>VXBW01000358.1:412272-613890 GCA_013400375.1 Thinocorus orbignyianus | reverse complement strand
AAAATAAGAAGAAAAAAAAAAAAAAAAAAAAAAAAAGCATAAAAATATGGCACTTCCCAGAAGAAAGTTCTGCGATTCCGATCTGTTAGTTAAAAAGAGAGAGAGATAATCTATCAGTTTATAAAGGCATTAATCTTCCAAAGACGGTCCGTTAAAATGTGTAATATTTTGAGTGTTTACCTCTTTTTTTTCTCCTAAATGAGAACACTAAATGAGCATTGAGGTGCTAATAAGATACCAGATGGTTGTTGATGGTGGAAAATGGAAAGAAGCAGCTGGGAAAGTCATTAAGAAATAATGTGGTGACGCCCTATCCAAACTGAACCAACCTCAAAACAGGACTTGTCGGAAACAAGATGAGATTTTAAAAGAAAATATTAATAAAATTCTTGTCAGAGATCAGAATATTGATCTTGATTCAGTTGCAAAATCATCGCAAGCGAAGAGGGGTGTCGGTAAACTACCTGTTAGATCTGTTGACAAAACGGTGGAAGCGGTTAGGCTTCTACTTTTTGGGGTTTTCAGATGGAGCAGGGAAACAGATCAGACGAAATACGTTTTGAGCAGGATATCTGAAGGGCTGTCTCTGAAAAGGGACTCATTTTGACATCCTGCGGTTCCCCAGCATAGCATCAATTAGTTTGCTTTCTGGCCTTTGGTTGTTTTGTTTTTCCTAAGTCCCGCATTGGTAACGCTTCCAACAAAAGAGCATATTACAGGTATAACCAAACCACAATAACTTGGATTTCAGTGACGAGAAGGGAGAGGGAAGATATCTTTGAAACAAATAATCAAAAAAAGAATAAAATAGATTTTAGACTTTATGCTTGTAAAGCCAAACGGCCCCTCAGATCAGTGCTGATGTAAACCTGATGGAATCGGTTTCTCTTTCCTATCAATTCAAAGGAAATCGCTGCAGCCCCGCACCGGCTGCCCGTCTCACTGCTCCCTTACTCTCCCCCCCCCTTCGCGGTGTTCCCCCCAGGAGGCTCGGTCCCCAACTCCCTCGGCGGCGGTGCGGTGCGAGGAGCCCCGGCCACCCTCCCCCGGCTGCCACGGCCGGGCACGGCTCCCGCGGGGGAGGGCGGGCGGAGCGAAAGAAGCGCGCAGTGATGCCCTGCGAGGCGGAACGAAGGCGGCGGTGCCAAGTTGGCTTGGGAGGAGAGGAGCAGAGGGCTACTTTGCGGCGTGTTAACCTCAGAAGGGACTTGGAACCGTGGCGAGCGAAGAGAGCGGGGCCGAGCGGTTCCGAGCGGAGCCGAGCGGTTCCGAGCGGGCCTGGCTTTTGCGCAGGCTCGCAGCGCCCTCTGTGGGCGGCGGGCGGTGCCGTCCCCTCGCCCGGCCCGGTGCGGCGGTAGCCGGCGAGGGTGGCGGCGGAGGGAGGCTGCTCGCCTTTCGATCAGCCAGAAAGCCAGCAGCAGCATCCGGAGTGTGCTTCCAGTTTTGATTATCCTCCGGAGAGCGATAATTCCCACTGGTTATCTGGCTGGCAGTTTTCCGCCTCAGCATCTCGAGAGCAGGCTCTGCTGCAGAACTTGATTTTAATTATTTATTTATTTATTTAAATCTGCTTCTTTGAATTCCCCACTCCCCTTCACCCAGCAACGCCAACAGTTGTGATGGTTCCTTCCCTCCCTCCCTCCTCAGCCGGCTGCTGAGGAATGTACGAATGAAGCCCCGTGGGGCCAGCACCGTCCACTGCCTCTCCCCACCGCGCCCGGAGCGCCAGACGGGGACCGGGCGAAAACAACGACCTTCAGCCTCCCCCTTCGGCTGAGGAAGGCGGGGACGGCCCGGGGGGAGGAGCGGCGCCCGGAGCTGCGCACTGTCGGCTCGGGCGGAGGATGCTGGAGCCCCTTCCAAAGTTTTTTGGAGAGGAGGGCAAGTGGCTTCCCCTTAGAAAAGGGAAAACCGCAAAGCTGCGAAACGCCGAGTTGTTCGAGCGAGAAAAGCTCTCGGGTGGGTGCTCGCCTAAGCGCCCAGCAGTCCCCGGGGCCCGCTGCCTTAACCTAGCTGTCACCTGAACGAGCGCTATAATTTGGTTTGTTTTCCCCCGCTATCCGCACCGAGGTGGTCATTTCTCCTGGAAGGAAGCTTCAGCGTGAGCGGAGGCGTGCGAGCAGTCACAGCATTACGGCTGGAAGCCCTGGGAGGCTGCCGGTGGCCGCAGGGTGCGGTGCGGTTCGCTGCCGGGCGGGATGCCACACACTGCCCCCCTCCAGTTTGGGGAAGGAGCAGGGGCTCCCTATTTCCTCGGTTTTGCTTGTCACGTGAGCCCTGCTAGGAATGATCGTTTACGTCACCCTGGCAGGAAAATAATTTGTAGTTTTTCTGTCATATTTTCCATTTTCAGAGAGATCCACCCTGGCAGATGCATACCAGTAAATACCACAGGGTAGGGAGAATAATAACGGAGAAGCTTCAGCTAAACGATTTGCCTTAATTGGGAATGCTTCGAGCTGATAAGAGTAAATTGGAAAGTCCTAATTTTATATTTTCTTTTTTAAAAAAAAAAAAAAAAAAAAACCAAATCAAACAAAAAATAAAAATCCAAATCCGATGACGGGCCCCGAAACTGATAACTAAAGGAAAATAGGAAAATTTGGATTGAATCGGATGTGAGCTACATCGAGTAAAACTTTTAAAACAACAACTGAGCACCAGGATACATTTTATTGCTATTTAAAAGGGTGGCAGTAAACATTTTTATGCACATTTGCATAATCCTCTATCCACCCCCCCAGTAAAAATTATCTCCCTGTCTCGTTTCTGTTATTATTTACTTAAGACAATAATGTCAGAAATCTGCGAAGAAAGAACACTGAAAAGTTGATATAATCTCGAGTTCAGCAAACTCCGAAAATAGCAGTTCGCCAGAAGACACGGAAAGCAAACGGCAGCTTTACGGGGATTTAGCTTTGACACAGAGACGTGGTTATGAAACGTGCTCATTGGTATGCATGCCTCATTTTTTATTCTTTTTAATTCTGAAAAAAAAAAAAAAAACAACCCATAAATCTATTTTTAACCGAGGGGGGGAGGGAGGGAACAGCAAAATTAGTAGGGTGCGTATGCTCAGACTGGCTCGCTCCCGTGATAGCCGGCGTTCCCGGCTCCTGTCATCCCTCGTTGCTGCCTTGGAGGAGTTTTGGAGGCGCTGGCTCCGGCGCTGGAGCCGCCCCGAGGCCGGGCAGCTGCGGCCACCGGCCGGACCCGGGGCGCGGCGGTGCCTCCCCNGGCTGAGGGTGAGCCCCGTGCGGCCCGAGGGGCCCGGCCCGCCGGCAGGCCCGGGCCTTGCCGCGGAGGCGGGGCGCCTGCACTGCGGCTGGGGAGGGAGAAGGGGTTAGAGGGAGCCCCCACTGCCTGGCCAGCCCTTATGTTGTTTATTTATTTGTTTGTTTAATTCCCAAATGCCCTTAAAAGGAGAGGCGTAAGGGATGGCCGGCGCTGGCGGAGGCTGTGGGCGCACAGCCAGCGCAGGGGAAGGGCTGATGAGTACCAAGTGCTCAGCCAAAGGCAGCCTCTGTGCGTGGGCCTTGGCTCGTGTCCTCCTTCCTCCTGCCCCGGGCTCACTCGGGAGGTGAAGCTCCCCTGCCACTTCCATGCCTTCACCCCCCATTCAGCACTGCCCGCCTCCCCGCTGGCGGACGGGGAGAAGCCCCAGCACCGCAGACCCCAAAACCCAGCTGCCTGCAATGGCTCAGGAGGCCATGGCCTGCACTGGCCTGGGAAGGGCCCCAGTGGCCTGCTGGAGGTGGACGTGGAGTCACACCATGCAGGACCACTGGTCCCCATCTGCCCCCCTCTGCCAGGAAGGGTGGCTGAGGTGGCTGGCAGGGCCTGAGCCCACCATGGGCTTCATAGGGGCTGCGGCGGGCGAGGAGGGACGTGGGGCCTGATTCCAGGCTTCAAGCCGCCAATTTTTACGTTTCAGCAGTAAATCCTACCTGGGACTCACAAATCAAGTAAAACACTGGAACATGCAATAAACATGACCTGTGTGGTATGTTTTCCGGTGAAAAGTTACATAAACGGCTCCCGGCGAGGTCGGTGTTCCCCATTGTGTGGTGCCCCCATGCAGTGCCGTTCATAGCTTGCCTGTAAAACCAGCCATGTGGACAGGAGTCGCTGGAAGTACCAGGAGACTGAAAACCCCATAGAAATAGGTATTCAAAATTTAAGACTTCAAAAATATGAGCTCTTAAAACTAAACAATGTACTTCTGTGAGGAATTAATTTACTCGAGTCCCGTCACCGTTATTAATATTAGTTTTGGCTTCTGTCTTGTGTATGCGAAGAGAATACATGCATGGGTGTTTGTAAAAAAAGCGGAAAAAAAAGAAGTTTTATATCTGTTTTTATTTACTTTAATTTGCATTACAGATATCCTTCAAGTCTGATAGCCAAACTTGTTTTCCAACTTGTTCCTCTGGAGTCAAGCTAATACGAAAATGCAAATGTGGGATGCACACCGAGTCTCAGTAGTTCCTAAGAGAATAGAAAATGCTGGTGTAAACTCCATGCAGAAGTAAAGGCGAGTTTAAAAAGTAACATTTATTTTTATTCCAGATTTATGGCTGACCCGTAGATAATTAAAGGTTTTATTTTGAGCTGTTGGCCCCACACAATACATTGTCCTTTGTTGCTGTGCAAGTAGCGCTTTCCCTGTGCTGCCTACGGTTCAAAAACAATGAAGCAATCCATTTATTTTGTTGGTCAATTGTAGCACAAAGTGAGGTGGTCAGTGTGGAAAGTTTATCACTGTCTTGTCCCTTTGGAGGAGGCAGAGCATTCACACACCCTCTGCCCCAGTACACAAATGTCAGTCTTTTTGCAGGCTGCTGTTTTCCTTTTGAAGATGCCGATGGTGTCTCTGATCCACTAATCCATTTATCCAGTTTCATGAGTGCATTGGCTGAATACGCTCACAATAGCCTTGCCCAGCTGGAAACAAGAAGTCAGGGAGTGCAGCCGGCACACCCACTAATGCCTGACACCACTCTCGGACCAGCCTCGAGTGCTCGTCTCAACAAACCCCCCCGGACTCCAAATCCCACCCAATCCCAACCCAAAAAACCCTCGGAGCCCCCAGCCAGCTACAATGTGCCCAACACTGTGATCTTCCCCTCCCTGAGAACACCAGTATTTTTAGCACCATCCATAGTGGGCTAAAGGGTTGTATTATTTTCACGATATTCAGCTTTCTCAGTGAGGGTCAAAGCATGATTGCAGGAAAAAAAAAAGGCCTCTGGGACCCTGAAAACAAGTGCATGTTAAAGAAGCTGGTCAGTTGCTGCCAAGGGGGAGGGAGTATGGGAGAGGCAGCGGGCAACGGGCTTCCATTTGTGTGCGGTGCTGTGCCGTGCCATTACTTGCCAGCTTTTTACTGCATTTTAAATGTATGTTTAATTACCAGTGTTATTGGTAATAGCAGAATGTTTGAAAATATTAAATACATTTGTGAGCTTGTGTGAAAAAGAAGTTAAAAGGTGTTCGGTGCGCAGAATGTTAAAAAGATCTCACAATGAAGTGATTAACATTTTTATGAATAAAATTAATCACGCATTAACTCTGCAGCTCAATACATCTGAATGCCAAATGTTGCACAGCAGCCCTTTCCCCTAAACCCAAGAATTTTGGATGCAGTATTGACCCACATCAAACACTCGTCTATTAGTAATGGCAGTGTAGTTATGAGAAGATATTTTAATAATGTACACTTACATTTAAGGCAAGCAAATAAAAGAGAGAAAATAAATTGGGGGTATTTTGTCAGGATTTGTGGGGACTGGTAGGCACATAAAATACATTAGGAAGCAGTCAATAGGGGCAAGTGTTCGGAGGAAAAAGAAGTTTATGTGGCGCTCACAGAGGCAAACAGCAAAGTCACCGTAGTAAACAGATTCCAGTGGATTGCGCTTAGCTCTGCTTGGCTCCTATTAGCGCGCTCATTGTTCTGGGCAAAGTTTATTAGGTTTTAAGATGGGAGCTTACCATTATTAAAATTTCCACTGTGTCAGATAATAAAATGTGATCTTTCTCTCTCTCTCTTTTTCCTCTGTGTGTGTGTGTGTGTATGTGTGTGCGCGCGCGTGCGTGTGTGTGTGTTTTCTAATCTCTTGCCACTGTGGTTTTGGGATTATTCCAGCAGGCTGTACAAAGGGAAGCAAAGGCATCTGAAGTGTCACTCTACAGCTGTGGCAAAGTAACAGAATTTCCATTTTGTTGATGCTCCCAGCACATGTGTGCAGCAGAAGGTGATATCAAAGGAGCCGTTCTTCCTCAGTTCTGCACATTATTTTTCACTGCTGTGGCGAATCTCTCTGAGCTCCGTGAACCAATAAAACAACGGTCCCTGTTTGAGTTGATATATTAATATTTACTGAGGATTTGCAAGGTCGGGGCTAAATGTCAGCAGATTGCTGGGGCAGTACTGTGGGGAATAATTAAACAAATCTCACAGCAGTTCAGCCTCCTAACATCTTTATTAAGTGTTTTTTTTTCCTTCTTCTTCTTCTTCTTCTTCTTTTTTTTTTTTCTCTCCTGAAACAGTACACTGAAATACTGCTTTTTCAACCATAATGAAGATTTGGGAGAAGTTTAATAATAAAATCCTGGATTGGAAGTATTTGTTTTTGACAGCTTCTTGGCCCACTCACCTGCAGATGTTAGTTAGTTGTGAAGGCTATGATGTGTGAATTATCACCAAGCTGCTGGGATTCTCACCTGCCTCTCCATCAAATTCATTTTGACCAGCCTGCCAAGCACAATAATATTGCTGCTATAAATGGAGACTCAAAGTGGCTTCATTAAGTCGTGGGTCCACTTCTCTAAGAGAAGGCACTGGAGGACCCCAATTCAGTATGATGTCTCCCTTAACATGATTATAGCATGCACTTTAGTACAACTTAGACAATTCTCTTTAATAAGCTTCATAATTAGTGTTGGGATGCCTCATTACAAGTCATTGCCTGTAGCAGTCCTAGGCCAAACAGCCCTTCTCAATCTGATTTATTTTGTTTTATTTTATTTTTTTTATCAGGCAGCAGGAGCTGTCTAGAGCTTTTTGTTTGTATAATAGGGACTTGCATTAAGCCCCCAGTGTAAAAATACCACAAGGAAATTAATTGCTTCTGTGCAGATTCACCACAGATGTGTCCTGTTATAGGGAATGGTATATTTCTGACATTGCTATACTGCAGTGAGCTGAGAGGGAAAAAAAAGTCTGGAAAAGCTACAAATGCAAACATATTAGCATCCATATAGATTCCTTATGTTGTAACTGAAAACAAGGAGATTTTTAAAGTGTGTCAGAGCCTTCAAGCCTTTTTGAAATAAAGTGGAATTCTTAATTTTTTTAATTTTTTTTTTTTTTTTTTTAATACTCAAAGCCCTCTAATAAAATACACATGATCACATATTCTGTTTGGTACTCACTGATAAATGTGCTACTTAAAATAACACACACAAGGAGTGCGGTGGCTCAACGCACTAAGAAGGCTGACAAACAAAGCCGCCCTCAAGGTCAGTGGTTTGTTATCTATCACTGTTGGTCAGGTTGTGAATCACAGCTGCAAGTTTCAGCAAGTTAAGGGGAGGAGGAGCATTTAGAGTGCTTGCCCTGTGGAAAAGAAAAGCTGAGCTGGTGGTTTGTTAGCCGCGTCTGAACATCACCCTGCAGCTTCTGGGTAATGCCCATTCCCCTGTCACTAAAGCAAAGCTGGAAAGTGCCTTGATCCACATACCAGCGCTTTGATTTACTTGTTAGAATTCAGGTGGAAGGGTTTAGGGTTAGCAAGTCCACCACTGCAGAGCCTTGTAGCACTGCCCTCTCGTTATTTATATTGATTTCTTTCATCTCAATCCTTGTAAACTTTGGTTTTGACTTTGGGCAGATCCCTCTGATGCAGCTGCATTTGCCTAGTGACATCACTATTGACAATCGAATATTAACAATTCACCTCACAATAGTTACAGGAATGAAGACCCGCTTAGAATAATATAATATGGGAGCTGTGGTATTAGAAATAACTGTTTGCATTCTTCATGTGTGATTGTGAAGGGGACTCCTCTGTCTATTGATTCTAGGTGCTGTAAAATGAAAGAAAACCAACCCCAAACCAACAGGCACCTACTGTACTGAAATTCAGAATGTTACCTGTCTGCTACTGTACTATGGTATAGCAGCAGAAATAATAAAACTGTTCTGGTAATGAACCTCCCAGATGAGATTTTCTAAGTTTATGCAACATGTAAAATTCACAGGCGAGTGAAATGTCTATATTCAATCCTCCTGAATTTACATACAGGAAACAAATGTAAATTCACAGGCCTTAATAAATGTATCTGGTAAACTTGATTTCAAGAAAATCCATACGTTAACTGCAAGCAACAGTGGAAATATGTAAGCTACAGAAAGAGATCAGATTGGTGTTCAGTTTTAGCACACTGCACTTTACAGGATCTTTTACCAGCTGTTTCAGAGCAAAGGGCAAGATAAACTGCATAGATTACTCCACAAAGTCTTGCTTTTAAAGTAAGTTGGCGTTTTTTCCTCTTTTTTTTTTTTTTTTTAATTCTCATCCATCAGCTCTTGGTTCTACTGCAATAGTAACACTTTGCTGAAATATATGCATTTTACCTTTTTCTTTTAAGCTATCAAAGAGCAAACAGCTCAGACTCACAGTCCCAGGGGAAGTGATTATTATTTTTCTGTGCCTTGCAATAACAGTACCTGGGATCCTCCTATAAATGGCTCTGTAGAAGAAAGCCCCTGTCCCAGAACAGGTGAAAATATACTAGATGAGATCTGCATACAACGTAGCAGAGAAACACTGCTTCTGTGAGACCAGTGGAAGACAGAGGCACAGAGGTAGAGAAGTGGTTTCCCCGAGTTACCGGCTTCATTTATGGCAAATAAATGAGAACCTGAGCCTGAGAATTAGGGTTTTAACTTGACAGAGACTCAGGTGTAACAGGATGTTTCAAAACTCACAGTGACCACAAGTGAGTGGTGAAACCAGAACTGATGCTGTTAAACTGCATCCTCATAATGCATTCACCACAGTGTCATCAACTCCTGTGATGTCACTGGAAATGTTTTGACTCTCTTATCTGAATTTACATATGGAAATCCATACTTAGTTATGTGAGCAAAAGCAATCTGATATTTACAAATTATGCTCATTCTCACTGGAGTCATCAGAGTGACTTGCTCTAGAAAGGGTTGCAATTGTAAGGAAGGCCCTAAGACCAAGGTTTTTTTGTGGTTTTTGGTTTTAAGTTAAAAAAATATAATTACTCTTTGTATTTCAGTGGTTAAAGATTGATTAAGGAACTTAGTCTCTTTTGTTTGAAAAACATGTATATTTAGAAAAAATAATCTAACCTACAAAATGTTGCAATAATTCGGAAAAATGCTTTATAAAGAGGGTCTTTTTATGAACAAATTTATTCAAACACCAGGTAAATCCTTCAAGTTTTTGTCTAAAAGGGTAAATAATTTACAACTTCACATGCAAAGCTATGTGTAAAATAAGAGAATTTAAAAACTGGAAAATTAGTTTTAAAAGAGGTGGCAAATCTTGAAAAATACCATTTAGCAAAGTGAGATTATGATAAATATATCCACATATGTGGTTCTTCTATACACAGAGAGGAAAAGGGAAAAATTAACACTTCTTTCATCTGAGACAGGTATGTTTTAGGTTGTGTGAGGGAGCAGATTTACAAGGATGGATATAGCAAGAACACTGCAGCTCAATGTCGGCAGTTCAGAATCTGATAAAACGACTTCCACAATATTGGTAGAAGCCACAGAGTACAAAATCTGAGTTTTTTCTAGAAGGAGTTTTTAAGAACAAAAGAGAACAAAACGGGTGCCATTTTGAAAAAGAGAGTGGCATACAATGAATAGAGAAATGGTGATGGTGCCTGTGGTAGAATTAAAACATAGAGTAATGTGCTAGTGGAAGAGATTAATATCCTTTAAGAGGAATAGGGTATGGAGGTGTACAATCTGTGTGTCTCCTGTGGCTGACTTTCGAGAACCTTAAGGGGACAGCAATGCTTTAATTCATCATCTCCCGTTGGAGGAGAGTAACTTGAGGGAACGTATAAATTCCTTCTCAAGTGACATTTTCTTTGTGGTGGTCTTCTTACTGACTTTACAAGAAATGAAAGCAGTAGAACAGAGGAGGAAGCAGAAACCAATTCACGTCACCAACTACTTTTTAAAAAATCTATATGGCCTTCTACTATTGTATATATATGTGCATGTGTATGTTAGGGAACGAAGAAATTATTCCCTCAGGCCTTTCTCATAAGGGCCGCTCTGTGAGCATAAGTGATTACATGGAGACAAGAGGTAAGGGGAGATGATTTACTGTGAACACAGGAAATTTGTATACTCATGGTAATATGTAGTAGATCTGCCAGGAAGCTAACGAACTCTGATCTTGCCTTACATTTTGTGTGGCTGCTATCTGGGTATGAGGATGCTCTCGGGAGGAGTGTGACAGTGAAGTTACTGGACTCCTTGGAATGCCCAAACACATGTCTTTCTTAGGCAGAACAAGTCCTGCAGTTGGCCTAGGTCATAGAATCATAGAATCATTGAAAGGTTAGAGTTGGAAGGTACCTTAAACAGCATCAAGTTCCAATCCCCCTGCCATGGGCAGGGACACTTCCCACTAGAGCAGTTTGCTCAAAACCCCATCCAGCCTGGCCTTGAACACTTCCAAGGATGGGGCATCCACAACTTCTCTGGGTAACCTATTTCAGGACCTCACGACCCTCACAGTAAATGATTTTTTTCTAGTATCTAATCTAAATCTCCCCTCTTCCAATTTAAACGTGTTACTCCTTGTCCTGTCACTACACTTCCCTCTCCAGCTCTGACAAAGATATTAAATAGTACCGGTCCCAGTACTGACCCCTAAGGAACACCACTCATCACCGGCCGCCACTTGGACATTGAGCTGTTGATCACAACCCTTTGAGTGCGGTCATCCAGCCAGTTCCTTATCCACTGGGTGGTCCATCCATTGAACCTATGACTTTTCAATTTTGAGACCAGGATGTCATGCAGGACAGTGTCAAATGCTTTGCATAAGTCCAGGTAGAGCATTTGACACTGGTCCTCACTTACCAATTAATGCAAGGTATATGGAGGATCAGAAAAGCATAACACAAGTGCTGTTCTTGCCAACAAACTTGCTCCTCTCAATTGCTTTTCCATTGAAAGTGGTGTTTGCATGTTCTTGGTCCCACTATGTTATTGGTTTAGCCTTTCCCTGCAGACTCCTTGAAGATAAAATTTGGCATACCATATTTGAGTCTGTCTACATTTGTTTGGTAACCTCTTACGAGCTTTAAGAAACTGATTCGGTTTTGTCACATCTCTGTGGAAAGCACCCTTTGTTAGTACATGACATCCATGCCAATAGTGCAGGTATTATGGGTCTCAGGTACGATCACCAATATAAAATGTAAGGGCTCTCACTTGCATTGTTGGCAAGTGGCTCATATTTGTAGGCACAATCTGCTCAGTCTCTCTGACAATAAATACTCACAGCTCTGAGCTCAATTGACTGTGCGTGTGGCTTTAGTCAGTTGCTTCTGGAGTGGAAGGGCTGTGGCTAAAGGCCATTTGTGTAAGTATTCATTGGTCGTCTTCATCACCTTTTCTCAAGGCTCTTTCCTGGTTTCAGGATTTTATTTTGGTTCTCTCTTTGTCCTCCCTTTCAAATAATATTATCTTACTTGTCTCTCCTCTATATCCTCTCAGCAGGCTGGAGGTTTCCCCTTGGTTGTTGTAAGAACAGGCTGCTGTCAGCAAACAGGTTGACCATTCTGTCCTCTTCACCAGACCTCCATGTCTGCCTGCTTGTATTCTCTCTTCTCACTCCAAATTTAAAGCATTCTCCTCCCTCCTTACTTGAAAAAATGATACTTTTAAACTTCTTGTGAAACTACAAGGAAAGAAAAGTAATAATTCCACACTGAGTACCAGCTTCTGTCATCCCTTTACATCAGAAAACATACTCCTCAACTCACTGTTGAGGTTATATTGATGTCATTTTACTGAACTTTTGGGAGATGATGAGCAAATCCAAACCATCATGACAAATATTACAGCTTGTCCACCCAACCTTCTGCTAGTCATGATCCAACCAGAGGAGTACAAGAATACTACTGTTTCACCTGACAAAAGCTGCTCGTTACATCAATTTCAAAAGTTGACAGAAAAATGCTGGCTGTGTACTTCCTAGTCCAAAGAAGCCCAAGGTCTCATATCTCTGATCCCAAGGAGAACTTCTGTTGCACTTGATAGTCATCTCTTTCAAACCTTTCACTGGAATGAGATTTGAGACTCTCGGTCTTCTGTAAGAGACTATTAGTCCATACCTGAATGTGCAGAGGTTCTCGTCTCCCAGGATCAGGGCACGTGCATGCAGATCTCATAGGGAAGATGGGGAAAACAGCAGGAAAGCTAAGGGCAGTCCCGAAGGACCTCAAGCCCAGAGAACAAACACATGTTGGAAAGTACAGAAATATTTTATTGTTGTCAAATGTATAAACCTGATGTGCAATTCTAACCAGATCAGGCTTTGGGCTGTTTGCCCAGTTATTTATAAGAAAGTGTCCAGAGTGGATAAGATTGTGAGATTCTCCTGGGACAGAGCTCTTGATCTGGTTATTTCTTGTTGTGTTTGATAATACACAGTTCTCTGCCAGAGGGAATTCTGGGCTTACATCCATGTTCATCCTCATGTTCAGGCAGCAGGGGTAGGACTAGTTATGTAAGGATGTTGTGTGTAAATCAAGAGTCCCTCTAAGCAATGGGGAAATTCTGTGAAGTCTGTTCTGAAAGTGATCTTCATCATTCCCTCTGCCTCCTTCTACAGAATGAACCCTGTCTTGTGATTTTCTACTGTAAATCTCCCTTAAAGATTTGATCATTTTACTTCCTAGAGATGCTGAAGAATTTCCTCAGAAATTTCTGAAATGGAGCTTGTGGAATAGGGAATCAGCACAAGACAGGTTTTCCCTCTCATCTGGTGTAGAAGGATAGACTGAATATCCCAATATGGGTTTTTCAGTTGTCTGAAGGTGTAGCAGAACTGTATCCCACACAGTGTGAGAGAACAACTGATCTCTGGCTTGGGGGTAGTGCTCACTGATACATGGAGGAAGAATAACTTCTAGGTGCATGAGGGAAGAGGTTGCCAGCCTGGAAGAATGGTGCTGGACAGTGAATATCTTTGGGATAGTTCTCGTTACCCATAGGCAATGATTCCAAACAGGATGAAGGGGTTGCCTTGTTTGGTTGGAAGTCCCGCCAATAACAAATGGTAGGTCACTCATAGGCTTATGTGCATGGCAGATGTTTTGATGTCTGTCTATCTGGAATTCTCTTTCTTTAGGAGATACCATTTTATGTCCCATTTTTCTCCTTTATGTTTTGAGTTACTGGTTTGGAGATCTGTCTTCCCATCTTCCATTCCAGGAACAGAATGAACCACACAGTAGTCTTCTATGATTGACTTCTTTATATATAGCCCCCTTCCAAGTAGAGCTACTGCTTTTGGCTTGTACAGCTCCATCAGCTTTTCTTCCTTAATGTGTCACTGTTTTCCTCTCTGCATTAAGGTTACTTGGTCCCAGTTCAGTGCTATCTGTAGAATTAGAACTGCTGCATCTGACTTTCTCAGAATATACTCCTAAACTAACTCTGTCCAGATTTTCTCATGATTTAATGTTTTCTCAGAGGTAACAGTGTCATTTGCTTTGGTGCTGTACTTAGAAATAAGAGGCCTATATGTGCCCTGTCGTTTTGAAGACATACATTCTGCATGCAAAACAGAGGAACAGGGGCATGGCATGAAGACCTCATGATCTTATGCTGCAAAGTCTTGAAGGAGAGGTATGGGTAGGCTTAGGCTCTTCAGGAGAGGCACTGCAGAGCACAGGTACTGAAGACTGTATGGGATTATATGCTGGAGGTACTGGACACTTCCATGGTTCTCTCACACCCATTTCCTTGTTCAAGTGACAACGTGCCTACTGTGCCTTAGAGAACATTTCAAAAATAGATGGAAGCAGTCAAGGAATTTGGTCAGGGAATTTCACCTCAGGGCTGCCAACAGAACCAGATTCCAATAGGGCAGTGCAGACACTGCTTTCCAGATTGGCATGTCTCCACTGTAGTAAGAATAATTAATATTTTGGCTAAAAAAGAAGGCATAGAAAAACTTCAGAGACTGTGCAAAGTTTTTGGAAATTTTTGGAAAGTTTTGTGTTCAAAAGCATTTCTGCTCTTGAGAGACACCATTTGAAGATTCCCTCATCTTGTGTCATCCATACGCATACAGATAGAGTTCATGGAAATAGCAAACTCTATTTTAGGTTCACAGAACTTTGTAAGTACACCCAGATTTATTGCAGCAGCTGAAAGACATTGAGTGATATTCTAATGTGCAAGACTTAACAACATTTTATTTGTTTTGTTTGGTGTGCCATCTTTACTCACGCAAGTAACATGTCCAATACAGGAAACATCACTGACTTCCAGGTGTACTCACAGGAGCTTGAATGAAAAAGTCAGTCCCAGCATGTTGTCAGGAACATACCTTGCTATTATAACTTTTGTTAACAGTAACTTTCCTACACAGCTATTTTCAGAAGGATGAACAAGAATTTTTAGGTGACTAATGAGGATGTGTATGGGATAAACAGGACATCTTTCCTTCAGTTGAGAGAGGATTTTCACACTTTAGAAATCGTGATCTGTATCTTTTTTGGACAACTGCTATCACGAGTCACAATGTTTTATATATTTCAGGCTACAGGCAGAACTTGTAAAAATCTTACTTAATTATGTGATATATTAATGTTATATTGATTATGTTATTGCCTGTAAATACTGTTGCTTAATAAAGCTGCAGTCATTTTGCAATAAAGTTGTGTTTGCAGTCAATTAATGGCTGTCTGGGGGCAATGGGCAAGGTACTAGGGATATTGGTATGAATCAGTACTAGGACTTCCAGTAAAAAACTAAGAAATACAAATGCTCGGATCGAGTAACAGAGAAAAAGTATATATTTAGCCCCTGTTCAGTACACTGGTTCACAGTTTTCTTTTAGGTCCAACAGAAAAAGCAGCATTGTGCAAAGCATCTGCACATGAATACAGGGCAGGATAATATTTGATTTAAAAATACAAGTAAACGATAACTGCCAATATTGAGACCATGTGAAGGCAAAGGAACAAAGCATACTTTCATTGCTAATCATGTTAACATCAAAGTTTGAAGAGTACATTCGCCTATTCAGAGGAAATGCCATCACACTTCTGACGATCACATCTGCCACTGATATCATCCGGCATGTGGTCAGGTCTCTGTTCTGACTTTTATCTCTCTACCAAAATTTCATGTCTCGATTTTAACATCTGATGCTAAATTCAGGTCACTACAAAATAAGTACAACTTTTATTTCTTTTTCACTTTCATGATGTGTTCAAGAGATACATTTAAAAATCTGTACATAGTATGAAATAAATACTTTTTTCCTTTTTGCAAANAAAAAAATGCATTATACCTGTAGGAAATGCAGAGGTCTGAGATATCACCACAATACTTTCCTGCCAGAAATCAATGAAGTTTCATCTGTGTAAAACTGGAGTAATGTACTCGCACTCCATTTAACCCAGAGGGTTTCAAGCATTGATTCTGGAGTCTATAAAAAACTGAAGTTTTGCCTTCCCTGAAGTTTTGACAACACATATCTAGCTCAATATATGGTGTTGGTAACATTACGTAAACATGTTTGATAATTTGTTTAGCTATGTCCCTAATGTTAAAGATTTCTTGCTTTTGCGGAGAGGATAAACTACAGACCTCCCCCCCTTACCTTTAAGATGTTTAAATGGAGAAAAAATATTTCCATAGACGTATTCCTATATCCCTTTAAAGACCTTCTGTGTTCTCAATACCACTATGAATAGGGCTTTACAGCAGCTACCTAAACAGAGAGGAAAAAAGTTCCCTGGTTTTAAAATTGTAGTGGGACTATTCAGAGATTTCTGAGCACATGAAACAAAGGTATACGTTGATAGTTTTTCCTTTACATGCCAACATAGCACTCATCTTTAGGCTGGGAAGTAATAAATTCCCACTTCAAAGCTGAAGCAACTCAGTGCTGATAATGAAGTGGAAGAATAGGGAATACTGTATTTCTTTACACAGTAAGGAAACCCTTCCAGTTGTCCCAACTCCACATTAAGGATATATCCCAACACCATATTAAACATATGTATCTCTTTTGGCTTAGTAAGAGGTTCCCTGGGTAGAATCTAACAACATAGGAGGAAGAAGTCTAGGATATGAGTGAATGTTTTGGTAAGAGTAAGAACTGATTGTAATGAACAAAGACTATGCGTATTTTAGTTTTGTTGATGGTACACTGTTTGGTAAGTCTACCTCCACTATCACTGTAGTATCAGCTGGAATAATTATAAAGAGCTGTGGGAATTCTTTGAGAGTAAAAAAACCGCACTGTAACACTTTCATTGAGTCCTGGTTGCTTCTCGAATTAAATTTGGTTTTCTTGTCAGGTCTTTTGCTATGCCTTTTATGTTGTCCCTCCTGTTCTTCCTTTCACTTCATTTTCTGTGCATCTGCACTGACAGTCATAAAAATCCATGGCTCACAGAAGATAAGCACTCCAAATAATGACTATAAATTTATTAAAAACAACGGACCAGCGTATTTTCAAAATTTGTGGGTGTCCCCCTCCCACCCCCCAAGTACACCAAATATATAATGCACAGTTTTAGCAATTAGTTTTTTTCATCTACTTTACATACCAATGGTTAGCTCCCATGCTCTTTCTATAGAACCAAACCCAGTGAATATAAAAATCATACCTAAACAATGCTAGTTGCTAGCTGCAACACATTCAACAGTATTACTAGTTGAATAGCTGACATGTAACTACTTTGGCTAGACAGCTAATATCTTGGTTTACTAGGAACATAAAAGAGCTACTTCTTGATATAAAGCAGTTTTAGTAAAAATATATATCTTAATACTGTCAAAAAATAAGAACAAGCTCATGTGCTACTGACTACCACCTTCTTACGCTAACTAAAAGGTCACGTATTAGAATGACAGTTTCATTTGTCAAAAGTTAGAGTAATACCCTCTTGTTTAAACTCTCTTCAAACCCTCTTATTTAACCTCTATGGCTATAAGTAAAAGTGCATCTATTAATAATTAAGGTATTAGTGTGTTTCTGCTAATGCTATTGTAAAATATATTATCAAAAATTCATTGTGCATTTATGTGAAAATGATTTTTCAAGATTCTGCTTCTTAGAAATCACGGAAAACACAGTGTTACACTTCTCTACATGATTTTATGTATAATTCTGTGAAGTTATCTTTTTGAAGTCCAGGTCTTGGTAGATAACTGCTTTTGAGTAGGTAAATAGTATGGTACATAATTTTAGAAAATATTTTAATTTATTGCAATTCATTAGGATTAACTTCTATTATTACCTTTAATTGTATCTGAATCAGGCTACTATTATTCAACATTATTTTCAAGAAGGTTCTGCCATTGATATAAAATATTTTCAATGCCAGATTACATTTTGGAGATTATAGATCTGAGTAATATACTAGTTAAATAGAGTACATTGTAATATAAGAAAAATTACTTATAATTTTGATTTTATGTTATGTTGAGGGCTTTATAAATTACCTGGCCAAAATGACAGAATTCTTGATCATGAGCGATCAATATTTGCCTTACTGAGAAAAAATCATGCTAAATAGACACTAATAAGTTAAAAAATGAAGGTGATAAAGGTTAAATGTAGAATAATTGAAAATGTAATTGTAAAACATATTTTATTTCAGTGTAATATTTTCATCCTCACTCAGAGATCTTGGAATACATATGGAACAAGTACTCTTTCTGATTAATTCTGACTTAATAAGAAGTGTATCTTTAATGATATTTCCTATTTTCTCTTTGTAAACTTGTCAAGTGTGAGAGAATGATGAGCAAGAAATCATAGAATCATAGAATGGTTAGAGTTGGAAGGGACCTGAAAGATCATCGGATTCCAACCTGCTCCCCCCTCCCCCCGCCTTTCCCCCTCCCACTAGAGCAGGTTGCTCAGAGCCCCATCCAGCCTGGCCTTGAACATCTCCAGGGATCCATCAGCTTCTCTGGGCAACGTGTTCCAGTGCCTTACCACCCTCAGAGTAAAGAATTTTTTCCTAATATCTAATCTAAATCTCTCCTCTTCCAATTTAAAACTATTACCCCTCATCCTACTGCTATGCTCCCTGGTAGAGAGTCCCACCCCATCTCTTGTGTAGGCCCCCTTCTGGTACTGGAAGGCCATTATAAGTTTTCTCTGGAGACCTCCTCTTCTCTGGGATGAACAATCCCAACTCTCTCAGCCTATCGTCATAAGAGAGGTGCTCCAGTCCTCGTATAATTTTTATGGCCCTTTGCTGGACCTGTTCCAACAGGCCCATATCCTACCTGTGTTGAGGACTCCAGAGCTGGACACAGTACTCCAGGTGGAGTCTCATGAGAGCAGAGTAGAGGGACAGAATCACTTTGCTCAACCTGCTGGCCACAATTCTTTTGATGCAATCCAGGATGCAGGATGGCTTTCTGGGATGCAAGGGCGCATTGTCAGCTCATGTTGAGCTTCTCATCCATGAGCACTCCCAAGTCCTTCTCAGGGCTGCTCTCCAGCCATACTCTGCCCAACCTGTATTTGTGCCTGGAATTGCTGTGACCAAGGTGCAGGACCTTGCACTTGGCTTGGTTGAACTTCATGAGGTTTGCATGGGCCCACTTCTCAATCTCAAGCCTGTTCAGGTCCGTCTGGATTGCATCACTTCCCTCCAACATGTTGACTGCTCCACACAGCCACCTGATAGCACATAGTGGGTAACCTATTGTACCCTAGCCCTTATAACAGGTCTGTCCGTATGACTGTCCTCCTCGAGTTGCTGAATATGTCATCTTTGTGATAACTGACATGTCTTGAAGCAGGGAGGGGTTTAAGGAGGAAAACCAGGGTTCTCGCTAGCTCTTTGATTGGAGCATGAAGGACTTTACGTTGACCTTTTGAAGAAAGAACCTTTCCCCAGAGCCCAGTCCAGCTTAGGGAAGATTGACACAAATCTGCCCCATCAACCAAGTTGTTCCAACAAAGACCTGATGAGAAGTGGCCATACCAACTGCACTAGCAGTGAGAGAGACACCTAGGATGCAGGAGGCATCCATGCTTTCCTGAAAAAGTGGTTCCAGCTCTTCTGCCTGTCAAGCCTAGATAAACCGAAAAGATAAAACCTAGAGGAGGAAAGATATTGAGATGCAGGATGAGAAATAAGCATATGGGGAGAATATGAGGGACAAAACAGTTTTGCTCTACCAGGTCGGGCAGGACCCAGACCCACTGGAGATCGAGATGACATTGAGGAGGAGATGGTGAGGGACTAGCAGTAGGTGCAGCCAGTGCCAATATAAATGGCCCTGGCTGACATTCCTCCAGAAAGAGGCCACAAACTTAGTGTAGAAGGGCAAAAACTCATTGCTTCCAATCTCCTGCAGGCAATAGAAGCATCTGTAGTCCATAACCTTGCTTAGCCTCGGCCCAGAGGCTTGAACTAGTGCAAGGCGGCTTAGGCACCTGCCAGTGGGTAGCTGGGATGGAGGTTGGCAAGCTAACCTGAAGGCAGGAAATAGGCATCAGCCTTGCCAGACTGAGCATTGTCTCCTGGTGATCAAAAATACCACTGATATCACCTTCTTCTGTGACCTGTAGTGCTTCTGCCCACCTCTGTAGAGTGGAGAAGAAGGATCTCTTTTATACCAACTCAGGAAGGAGTCTGGTGGAGAGGATCTGGCTTTCTTTGCAATATTGCAAAATTCCTTTGGCTTCAGTAGATGTGCATCTCCAGCCCCATCAATGCCTGTCCCCACACCCACACAGCATACAAGAAAGAGAAACTGGAGAGAAATTAACCTAGTCACACAGTATTACAGCCCTGCATCATCTACTTGGATATTTCTTGGATATTTCTGTCCCATTCAGTAGCAGGCAACATACTTCCAACTGTGGCCAACTCTGTTGCAACCAAAACGTTTCTGAAGAAAACTGGATAGCTTCCAGACAAAGGGCAATGGTGAGCCAGCTAGGGGAGATACAGGTCAAAGGAAATGCTGTCTTCTGCTCAGTGTTGAGGTGAGGAGGCAGCCGAATTTCTATGTCCATCCTGTGCTCCCCAGTTAGTATAAGCCAGGCAGTGACAGAGGGCCCCTAGGATGAGCAGGGGTTGGAACAGAGGACACCTGCAGGAAGGCTGAGATCTTTCTTTGTTCAGCAGTAAGAAGAAAATGTGAAAGGTAGATCTTACTATCTTCCTCTACTCTAAAGGATGTAGAAAAACAGATCCAGGCTTTGCTTAGAGCTGCATAGTGACAGGATAAGAGGTGATGGATAGAAGGTGCAACTTTTAGCTATTATGAATAATTTCTCCACAAGGGTTTTCAAACACATGCAGGGATTTTTTTTAAATTCTGTTTGTGGACATATCCAAAACTCAGCTGGACATGTCCCTGAGCAACCCAGTTTCAGTTGGCCCTGCTGGACCAGATCACCTCCAGAGGTTTTTTCTACTAAATTACTCTACGACACTATGAAATGTGTTAGAAATGCTGTCACAGTGCCAGAATTTGATAAATAAAAAGCAAGAGTAGATGGTGATGGCTAAGTTATACTTTCCAGCTTACAAGCAGCGGGTGACCCTACCTAGTGTTTATTTAATCACTGCTATGGTCAGGAGTACTGTGCAAATTATCTACTTTTTTTAAAAAAAGTGGTATTATATTGATTATTTTTACCTCCTTAGGAAGCAGTGTTATAAAAATCTTTATACTCCCTCAAGTCTTTTAGCAAAGTGGATAAAAATCAAATTTCACAGCTGTGCTAACATTACGTCCAGACCATTTTCAGTACATATTAAATACAAAACGTTAAAACAACATTAAAAGCCTAATTTAAGCTGACAAAGGCAAAGAAGTCAGAATTTGGATAAAGAAAGATGAAAAGGAAAGTAACTTCTCTCTAGACATATATACACCAACTTTCTCGAGTTTTTTTAATAAGATTAATATTTCTTTTGGAAAAAATATAACGTCCCTGGGACTATTAGGGAACAAATAACATGGGATATTTTCCAAAATAATCTATTGTAATTCATGATTTTAATAAATTTAAAAATATTAAATACAATTACTAAATCCTAACATATCAGATTAAGGATATTGCTCTTTTTACGTTCCAATTAAAGTCTTTGGAGTTTTCGTATTGGGAATATTGCATAATACAAAACTTAGAATAATAAATGCAGTTAAATGCACTTTTACCAGAGCACTTAAAGGATATTCACAGCAGCTTCTTTTCAAATATAAACAGATCTCACTCGTTGTTTATTTTGGGGAGAAGAGTAGATCAGGAAGTTCAGCTAGTTCAAGTGTATTTTTAGAGAAAGATAAACTTTCAGAACGTCTTATGTTAATATATCAATAGAAGTTACAGGGGCATCTCATGATTAGCATGCAAGAAAATAAGGATAAGAATGCAATACTGTAAAAATGGCATAATTATGGATGGTTCTATGTATCATTTCTACTTTCCAATCAGCTTTAAATGAACCTATACTTGCTGCAAAAATGTTCTGTGTTTTGTGTTAGATGGAGATTCTGTAATTTAGCAGAAAAAGTGTTATGACTGACAATTTCCTGTCTTACTTCTGTACTACAGATACATATGCATTGTGAGATGGATTTAAATTCCTTCTTGAGCTTAATTTTATATCAAAAAGCATGTATAGAAATGGTATGCACCATATGTAAATACAATGCTAAAGCTTTGAAATAGGGTCTGCTAAGTAGTAGATGGAGCTTGATCTGAGGACACCAGTTACAGACATCTGTTGAGTACTCTCCGGTGTGCTATGCTGCTGGGTTTTCTCAGATGCTTAGTATCTGGAAGAGGAAGCTGGGGTCTGAAGTGTCAGCCTTTGTTATCATAAGGTGAGTATGATAAGTCAAGGTCTTCTAATATTCATCAATACAACATTGTCTCAGAATTCCCCGATGGATCTTAGCTGTAATATCTTGCTGTGTCTTTTAATCTTGTCTATATAGTTTTTTCCTGCAAGGAAATAAGCATTTTGATTTTCAAACAAAGGCTTTTAACTAAGTGGAAAAAGCAACTGTTAGCTTGTCTTTAAAAATCTGTTCTGTGATATATTCATGTGTGATAGACCTACATTTGACATAGAAATTATGCATATTGAAAGAAAACTGTACTAAAGAAAAAACCCTGTATAAAAGCTAATAAAATATTTCAGTATTCTACTTCTAAGGGTTCAGACACAGTCAATCCAAACAAAATCACTGGATTTTGTTTATTATTCAATATAGGCCTTAGGAAACAAAAGAACAGTTAGAAAATATGGGAAAGAGATACTGAAGCAAAATAACTATGAACCAGAAATAAAAGAAAATCCTGCTTTTGCTCATCAGCTACTTGTTCTTGAAGGCCCATGTTCTACTTGAAAATCTTTTTGCCACCTAGAAGTGATGCCAGCCCCTCTCTAATTCCTCTCATGGTGTTATTACAAATTTTTTGTCTGAGCGCATCAACAAGTTGCATGCTAGCACCAGCTCTCAAAGTTGCATGGAAGACAATGATCAATTCATAACATAAAAAAAAAAATAATTGTGGCTACAGCTCTGGTGTCCCTAGCCAGTTTGTGGATTATGTTTTTCTTAGACCATAACATGGCCATTGTAATATGAGATGTTGGTCTATGTCAGATAATCCAGAACCATTTGGAGATACTCTGGAAAGTCTGCATCTGAATTTGATACTTCAGTGAATGACTTGGAGATGCTTTTTTTTTTTTTTTTTGTTTAACAATTGAAAGAAACAACAAACAGAAACCAAACCAAACCACAACAAAAAAAAACAAGCACCCAAACAGTAGGTGAGATGTATGTATGAATTAGTGCATTAGTGAATTAATCTGGAGGGGCAGAGAAAATAAGTTAATGATTTAAAGAATTTTTCAATAGACATTCTCAATAAAAAGAATGTGTTACTTTCCTACCACAGCAAAGTATCTGAAAATTAACACATTTCTATTGGCATACTGTGTAATTTATGACAATTGAGGTTTTTTTCCTATTTTTTCCCATCCTTCCCCCCCGCCCCGAGAAAGTTTAAAAAACTTAACAACCAAAAAGGGTAAATCTGCATAGCAAGGTCCTTGATATTTTTTAGCTATCCATGTGAGCATATCTTGTGTGGTCTGATATGTAGTTCAGGGGGTAGCTTTCAAAAATGTCAAGCATGCACATGATTTATAAGCCCACATCACTTTAGTTTTGACAATTTTACAGAAATCACCCAAAGGCCAGAACAGCGATGGACATTCATACCCACTAGAAGATGTATTTTACAGTAAATTTGGCTTATGAAAGGAAACCTGTTGAAGCTACTTTCTCACAGACCAAACTGTTCATCATTTGTTGGCAATGCTCCAGTGCTGGTTTATGGAAAATGTATATACTTATCTAATATCTCCTTTCTCTGTATTAGTACATTGCTACGTTATAATTTTTTTTTTTCTTTTTTCAGATGTTACCACTCTTTGTCTTGTACCAAAGATGATTTTAAGATACAAATCATCCCATTGGCTTTGATGAACACCTATCTAGTAGAGGATACTACCTGGTCAACCTGTGTAAGAAGAATAATGTTGTTATAGCTTTCTGCATATTTTCCTGTAGGAGATTTGAGTCCACCTTTCTTCCCTTTCATTCTTCATGATGTTTTCTTCTCCTTCTTGTGAATAGCTATTGTATGCTTTACATAGTTTTCCCATATAATGACTCTACACAGCAAAACACAAATTCAGGAATAAGCACCTATACAATTGCAGTCTAGGCAATTCTTGCTTTAACTGTTGCCTACTTCCTCATTTTCCAAAACTTTAACAGCAAGTCAGCAGATTTATGTTTTAGATAAAAGTCACCTAATTGCATTCCTTGGTTTGAGAAAAATAAACTTACAAAAAGCTCATCTGTCTTGACTACAAAGTGAGTTTACAAAAGAACTTTAGTAGAGAAAAATACTGGATGGGGTTCTGAATAGTTTTATTATTGCAATATTTATATAAAATACTTTTAAAAGCATAAGGACTGTTTTCCCTCTTTGTATATTTGTACCATAAATATCATCAATGGTGGTAGGAATGATATTCATGTTTGGAAAATAAATCCTTTAAAGACTATGACTGAAACATACAGAACTAGAAAAAGAATCCCTTAAAGGAGAAATACACCATCAATGAACACAAGGATCTAGTGTCTTTTATTAGCAGATTGCTAGTTCACATTTTTAACACATCAATGGAAACATGAGTGTTAACTTTTATGATCTCACAGTGGGCCATATACAGCAATATTGACACCAGATTCAAATTTAAGTATACGTGAACACCTCTTAAAGAAGGAAAAAAAAAAGAAAGAAGACTTCTGGAATCATCTCACACAACCAATGTCTGTATAGACAATGAATTTAATTAAACCTATTGCACTGAGAGAGTGTATAGGGACTTTTAGGTTTGTTTAAATAAAGCTATTGTTCTAGCAGATATACCCATGATTTAATTGGGCTTTTTTTTGGTGGCAAGTTCTGTTATCTGTCTCTACAGAGGGCAGAACACCGAAATGAAATATTAAATGAGCAAATGCATTTAGTTCAGCTGAAAATTCCCTCACTACAGAGATAAATACCTTTTATACTTTAAATATTTCTATGTAGGCTTACTGAAAGCAAAAGACTTTGCTTTTGGGAAGTTCTGAATTAATGAGTAAGCAGATAAGCCAATTTCTTGAGACAGTACTCTGCAACTACAACTGTGTAACTGTGACACTGTAGCTTATTAGCTAAATGTTGCTGCCTTTAAAAAAAAATAAAATTGAAAAACTGCTAGATTCAAAACCTACACTACTAAATCCTGAAGCTGATAAAATAAGCAAATTTCCTATGTTTAGTCTGTAATAACCATGATGGGCTCCTTTAGAACTAACAGGGTTAAACCCTCAGAGCTGCTTGTCTGAGGAAACCAGAGAGGCCAAACCTAAGAGGAAATAAGCTTGAATGCACAGTGATGTTAGTGGCAGTTGTATGTTGTGATCAGTGCATTGCAGGACTGGGCTTACAGCACAATCTTTGAGAACTAAATGAATATAATTCCACCAGGAAAGCCTTCATAGTGTTATCCAGTGCATTGGCCCTGCTTGGAAAATCTGTAGACTGTCTTATAGCACCTTTGGTCTAGATCACATATAAGTTTTACTCTTTCAGTTATGCTCTTAGCTATTGAACTCTAGATCTTTCAGTCACGTGTCAAAATAAATACTGGCTGACAGCTAAAGAATACCTTTATCATCCCCCATTGCTCACTGACTTCATAGAAGCATACCTTAGTTTTCACAAGAAAAAAGGAGGCTGTGATCTCAATATTTCAACACTTTTATTTACCTTATCTGTAATATAATTAATAGATGACTGCATAAAGATCAAGGTGGGTATCAAAGAAAATGAGACAGCTTCATATGAAACTTGCTCTTTTGAATCAGTCTAGGACTCTATCAAAGCATGTGTGATAATTTCATGTAAATCCCGGTGTTCTGAATCTGTATCTTTTAACCTGTACATACCATTTTTAACACACTACATTTCAAAGACATTCAAAGCTGATCTAATTTGTATTACAGAATTACATTATAATCTGCAAGCAGCACATCATACTGATTTCTTAAAATTAATGTGGAAGCTCATTATAAAGACATCTACAGAGGGCTCATGTAGTCTTTCTCAAAAATACTGTGACTTAAAACAACCACATTTAAACTACACCTTTTTCTAGGCAGTCAGATCTTTCTCTGAAGTCTGTATTTTAAAATTCTGAAGTTTTGCATAAACCCAAGATCAAAATGTACTGTGGCATCCAGGATTAGAAACTGATAATTAAAAAAAAACACGGATTTTTTGGTGTTGAAATATATTAAAAAGTTTTACATTTTCGATTTATGGGGTGATGAACTATGGAGATTGGTCACCAGAGTGGAAATGGTAGACTGAAGTAAGAAGTAGTAATACCAAGTACGGCTATCGTAAATGGAAGATTCCAGTTGTATTTCTGCCAATTTGTTTTTTGTGAGGCCTAAACAAACTTTTCAAAAGGAACCTAGGATTATAAATTTAATAAACGGACTTAAAAAAAGGTCATGTAATCCTTGCCTTGAAAAACTAATAGACACTTGTTTACTGGGAAACCATCCTAGGTGTAGTACAACCACAGACTGCCCTTTTACCGGGTCTTAGGGTGCAGCACTTTTTGGAAAAGCACAGCAAAAGCGGGAAAGACTTCCAGGTCTATTTAGACACAATATAAATTGTAATCTGACGAACCTCTAAGTCTGGTTTTAAATTAACATGGAGTCATTACACTTGAGCACTGTCCCTTGCCAACCTTGCTTCACTCACTAACCTCCTGCCTGTCCGAATAAGCAAATTACATCTGCCTATTTTTATTCTCTTTTCCAGATTAGCAGGAACTAACCACACCGCATAAAAGAAGAATACCTAACAAAAAATAAGTATGAAATATAGGTAATGTATATCATCTGAGGCTGACCAGCCTCAGGGTTCATCAAATGATGATGTGAAAAAAAACAAAAGGGGGTCTACCCTGGAAAGACCTCATCCCTTAAAGTAAGTTTAATATGCTGAATACTGCAACTGAAGAAGCTGGAATAGAGCTATCAGTTGGGCATGACCATGTCCAAAATCACAAACAGGTAATCTGAGAACAGAGGACTCCAAGACAGCTGGACAATCACACTTCATGCCCATGTTAATTTCCAGTGGAAGGACTTAAAATCATATCTTTATATACTTGGTTTGGCTGACAACATTACTGAGTTCTCTCAAGAATATGTCTTTATAAAGGGACAAAGACAGCTGGTCCTATTCCCACCCTACCGAAATGCTTCCATATAAATTACGAGGAGTCATAAACCCCTAAAAAATACCCAAGTTTACAAGCCTATCTAACTTGTATTAGCTACAGTTAAAGCAAGCCTTGAAAATCTATAAATATAGTACCAAGCAGACTTCTTGTTTAGAATATACCATATGGGAGAATAAAAGCCTAGAACAAATATTTTTAGTCAACTCTAACAAAGTTGGTTGTGTGCTATCAGAAGAGAGAGGATCTCCAGAGTGCCTAACCGCTGACAAGAATAATCCAGCTTGATAGAACTATTTACCCATTCTCTCAAACCACACAAATTTACAGCAAGACAGAGCCAGGAGGTTCAGAGGTGAGGACTGCCTAGTAGCTGCCGGGCAATTCAGGAAAAGCAGTGTCTGGATGGAGGAAAAGCAGCTGAATAGGAAAGCCTAAACAAGATGACACACTGTGTATCTTAAGGTCATCTTTCTGCATCATCCATCTGCAAGTGAAAGGCGTTTGCCTACTGTTTGACTGTGAAAGTATCAGTGTCTTGGGTTCCCACTGTCAGGCACTGGGGTTTTTTTACTCATTTGGTGCAGGCAGATCTTAGATTTAGAGCATCCATTAACAAAGGTTTTAGAGTATCCATTAACATGTTACAGATTATTCATTGACAAGGCAACAGGAATAAAGACTGTACAGTGCACAGGGATTGTGACAGTACTTTTTCTGCACCTCATACAGGTGATCACTGCTGCAACTTTAGATTTCGTGTTCATCCGCTATAAAAATTGGCATGAAGTTGTTGGAGATCATGCTCCCATAATTGAGAATAAAATTTCACCCATTACCTTTAATTGGAAGAGTGTGTGCATGCCAAGGACAGTGTTTGGTCTCTTAATTCTCAAGAAGGCATTACCAAGTGTACAAAGTGTAAAGCACAAAAATTAAAACCTCTGAAAGCTTCCTATTTCACCAAAGGAGCCTGCTAATAATACACTTTCTCAACACTAAAACATAACCGTCCTGGGATATATATTAATTATGGCTTAAAAGAGCAATAAATTACTGAGGTACAGAAATGAACTTGTTACAGTGAAAATATTTTGCACCCCTTGCCAAAAACAATTTAATAATTTGAATAAATCTTTTAAACAAACAGAAATCTAAAGAATGATCCCAGTATCTGAATGCCACGAAATCTGCTGGCCTCTCTTAAGAACTCTAAAGGAAAAGCCTTGAAACAACAATTTGTATTCCATCTCTTCCCCAGAGAAAGGAGTCCAAAGGGAAAAATGATCCCTGCTAAAAACAAGTACTGATCTGAAGCTACTAGTGATGTTTCAGCTTTGAGCGCATGCCTTGTTTTTCAGGAAATAACTTAAATCCAGCACAGATTATGGCTATGAAATAAAAAGCAGAGCCACATCTGGCTGTCACATCTGTGCAAAGCAAATCTTACTTTGTTTGGCTTGCCTGATTTATGGGTGTATCTAAATCATCTCAAGGCTATTTCATTTCTTATTTGCATAAAGGAAGCAACAATATTGTATCATTTTTAATTGCTGTAATGTGCAAACAGATTTTATGCCATGTTCCTTCACTGTAGTATCTTTGAAGAATATCCAAATCAGGGGGAAACAGTGCACAAATATATATTTTCCCAAATTTCAAAATAAAACATCATTCTTGCGATTAAGAAAAATATGTATTAAATCTACAGCTACTGCAAACTATAAAATTATGTATTCTATTATATAATACATAATATGTTTTTTTATAAAAATATACAATAATTATTAAATTAAATGAGGGAAGACTACTATATGATTTTTAGGAAAACAAGTCTTGGTCAGATTTTCAGCTTCGTAAATGAATTACATGGACTAGTGGTTTCATTGTAAGGTAATGAACTAATTAAGTTACAAACCTTAAAATTAGGCTGTCAATCAAATTCAGTGAAAAATTTTGAAATATTTTGTTTTTACAGTGTGGAAATAAAAAATTAAAATATTGAATATAAAGATAATAGAAAAGATAACAAATATATATTATATAATATTTTTATATAAGAAAATAGATATAGCATATATTTTATATGTAATATTTACTTAAGTCTAAATATCTATAATATAAATATACATTTAAAATTAAAATATTTTCACTTGAAACTCCACTTGAACTATTTTTACCAAAATACTAAGCTTTGCTTCAGAATATGTTTTTACTGCAATGACCTTATTACTGTCTATATTGTTACTTTATTAAATGCATAACATTAATGCTATATACATATAATATTTCTATGTACTTATTATCACTAGTACTTTTAAACAGGCTGAGGAGAAGTTTCCATGGTCCTGTTGTGTTACTGAGCTTAATTCAAGTGAATCCAGATCTCTCGTCGTGCCTTTCTTAGTGATATCGTGGATTTAGTTGCATAGATGTCACTATGGAAAATCAAGTTTTTCTTTTGCAAACAGTTACAAATATAGTTAATTTTCCACACATAGTCTGCATCAATAAATCATTAAAGCACACAGCCAACTTTATTCAAACGCTTCATCCTTACTCAACAAAGCAGTGCAGCGGATTAGCGTCATTAACTGCCCCACTAAAATTAAGGAGAATATGCATATGCATAAAGCCAAACAACTGGACCCAGAATAAATATATTGACCATTGCACCTCTATTACAAGAAAAAAAAAGACATCATGGAAATTGTTAAGACTGAGAAAAGAAGAATCACAAAACTTGACAAACAGAAAAGAGCCATTTATAATATTGTAGAAATTCAGGCTGCTGATTACAAAGAGGATGTAGAAAAGGAAAGAAGAAAAACAACATAAAATTCATATATCAATAAATACATTAGATGCAGCTACAATACACTGGAAAAGAATTAAGTTGTTTGGTTAACAGGAAAACCTACGATCTTCTTTGATTATACTAGCTTAAGTTATTCATTGTCTGTAATGGGAAAATGGTAAGAATTATTTTAAAACAAACCATATAATTTGGAGGTTAGATCAACAATGACTTTTAGATGTCATAAATCATTACTTCTTTGAAGAAACAGGAAGAGGAAGATCACATCATAGTTACTGAAACAGACAATGTACACAGTGAGGAAAACCCTTTAGGATTAGTACAATGGCGTTTATAACAGAAATCCCATGTTTAGCAATAGTTACTTTGGGATTTTTTAAGACACATTTTCTCCTGTGTTATGAGACAAAAGTCATGCACATAATAGTTTTTTTTTTAAAATGGATTCTCTAGAAGAAGTCACACACATTTTACATATTTACTTCATTCATACTGCAAATACATTCTATCATATGAGCCTCATTTCTTTAATGCTGTAATGTTGCTTTCATTTCCTCCATGCTCCAGCAAAACTATGTTGAAAGAATATCCTTTAAAATGCTAACAATTTAGCAGAACCACTGCAATAATTTGAAAGTATGTGGACAGATTTGAAAAATATGAAGATAAAATAATTAAGAGAGTCAAAGCCCACACAGTCATTTCATGCAATGTGTTCTTCATGTGAATGGTTGTTTTCTTTAGCTCAAATTAAAGATACGGAATGTTTGACAATAGACATGAATGACATTTGGACCAGATTAAAACTGTATTGGTTTGCAAAATCAGATTCAGACAAGAAAGAGAAGATTCAGGTTACGTAATTCAGAGATGACAGACAACAATTTCTAGTGTGATACAGCTGTTATGCTTCTGTTCTGAAGTGCTGGTAATTGCAAATTGGTAGAATCTTTTTCCAAGTGCAAGGACATCTTGCATAGAGAAAACAGTTAAAATAACCTCAAAACACTTAGAAGCTGACCCATTACACAGTGATCCTCAAATGGTTCAACTTTTAGAATGTTAATTGTAGAAAACACTGAGCAATGAAAATTAGAGTGACAACAAAACTGTTTTCTTTGAGATTTCAGATATATAAAGTGATGTATCTTTACTGATAGAAACACGTATTTACATATCTTCAGGGATTTTGAAGATAAAAAAAATTCCACCTTCATGTAGATGAGAATTATCATGAGAAAAGCAGGAAGAATATATTGCATACATTTTTGAACCGTAAGGTCTCTGATGCAGGACCTATCCACTCTTCTGTTCTTATGTAATATCTAACACAGAAGGGCTTTGGTTTCGGGTAGTTCATGGCAATGCCATAGTAATAAAGATTAAATTAAAATAATGAGAACAATCTAGAGGTGTTTTTTTCTATTTGTTTTGGAAGAGGCAGGAAAATTCCAGTTCTGAATGTCAGTGTAGCACTTACAGTAATTCCAATAATTCCAGTAAGCACTTAAACACCAGTTAATCTGTGGGAGTTTAGGGAAACCTTCATGTTACACAGAATGCTCCTTTCGCACAGCAATGAACTGTACTCAGTCTTCTCATTCTGTAACATCTTCCACCTTGAACTGTTTTTGTCTTCTCCCCCTGCCCTCCTCTCACCAATTGGGCAGATAGATGTACAATGAAATTGAGGTTATCCAGTCTCTGGATATCTCAGATCCCTGATCTCAGGTTGGGTTAACATCACTTTTGGTGTTGAAAATGTTTGCCTAATCTGCTTTTAAAAACTAAGATTTCTACTTGCCTCTGGTCTTCCCACTAGGAAGCTTTATTCCGAGCCTGGAGCTTAATTTCTTCTCCCAGTTCAAAGCCTTTATTTCTTCCCTACCTACACTCGGTGTGGAAAACTGCTTATTCATTTGCCCTTTTCAGTCACATTTGCACATTAGATACTTATTACTCCATATACCTTCTTCAAACTAAACAACCTCAAAATTTCAAACATTCTTTGTAAGTATCTCTCAGACCTGTAACTGTTCTTCATCATTGCCTTCTCCTTATAAACCTTGTTTAAAGAATGCCCCATACTGGAGATGAGACAGCTCTAGCTGAGGTTTGCATGTTCTGGCAGAGGACTCCTACTTATCCCTCCCAGTGTGCTGTTTGCCTTTTTGAAATTGGCAATATCTGTCTTCTTAGTCACTAGTGAAAATAAAGTTTTCCAAAATATTTCAGCACTCTCTGGTTCCTGGTTTGCAGTCTTACAACTGCGTATATTTTATTGACATCAAGACACTCTATCTCATTCACACACCAAGGCTCCTCATCTTGTAGAAGAAAATGAGACACGTTTGACTACTATGTTGATGTTTGTTTGTGTCCATGTTATCTTCCCTCTTTCTGGAAACATTGTAATTAATTTGTGTGAGTGAAGTTAAACCGAGTGCTTGCAATTCCTATTTTCCTCCTGCACTTGTAAAGATGAGTATTATTTGTCCTATAGTAGTCTTCTGCAACTTCACTTAACTGTGACAAGTTTTCCAGAAAGTCTTCTAATGCCTCTCACGTTAGTGAAATTATGTCTTGATGCATCTTGGAGTGGAAATAGGCATGTCCAGCTGACCTAAAATCATGTAAATAATTTTAGCAATCGCGGACTCATTCTTAATAAAGTCAGTTCTATAGCCTGACTCCTTATCCTTTTCGTCATGAGTGTTAACTGCATTTCCTGTTTGACTGAACCTGACCTTCTTAGTCAAGATTGGGGTAAAAAAGACACTAAAATGACTTTCAGTTTCTTGTTATCATATGTTGATAGCTTCCTGATCCCTTGGGAATTGGCCAGGCCTTTTGTTAGTGTTCTTCTTATGTCTCTTGCCAGCAGTCGTCTGTTTTGAGCCCTGGTTCTTCTATTCTTTTACTCATGCTCCAACTATTCTTTTAAGCTACTTCATAAATTACTTAGTTTCTACTTCTCTATTACTCTTTCTTAAATTTAAGTGATTAGAAAAATCATTGACACTAATTTAACTTTCTGTCCTTCACCTGCCACAATGTAATTTACAGTTATGCCTGTGATAAAATTTTTTAAGTAGTAGCTAACTTTTCAGAGCTCAGTTTTTACCTCATTAGATTTATTTTCCATGTGTTTACTTAGTTTATCAGAGTCTGCTTTCACACATTATTTTTTGTGTTAACATTCTTTTTTTCCTTCTCTTTCTTCCTAAGAAATATTGAATCTTTCCATTTTATTGCCTGTATAATCAGTCTTGCCTTTCATCTTCAGACTTTCATATAGTTCTTTCTTGGTGGTTAGAAGTGAATCTAGAAAGTCCTCCTTCCCTGCTTCTTGTTCTCTTCATTATTGCTATTCCAAAAAACTGAGATGTTTGTTTCTTGCTTTATTCTTTTCTCAGCAGATCTCTGAGTAAAGGCCAGTAAGACCACTGTCAAATTTTCAGATGATGTTGTGCATTGTTGAAAATAAACAAACTGCCTCAATTACTTAATTTTCCTAGTGGCTGAGAATGAGAATAGCTTCAATTAGGTCCAAGGTGTTATGCCTGAGACCACTTAGATACCCATCAGAAAGGCTACGACCAACCACTGCTGCTGTGGCGACCAAGGACAGAAAAATTGGTTTTGGTTATTAGACCCACTGAAAAAGGTTTAGTGGTAGCTGTAGGCTAAAATAATGAACTATAAGTGATGTAATTATGAAGTAGATGGAAAACAAACTCCATGGTTACCCAGCTCCCTCATTATGATCAGATCACTTGGCACATCACCTCAGAGACCTTTACTTTGGAAAAAGACTATATTTTTTCATGAGTATTTCAATAAAAGAAACTATTTTATGGGTTCAGGAGATGGTTGAGGGGGTCAGAAGGAAATAATTTGTTTTTATTTTGCTTTGGAAATTCATTCTAATTTTTATAGCAATTTACAACAAATTCCTGCACATTAAATACAAAGCACTAAAGCAAAAGTTAAAACCAGTATGTATTAGTATTTTTGGAATGAAAATTAAAACGTGCTGCCACTTTTGCAGTCCAAGTCATTATGTTTTATGGTTTAGGTTAACATTGTGCTATGAAATATAGTAAATAACTGTTAAAAGCAGTCATTTGCTCAGAATTATTATGAGTTTAATTTTGGGACTGGTTCAACCTACCGTTATTTTTTTTTTCTGTATACATGGAAAATTTTTTAATTTTACTGCTCAGCTCTAAACTGTGTTCTGTCATACTGAGTGGAAAGTCCATGTTAAGAAGTCAGCTTTAAATAAGCAGACAACTACTATGTTTGATGTCACTGCTTCACTTGTAGAAAGCTGTATGTGGTAAATATATTTATTTCTATTTTTAAACCACCACCTCATATGGGAAAGCTATGTTTGTTAAGAAATCACTCTTAGCCAAGGAGGTTGGCAGGGTCTTTTTATTTCTAACTGAACTAATCAATGTAATATACCAGGAGTCTCAGCATGAGATAATACTCAGCTCCAACTTCTTGCTAAAAACTCTTAAATGTCCTGTCTTTCGCATCTTCTCTTCCTAATTAAAAACAAAAATAATAGCAGTTTACAAGCCATATTGGGCTTCTGGAATGTTTCAAATATGTATAACCAGACTGTTAGACAAAGGAATTAAATATTAGGATTATAGGTATCCTGAGCTAGCCCAGGCCCCTGTGGGTTTCTTCTTTCAATGCAGTACCAGATTGTAAGATACTGAAAACTTATTTGTGATGTGTCTGTACTCCCTTATATGCATGGTACTTTGATTCTCATTTACTATCATAGTACCACTGTGTTATGGTATTTCATTATCCCTGCAGCTCATCTAACACATCACTAAAAATTTTAAACTGTCCAGTATCATTATACATTAGTTTTCTGTCTGCTGGTTCAGAGAGGTTGGACGTACATTTTGCTATGTAGTTCATCATTGCAATGAGTTTGCAAGACTCTTTCATAATTGCTGGAGGACAGATTTGGGGGCTGACCCAGACTGTTTTGTGAATTACCCATACAGTTTACTATACTCACATCTCTTCCTGAAATGAATTCCTGAATACTTTTATTACTCAGACTTCTTGGCGCAACTGCTCTTGCTCTTTGTCTTAAGCCACCAGTTACAGCCTTATACCACTTTTCCCAAAGCAAGATATCATTTTTGCAGACCTTAATATAAGTTCTAGAGCAGAAAATGCATTTTAATGTGAAGTATCTGAATATAAATCAATTTAATGAAATGGTGTTTTTCATGGCAGTGTTGAACAGATGTCTCATTTTTTAAGCACTCCAGTTGAACCTCCCTGATTAATCAAACTTAGAAAAACAAGTGATGTCAACCATTTTGGTCACAACTTCCCCTTCCCTTCCTGCCTTAGGACAATGATAAATATTTCTTCTCTTTAATTCAGGTCTATGTATAAATGTGAGATCTGTTTTTTTCACCTACATTGACCAGTTTGTAGACTTATTTCCTTTGTTTCTCTCATCATGCTGTAACTTCCAGAACTGTGAGCCTATTAAACTTAATTTCCATTCTCTGTCATAAGAAGGAACGGTTTCTTCTATGAAATGCATGTATCCTGGGGCAACTGGTCTAACTTCTTCGTTCCCTGAAGCATGATATTAAAATCCTCTTCAGATGTTAGGATTCTAAACCTATCCGACTTTATATATTTCACAAACTGATATTCTTCCCTTGGCACCTCAGCAAGCTTAAATCCTTTTCAATTTTTTTTAACCCAAAACACTTTTTCATATTCTTTGTGCAAGTAAGTTCACCATAGGTGCTTTGTTTCAGATACATACGTACTCTTGCTTGTGGCTTTTCTTTTAGTGTTTATATTATGGTTTCTGCTACTGTGTTGGCTGCTGTACTGTCCTTGACTCTGAGAAGCACTCCGTTTGCTTTGAGGCTAAGTGCAGATGGCAATCTTGTAAAGAAAGTGTCTCACTATTCATATGCTTACAGGCCCAAGTGAACGAATGTACAAGTGCATGTCAGAGTCTATAATTTATAAATGCGGGTAATTGATTTTGTTCTATGTTTCACACTACTTAAAAATTTGCTTTCAAACCAATGTACTGTTTACTAAGCTAGTTCATGCTTCTGTCTCCCAGTTTTAATTCCCTTATAAATTTTTCATTAAGAATTGCAGAGTATTGCACTAACTAGGGGATTTTTTTATCCATAACACCAGATTAGCTGGTAGTGAGTTTATATCTACATGCATTTATAATGTAGATAAATGTGTAAAAACCTCTCATTGACTGAGGAAGTTTTCCATTTCATAGGCAAGAGCTTGAGCCAGTGAGCTGCTAAGCAAAAATTGGCTGGATGTCAAGTCAGTGTTACAGGCTCCGATGAAGGAGGCAGGGTTTTAGACAGATCCTTCTTTTGTTGTTTCTTATTAGCCAGTTTAAATGCCTTTGTGCGCAACATGCTGCTTACTATGAATCCCAATCCATTTGCTTCACTTTGCCTAATTAATTTATGTATTTAGGAGTTTCGAATACTTTGTTTGAACTTGTAAATTCCATTCCTGGAGCTGGGTGCCAAACTTCAAAAGTTGCCAAGCTGAACTTGACTGAAGAAGTTACTTCAGTAACTTTTTTTGAGTTTGAGGGCTCTGCCACCCTCAAAGTGAGGAAGTTTCTCCTCGTGTTTAGATGGAACTACTTATGCTCGTTTGGTTTTCCTCTTGTCCTCTTACTGGGTATCACTGAAAAAAGACTAGACCCATCCTCTTGACACCCACCCTTTAAGCATTTATAGGTGTTAATCAGGCTGAAGCAAAGCAAGCATTCAGCAATTCCACCTTCTCTGCGTCCTCTCTCATCAGAGGACCCATATGATTTCAGAGCTTCAGCTCTGAGCTCTTGATAACTTCCTGGTGTAGGCACCTTTCGTTTGGTATTTTAGTTCATTGGCCAAAATACTGTCATGATGAATTCCCTCTACTTAAAAAGTTCAGGTATAGTATCTTCATTCATAATAGCTGAGCTGATTAAGTTAACACTGCTGTTACAGAGTTTGCTGGAGGATAAAAAGTAATTTTTTCCTTCTTTTTCTTTTTCTTTTTCTTTCTTTTTCCTTTTCTTTTTCTTTTTCTTTTTCTTTTTCTTTTTCTTTTTCTTTTTCTTTTTCTTTTTCTTTTTTTTTCTTTTTCTTTTTCTTTTTCTTTTTCTTTTTCTTTTTCTTTTTCTTTTCTTTTTCTTTTCTTTTTCTTTTTCTTTTTCAGTTGCTTAGTCAACAAGAAATATATAGGTAAGCATGTACTAGAAAAAAAGAATTTCGGATACAAATCAACTGTCTGTGCTGTGTTGGAGATACAAGTGAAAGCAGACCATATTCATACAGGAATGGATATTAGTGGACAGCACTGGACATCAATGGAGAGGGGAAGAGCTACAGATGTCATCTGTCTGGACTTCTGTAAGGTCTTTGACACAGTCCCCTGCAACATCCTTCTCTCTAAATGGAGGAGATGGATGGACTGTTTGGTGGATAAGGAACTGTTGAATGATTGCATCCAGAGGGTAGTGGTCAATAGCTCAATGTCCAGATGGACACTGGTGATGAGTGGAGTCCCTTGGGGATCCATACTGGGACCAGTATCTTCAACAGTGACATAGACAGCAGGATCAAGTGAGTTTTTGGATCACACTAAGCTGAGTGGTGTGGTTGACATGCCTGAGGGATGAGATGCCATCCAGAGGGACCTGGACAAGCTCAAGAAGAGGTCCCGTGTAAATCTCATGAGGTTCAACAAGGCCAAAGGCAAGGTCCTGCATCTGGGCTGGGGCAACCCATGGTATCAGTACAGGTTGGGGGATGCAGGGATTGACAGCAGCCTTGGGGTACTAGTGCATGAAAAACTGGATATGAGTTGACAACGTGTGCTCACAGCCCAGAAATCCAGCTGTATCCTGGGCTGCATCAAAAGCAATGTGATCAGCAGTGAGGGAGGTGAGGTGATTCTGCCCCTCTACTCTGCTCCAGTGAGACCCCACCTGGAGTACTTTGTCCAGCTCTAGAGTTCTCAGCACAGGAAAGACGTGGATCTGTTGGATAAGGTTCAGAAAAGGGTCACAAAAATGATTAGTGAAATGGTGCACCTCTGCTATGAGGAAAGGGTGAGACAGTTGAGGTTTTTTGTGCAGGAGAAGAGAAGGCTCCAGGGAGACCTGACTAAAGCCTTTCAGCCCTTAAAAGGGGCTTGTAAGAAATATGGGGACAAACTTTTTAGTAGGGTCTGCTGTAAAAGGACAAGGGATAATGATTTTAAACTAAAAGAGGTGTAGATTTACACTAGTTATAAGGAAGGAATTTTTTACAAGAGGGTGGTAAGCAGGTTGGCCAGAGACGTGGTAGATACCCCATCATTGAAAAAATTCAGGACCTGGTTGTATGAGGCTCTGAACAACTTGATCTAGTGGAAGATGTCCCTGCTTATCGCAGGGGGCTTGGACTAGATGACCTTTAAAGGTCTCTTTGAACCCAAAATATTCCATGGTTCTATTTGATCTAGTAATTGAATTTTTCATATTCTTCAAAGGTGAATCCAACCATGAGCTAAGGGTGCATTAACAGATGACATATAACTTAAAAGTAACATGTTAGTTACCAAAACAGGTATAAATGAACTTCAGGTACTACACAGGACATTACTCCCTATATTCAGCCTAATCTGTCATTACTGAATAAGTTGTAAACACTGGGATTTTCTTGATGAAGCTTAGACTTTAAAATTTCTGTAACAAATTGCAAGATTTTTGGAAGAACTTGATTATGACCTCAAAAGATAGATATCCACAGGAACAGTTGTAGAGCCACAAATATACAGATATTACTAGACTTTAAGGTCAGAAGAATATATTTATCTAAATTTCAATGAAATAAAAATTCAAGCACCTTGTTTACCTCCAAACAAAATGCATCAGTTCTAGTTCTAGAAACACGTCATATGTCAACTTTTGAGGAACAGGGAACACTCGAGAAACAAAGGAAACTACTGAAATCTTTTTGTGCTAGACCCAAAATGGAATTTAGGCATCTAATTTGAATAGAGCTAAGTCAGAATTTAGAAATCTAATTCTAAAATTAAGTCCAGCCATACTGAAAAGCCTCTTAATTTTTCACTGAACTAGGTTCTAAAAACCATTCAGATTCACTTTTCCGGGTAACTACAGTCCTGCTTCTGTTACTTTGCCTGGAGCCCTCTTGATGGTGATGAGTAAGTGAAGTGCCTGGAGAAGAAGAGGCGTTGTAAAGATCTACTTCATTCTTTTTCTTCTCCTGTTAACACAATTATAGAAAGGTTTGGTGCTAAATCAGCTAATACACAAGGTCGCAATTTAATCTTCACTATAAATGTTTATTTTCAGCTTCAGCTAAATTTTCACCTTTTTAAAATTTTTCTTCTTTCACTTGTGAGAGCATCTCTGGAGACACCATTTTTTTCCTGCCCTTATGTATTTCTCTCCACTTATAGACCAGTAGTACAGTGCTATACTCCATGCTCTTTGAACTAAGCTCTAACATATACTGATTTAAAGTCTGCTTCAGCTCTTCCATGTTCAAAGTGAGTAAGTGTTCTCTTTTGTACCCAGAAGACAAATGAATGCCAACAACCTGTAACTGCCTTTGATGCTTGACCTCTGTATTGGAAGTTTGTGATAGTGTCTCTCTGAAGCAATATAAACACAGAGAGATCATCTCAGTTGCTTCATAGCCTAAATGTATGCCTTAAACTGAAAACATCTCTCTGACAAGATAGTAAATTTATGTAACTGCAAGAATTGTGTTGAAGCATTGCTGTTGCAGGCTTGCATTCAGGGCTTCACCGCCAGAGACATGAGAATATTACACATGGTGAAAGAGGGAAAGGAACTTATTTTTTCTTGCAAGTTGAATAGCAAAGTCATTAGTGCTTTTTACAGACAAAAATCTAGAACAGTGTAATCAGCTCCTCACTGTTAGGTAAAGTAGAAAATGTTTTGTTTTTTTTCAGCTGTTTTGTTCAGGACAGAATTCAGAAGTACGTGAATTTCTGAATTCTGTGTTCCTTTGATAAGTTAGAGATTTAGGGATGGGTGAGACTTCAAGAATCACTTTTATTTTCCTCCACTACCGCGAGAGAAATGGGTGGCCGAAAATTTTCTGGCATTCCTTGGTTTTCCTGATTGTGTCATGAGGAAGAAAGTATAGAGCATGAAAGGAAAGCTGTCTCTTTTCTCTCTTTCTGTCAGCCATGGGAGAAAATGTCAGCTATGGACCCTGGAAGGTCCTTTTTCTTTGAACACGCTTGTGTAACTGAACTTGCCCTGACCCTTGTGATCTTAAAAAAAGTGTGGTACCATTGCTTTTGTCCACATGCTTTTTTTTCTAAGTCACTTCCAGGTGAGCTGACAAGGCTTTTAAGGTGCATTTCAATAGTGACAGAACCATATTCTGTGGCAGAATGTAGTTCATTCAGAATTCCTCTGGTCTGCTCTTGTTGCTGCCTCAGGTGGAGATGCATTAGTGCATGAACACTGGTTAGGACTTGTTCATGTGCAGTTCCCATGTCCAGCAAATAAAACACAGGATGAAACGATCTCTAAAGGCAGAAATTGCTCGCAAATCAAAATTAATACTTCATCTTTCACAAATAGCAGGCTTATCAACTATAGAATCAGAGTCTTTTGAGACTGTGAAACTGTACAGAGTTTCTATGGGGAAGGGGATGTGGAAGAAATATGCCCCAGTAAACCCCTATAGGATCTTTAAGAAGCGTATGCAGATATATGGGTTTGCCCTCCTCTGAGAAGATGCTGAAATTTTCATAACCCCTGCCTCATGTTACTTGATCACAAGAAATTGTGTGATGGTACATAGGGAACCAATCTTAATTTTGAGCAGAAATGTACAAAACAAAAGTGGGCATAATAGAAAAATTTCAAATGCTACAAGAACATGATAAACATCCAACTGAGTAAGACCAATGTCCTACAACATACCCTGTCTCTAACACTGGGGGATGATATTGAGCCAGAACATGTGAGTTTGGCCACCTGCCTTTTTCCTCTCCTGGGATTCAGAGCCATTGGATACGTGTTACATATGGATATGGGACAGAGTATACATCCCTGCATATTCTCTCTAGTATTCTTTTACGGAACTGTGTCTCTGAGTTTGTCTAATCTCTTTTTGAAACACTGATGCTATCTGTCTGCACAATTTCCTGTGACAACACATTTCAAAAGTTCACTACCTGTTCAGTAAAAAAAAGATGATTTCTCCCATCTGTTTTAGATGATTCAGTGAGTGCTCTGAAATTCTAGATTTTAGGAATTTACTTAGTAACGATTCTCCGCTGATCTTACTCCATTATCATCATGATTTTATAAACTTCAATTTCATTTTCCTTTAACCTTCTCGTCTCCAAAATGAAGTTCCATTTTTACTAGTTGGTTTTGTTTTGGTTTGGTTTGGTTTGGCTTGTTTTTTTTTTTCTCTCAAGGCAACTGCTTTATTCCTGTAGCCATTTTCGTTGCCCTTTTTGTACTTTTCTTGATTTCAGCTTGTCTTTCAATGACTGTTGAATGTCAGTCAGGGAGTTCTGGTACTCAGCATCTGAAAATATTATCAATGGACTAATGAATTGAAGCCTCATTCTGTTGATCCCTTAGTTCTGCAATATTTCTCTTCACATTCAGAATCGCAGCATAACCAGCACATTTGCTGCCTTGACAAATGTTAATGCCATTTAGTAAGTGCATACTTGTGTGAGTATCAGGAATGAAAAAAGCTCATTAAAAAATTCAATCACTAAAAATCCAGCTAAGAGTGATTTCCTGGAAAATATTCTTTCAATACTTAGTCTTTTTATTTTATTCATTTTGTTTGATTTCTACAAATAGTTTTAATAGGAGATTTAGTAATAAGAATGTACACTGATATATAGAACTTACAAACAAATGTCAAAGAATATTATTGTCAAAGGATTTTAAAATTCACGGACCTGAATATCTGGAATCAGGAGCTGAGATTTCAGTCAGTTGACTTAGAGAAGAAATAAATTCAGTGAAATATTTGGGCAATCATGACCATACAATTCATTATTATTACAGCTTTCCAAATAATCATTTCAGAATAAGATACAGCCGTGAATGAATCATATGAATAATTAATTGATTAGTTTCAAATAAATAAATCTTAGAAAATTATAAACTGTTCGGAGACAATTTGCCAACAGAAAAAGGAAAAAATTATCTTATAATTTATTTACTATGAATAATTCTCCTAACTCTACATGAGTCACTGGTGCTCTAAGCATCCATTATTAATATGCTTTTTTGTTTTGTTTGTTGTCTGGTTTTAGTAAAATCACTAAATTTAAATAGAAGGGTTTTAAGTGTAATGTATCATCTGAAATTTCAACCAGTGTTTCTACCATTTTTCAAAAGTTCAGCTGGCTAAATTTCAGCTGTGACCGCCACAAAAGCATAGACTCAATTCCTCTTCCCTTTAGTCTCTGTCCAGACCATATCCAGGCTACTTTACTCACTTGAATTCAGGTCTAACAACACAGGAAAATTTCAGATTTATAAAGGAAATCTTGAATGTTGACATAATAATAGCTGTAATTTACTGGACATTAAGCACGTGGAGGTGTTACCATTGCTATCTCAGAAGAAGGAAAGATTTAAGCAGTATTTCACTGGATGGCTGCACCGAAACAGTCCTGATAATTTGGCACAACCCAGGCTTTATTTATGCATTCCTGCTTATGTACATGGTATAAATTAAATTATGAATAGTAGACTTTGCGCACACCTAAATTTTTCTCCTCAGTCAAACAAAATGTAGGAAAAAGATCATGACATCCATTATGTAACTTAATGAAATTGAATGATCTGGACCTAATTTTTATTCCTGCTTGGCTCCTACAAGGGCACTGGGGAACTGTATAGGTGAGGTCCCTGAGGACTGAGTCAAATATATTCCAGGAACACCATCCTGCTCTGCCATCTTGGTTGTGAACATAGTTACTGGGTTACTGGAAGACCTCTGGGGCTGTGGATCCCTTTCACTTGGCATTTTGTTATGGTACCATCACTGATTGTGCTCCTAACCCCAGTACCACTGTGCTTTTCTAATTCCCTGACTCATGTACCAGCTTTAGGATCCTTGGGGGAATAACTTAGAAATGTGAATAGTGGATCCAATGATAGAGGAATAAGGGAAAAGGTTAATGGCGGAGCTAATAGTCTTTTCCCAAATGTAGACCTGGATTTATTATGTGTTCCTACATATAGGTGTTCCCATGGTTCACAACCATATTCAGGATGAAGACTTGAACCCTATTCCCTCTTCCCATCTGCACACAGACTACTTTTATTCCTGTCATTCATCCTGAGTCAGTTACCAAAAGGGTTACATCAAGACATCAGTGCAAGGGGCCTCTAAGATTGTCCGCAGTGCCATCTTGAAACAAATTATCCACCAACTCTGATGTCATCCACTAGTTCATCTTGTGTGACGTATTTCTCCAACACTACCCAGCTTTGCCTTATCATCTTGTGCCAAAACAAAAGCTATCAAGCTTGGGATGGATACAAGAAGAAATGTCTATGAATGAGAGGCTCCTTCTCCCTGGCAACCTTCAGCTCAGCAGATGCTATCTCATCCAGGCAATCTTTCTCCACAACCAAGCAGAATGCTTTTTACTGGGAACTTCACTATGAAGTAAAATTACCTGAAGGTGATTTTTTTTTTTTTTTAAACCACCCGTACAGGCACAAAACTGCCCTGCAAAATCATAGGTATCTGTTTAGCACTGCAGATATACAAAACCAGAACAACTATAAATCATTTGCTTTGTGATACTATATTGGGCAATTTCAGTATATTTTATGATTACACATTGGTCAAAACCAGTTTCAAGATGTTAGCTTCACAAGTATAGCCTGCCACACTAAAAGGACTCTTTTCCTCAGTCAGTTAGAATTATTAAAATGAGAGTCTTAATTCTTTGAAGCGAGAAATGCAGGTAAACTATTCAAAAGGTGCTTGGCAAGTGATTTCTTTATTATTATTATTATTACCTTACTGAGTGAGATGTCTGGATTTGTGCATTTTTCATGGTCTTCATCCGAATCCAGATTCCAAATGCTCTGTCAAGATTTAAAATCCAGGAAATAAGTCCATTACTGTTCTCAGTAGGTGCCACTTATGTGCCTCTGCATTGCGTCTGTCAAGATGAAAGGGCAATCAAAAAAGTGTTTGGCCTCATCCATGCAACGTTTCTCCATGGTGCAGAAAGGAAATTCTTAGGCCAAATGAGTAAACTAGATACCAGCTATACTGAAGTCCCCAAATTATATCTTTTCTGAGGAAATTTCACACATTACTGTGCACATTGTTCTCCAGAGAGTATGTTGTTTCAGTTTTGGAAAAGATGACAAAAAGTATTGAATTGCAAAGGACCTAATGAAAAACACAGGAATCCAACTCGTAGGATTTGATTAACCCTCTGTGTTAATAGTCTGATACTAAGTAACCTGATTTTTAAATTTTATATGTCATCTGATTTATAAATTTTACATATGTATAAATGTATTTATATACATATATATATATTTGTTTGATCCAGAAAAAATATTTCAAATGTAAAGAGAAATAAGCTATGATCACTGAAAATTACCATAGCCATTTCAGTTCAGCCTTGTGTTACTGTATGTGAAAAATGCTACATTTTGCTTACTGTGTTAATTCTTAGCATCATAAGTTTTGTGCATTTAGCCTTATCTGAGCTCCAGTTATTGCAGACTGAGATAGAAATAGAACAAGAATCAAAACTTTGGTAAATTTCTTATCTCTTTCACATTTTTGCATTCTGAGTGCCCAAATTTGTCTGATTTTTTCTGGTATGGGACAGTACAAAAGGAATGTGAGATAGAAAGGCAGAGCAAGGGTGGGTATGGAACTGAAAATTCAATCAGTCCTTAAAGCGAAGTTGTGTTTTCCCTTGTTAAAAAATGAGTTACCTTTTAAGGGTTTGTTTGGGTTTGTTTTGTTTTGTTTTGGTTTGGTTTTTTAAACAAGTGTGCTGACCCTCACTGTGATCATCTCTTCATCTAAAGTCCACTTCCTTTGGAGCAAATCTTGAAGTCTGGCAAAAGAACGTAACTGTGTCAAACATATGCTTTTGCAAGTCTCATTAAAATCTACTCAGATTTGGCCATGTTTTCAAGCTTGTTTCAAAATTAAAATTTTCTATTCCCTGTTACTGGGAAATATCTGTGAAAAGCATCCCTTTCTTATTTATAGGTGGGGAGGCAAGAGTCTCCATGCATACCTATGGACCCCCTTGATAGTGTTCTGTGTGTAGTCTAGGCTACCTCATCAGCAGGATGGAGACAACTCAAACATCAAAATAATGCCGTGGTGTAACAGGGGAGAAGGAGGTCACTATACATTTTGAAAAACTAGAAAATTACAGGCCAAACTACACTGAAAAACATTATCAAGGCTGTGAAGTCAAAGACTGAACAGTTAAGTATTGCCACACTTGGAGCTGCTTGAGCAACCTTAGTTCAGCTCCTATCCATATACATTATGGCACAGAAACAACAAAGCAGTTAGATAATTAAAAGTTGAGGTAGCTTTATGTTTTAGCATTTGAACTCTGCATTGGCATCTAGGACCAAGGCATCAACTTCCGTGAAGCACACAGGGGAAGATGGATATATGGATATCTGTGTGTACATATGCGTTGCTCTGATATGACTTTCTCTTGGATATATTCTGATATTAAGGAACCAATTCATACAAACCTCTTGCTATCCCTTTCAAAGATTTTCTAAATATTTGCAAATTATTCTGAAAGTACAAAAAGCTTTACTATGACAGAGAAACAATTCTTCACCACCAATTGTAAAGCTTACCTGATACTACAAGTGAAAAGCATGCAAAGAAAGCTGTTGAAAGAGAAGTGCACAGTTGATAAAAAAATAGCAGAAGCAATGTAAGACCTTATTGCAAATTGACCTCTTCAAACACACAGCAGCCATCTGAAAGAGATTAATATACAAATTTGAACTTTTTATGAACGCAAATGGAGATACAGAAAAAAATGAGGAAAATGGGATTTTTTTTATTATTATTCTTATTAAGCCCATGCCATTAGATTTGCTGAAAAGTTTTCCATTAAAATGATCAAGAAGAAACCAATTACCAGACAGCACTACAGAAATTAAAAGAATGTTACACTAGTAGTGAGAATGTACATAGAGAATTAATCTCAGAAGCAGAGACACTGGCCTCTCATTAATCACCCAATAAGAACATCACGTACTTTGGAATGAGTTTCAAAATGTTTCCATGCTGAACGGCCCAATTAGCATCTTGTTGCCTGGAGCTAAGATGTAGGAATGGGTCAGAAAAAGGGTATATCTTAATTCCTGCAGTTGACTGCATTGTTATGAGCAAAATAAGATATTTTCATATACTTAGGATGCACAGCTCAGAGTCACCTCATGAAGACAGGAGACTACACATTGTTTACAATGAAAAATGGAGTCAATACTTTTTAAAGTCAGCCAGAGAAGGAGCTCCTCCTGACCGCAGCATCACTTTTCATAAGAAGCCAGTAATTCTGGAGCATATTAAATGTGTTTTGAGAGCACTGGCTGAGGCAAAGCCCTTGGAGATGTCAGCAGACATATGCATGTCTTCTAGGTACTAACAAGAGCCTCGGTGCAAGCTGGTTGCTGAGTTGCCAACAGTGTAAAGACTTGGTATGCTTTGGTCTAGGTTCACGCAGAGCTCTGAAGTTAAAAATGATGAAAGAGAAGGTGTTAATGAAGACTCAAGTACCTCTAGAGTCAGCTGGCAGCTGACAGTCAGTTCCCAGGGTTTGTAGTTTAGGAGGCAGGACCCTAAACCGCAAGTCCTGAATTCAGTGCAAAAGTGCTGAGGCAGATTTAGGCACATGCTCTCATTCTGTGATTGTTGACTGTTTTTCCGGTGAAAATCTGCTTGTGACACAGAACAAGGATGAACCAATGTTGTCATTAATAAAACTGTTTCCTTCTTCACCCCCACATTAGTGCAGAAATGAGAAAGTATTAGTGAATGTAGCTTGTAATTGCAGCCGATGAAGAGAGGTAGTACTGTTATGCTATTGGCTTGTTTCACCCTGAAGAACCAAATTCTTCACTGGCCTGTATGATGTTTAGCAAGCTCCTTACACCAGACTTTTCACAAGGGATCTCTAATTATATGCGCCTCATTTTCTCTGTATGTGGGCTGACCTCATGCCATGGTACTGGGAGCAGCCGCACTGATGAGTGAATCCAGTGGATGCTGCACTTCAGAGAAGTGTGCTTTTGATGACTTGTCTAAGGTATCTCAGACTAGATAATTAAAATAATTGGAAACTTCTGACTTCAGCGTCTCTGTGCATCAGTGTTTTCTAAAGTGAAGATAGTTACATCGCACCACATTTTTATTTTGAAAATAAATTCTTATATTATGGTAACATAGGAAAACACCCATATGAAAAAAAGAGTATATGTTCAGAGTGGGCTAAAGTGAAAACTGGGAAAACTGTGAAAGCAGAAGAAAACTGAAGAAAGCAGAGTATTAAACATTATCTCAGGACCACAATGTCAGCCATTCTGCATGCTAAATGAAGCGGTGATCTTCTGTGGAGAGTGCTATGTGATTAATTAACTGAGTACTATTTAAAAAAATCACATATGAAGGAGCCCTGAATTAAAATTTTCTTGCAACTTTAATACTGACACTTCAAAACTTCAGTGTCTGACTTCATAATCTTAATGTTATTTTACATCGTTTTTCTAGGTGTTTTTATACATACATCATGATGTGATGTAGAGGCTGTATAACTAAATATTTGAGAGATGTTTTTGTATGAGTGGCAAATAAATACATCCTGACAGTAAGAATGCTTCTTGGAAGTTATATCTTACAATATGTTTGATTATATTTTACATACATCGTATCTTGGTATAAAGAACGGTCTCTTGAAAATATAGTTTTTTGGTGAAGGATTTTGAATAAGTTCTTTATTTATTAAAAGAAGCCTTTTTATCTTCCAATGGAGCACTGTTTTACTATGATCAGCTGACTTGTGTAGAGGAAGCAGGGAAAATCTTTCTAAAGGATTTTAGATGGATAAATGTGATAAGAATTCCTTTAAAAGCTGATAGACAATAATAATCCTCTTGGATGTTTTAGTGTAAAATGTAGATGAGGAGAAAAGGAAACATTCTGTCATGTTTTGGTTTTGTTTGAATAGGAAACTTTTAAAGTACTGTGATTGTTGGAAAGTTAGAAGTAGACCTAGAAGTAATGAATTAGTTGGGATGTCACAGGTAACACAGTAAATTTACTGAAAAAATGCACTATAATATTTGTTCTGTGATGAATCACAGTAATTATTCTCGCCCCACAATGCAGTCTCAGGAACTCAGGTGTTCGGGTTTTGTTTTGTTTTGTTTTGTTAATATCTACAGTTACAGCCATTTTGCTTGAAGGGGAATGTTTCAATAAATATAAATGTAATAATTTGCATATTTGTCTTCACAAAAAAAATGCAACTGCTTGATAAGGTGCCAGTGAAAGTAATTTTTTAGCATCCAAAATTCATCTAGATTTTTGTGAGCCAGAGATCAGTGACAATTTAAAAATGCATGTGTAAACAAAATGTAGTCATTCCACTGGGACCATAGATATGTCTATCTCAATAGAGGTGTTTCTTTTTTCGTAAGTCTGGCAGGGTTTGATGGAGTAAGGACTGTGAATTGCAGCTATTTTTAACTGTTAAACAGAAGAAATAAAAAGTGATAGGAAGGTGTGTTTCTTGCAGTAATGAATGCTACATGTGATGTGAATGACTAGCTGAGATAGATAGAAACTAAATTCTATTATAGAAAATTTACAATCCTGTTTATATATATTTTCAGCCTTTTTCTTCTTTGAGTTATTTTTCTTTTGTTTTTAAAGTCATCTGGATTATATAAGCAATTAGCTTAAGAAAGCAAAATCTGGTTTTCTTATTTATTATCGGGGGGCTAGACGGAGAGATATTAATGATATAGTCAATCAAGAGGCAGATTGAGGATCTACAACTTCTAGAGTTAAAAATGCCTCATCATGTCAGGAAAGCATTTCAAAGAATTTGAGGTGAAGGCAGAAATAGAATACTGTTAAGGTTTGTACATCTTTTTATTTTGGATGAATTTATAACATGTTTACAGTCCAGAGGAGTAAAATCTCCACAAAAGTTTTAGAAGACGCATCTCAAATTATGAAATAATGTTGGTGAATCTTTGACATACACAGGCAGCAGTGAGAAAATGGCAACAATATTCTTTGGTCAGTTTACAGTCATGCACAGTGGAAGACCAGAATGCGACAGTCACAAGTTACAACAAGGCCTTGAACAACCTGATTTTATTTTAAAATTCATCCTTATTTAGCCAGAAGACTGAAATAGATGACCTCTGGAGGTCCCTTCCAACCAACCTTTTCCGGGGTTCTATGAATAAGAGCTTGTCCCGATGAGTTTAGTCATGTAACTTGTATTATTCCCTTGGATATAGAGGTGTGGAGGTCTGTAAAAACTTACAGAGTCTTCCAGTTTGACTTCATTATATTTCCTTGTTTAAGTCATTTTTGGACTTTTTACCTGTAAAATTCATAAATGTGGTTTAGTTCATTTTGTGGATATGAAGCAGTAAACTACTGATATCTTATTTGCTTGTATCTAGGATGTGAGAAGAGATGACAGCTTTCTTGTGTTGCCTTCATATGAGGTGGTGATTCTGATTTATATTCTGACTTTAAAAACTTGTGTAGTGCTAGACTGTGATTGTGCAATGACTGGTCAATAAAAAATAAGTTCGGGGACGAATTGTAGCCTATAGTGCTTAAATATCTTGAGATATCTAAATGATAAAGTTAAACAGACATTTTACAGGGAAAACAAAATAGTATTTCTCTCATTATTACGCACTCTTCCTATGAGAAAATTTAAGCAGAAATTAACAACATGTGAACTGTAAATCTGATGGTTGATTTCTGAAGTGTAACTATGTAATGTGCTGATAAAACAAACTTAATAAGTCAGAGAGAAATTTTAAATTTCATACCTGTTGCCCACACTTGAACTTAAGTATACCTTTTGTGCTAGCTTTTGGGAACTGCAAAAATCTTAAGTAATATAGGATATACTATATAGTGCTGTGATCTGGTACAATGTAAGTGAGGCATGGGGCTCTTGTCTCTTCTACTGTAACTAATAATTGTCGTGTTCATCTGTTTGCTTTTTAGCTTGCTGAAGGGGCAATTCTCAGCCTTCATAAGGGTCTGCAATTATAACATTCATAAAAACAGCTAGTCATAAACATGTCACATAAAGTATTTCACAGAGTTTATGTGAAAGGAAATTGAAGTCTCTTGAAAATGGAACTGAATCTTGTCCAAATAACCTTCGATACACTAATCCAACTTTATTGTTGTTATATATTACAGGCTTCTTTATCCATGCATACTATCATTAACCATACAGTATGTTTTGATAAATGTTCCCCTTCCTGGAAACTTGTGCGGTTCTTTGACCACTGTCTCTGTTGGTGGTGTTTTTTCATTAAGTCTAAACTGCAGAAAAAGAGATGCCATATTTAGGTGAAAGAAAATGATAAAATGAAAAAGTAATTACCTCCCAAGGTGCTTGTATGGTAGAACTATCTGTGTGCACTTTAAGGCTGCTAGATAATTGGTTAATATCTGAGAAATAATAAACAATTATACCTAAGGCTAATAGCACTAATTAATTTTTATTAATTTTTATTAAAGATCTACAATGGCTAGGGTCACCATGTAACTTGAATTAGTCAGGCAATATTCCCAAATGGTACTCCAGATACGAGTTACAATATATATTGAGTTAGCAGTTCCTTCATTTTAACAAATGACAACAAAGAAAAACAATTTGTGGCGTGAATTTCAGGCTACCTATACTTGCACCTCAATACGTTTTGGTTGTAAAATTCACCTAAATGTGTCTTTGACCTACATCATAGGTCTTCAGGTTTTTCCTTTACCTTAAAGGCAATTATGTATATGTTGGGTCATTCAGCCTTGCAAACTTCTTTGCTGGTGCTCCTGACAAGAGTACACAGTGTGTGCTCATGAAGGATGGCTTGTGACTTCAGAAAGGTGGACTAGTCCTACCCTCACCCTGTCCAAAAGCATGCAGAGAGAATCATAGAATGATTCAGGTTTGAAAGGACCATAAAGAACATTGAGTTCCAACACTGCTACCATGGGCAGGGACACCTCCCACAAGAGCAGGTCGCTCAAAACCCCATCCAGCCTGGCCTTGAACACTTCCAGGGATGAGGCATCCACAACTTCTCTGGGCAACCTTTTCCTTGTCAGCAGGTCAAGTTTAGCCAGGTATGTGGTTGTTATTGTCACACATGAGTACATGGTCGAGCAGAGAGGAAGTGAAAAGCTGACTTGTATGATTGTTATACCCGTGTAAGGTATCCCCTCTACAAATGAAATAGATTAGGCTTGGGCAAGTCTGTGGATGGAAAAGTGGGTAGTTCAAATTTGACTCCAAATGTCATGGTAATGATTTAATTTTGTTATAGCTGCTTAAAATCCAACAATAATTTCAGTAAACGTGTGGACTGGGTCATGCTTAAATTTCATTTTAAGGTCTGTGTTACTGAAGCTCCTTTTTCTTCTTATTCCCCTGGGCTTCCAGAGCTGTCTGGTTCTGTCTGTGATGCAGTTGTTTAGTCATATAGTGTGCTGGCTTCATGCCCATGTGTGCTTCTGTAACTGCAGATTATCGGCTAGGCTAGTGGGCATGCGTCCCATAGGGATGAAGGCCCAAAGCAGAGAACTCTGGGGGTGGCAGATCACAGTTCTATATGATCTATACTCTGGTTTGTCCCTCTTGGGGATATAAACACAGCATGTAATGACATGTGAGAAGTATGAGACTGAGATCTCAGTACCAGTGGCAGCTCTGTGTTATGTCTAGCAGGTTTAGGTGGTGGAGTGTGTGGCATTAAGAGGAGCGTGGTTAAAGTTCCTACAAACTTTTAAGTAACTTTGCTTCACTGAGACGAAACTCATAAAAAGAAGGGTTGTGAACTTCTATGATTATAGTTCGGGGTTTTACTGTAGCAATCTGTAGCAAACCCGGTGCAAAATGAACATTTTAAGAGAGCTCTCTGCTTGAAAAATGTTTTGACATTGTAGCTGACCAGCTGCATTTATGAATTCCCATCAGAGAACTTCTCGAAACCTGCTGGCTTCCTGGTCTGCAGGGGCAATAGGAGATCACTGGTGCACCTGCTCAGATTTTTTTCCGGATGATTTTAGTTTTTTCTATAGTAAGTCATGGCAATAGGGCCAATGAGAGCTATTTTCATCAGTGTTTTTCTGAGGAAACTGTGGCTTTGTTTAAACTCCAAATCTGGAAAACGCTATATCCAGAATGTTTTCATTTTTTAAGAATTCTTCAATAGAAAGTTGAAAGCTATATGGAAAGCCAGTGTTTCTATTTGAGGGTGGAGGAAAAGGTAAGTAGAGATCCAATTATCAGATGAAAAGCAGAATGACAAGAAGTTTTTCGAAGATATACAGTTGATTTTTTTTTTTTTCTCTCTCTTACTTAGCCAGAAATGGGATTTTTTTTTATTTTATTTTATTTTTTTTCTTTTTAGAAAGGCATTGTCTTTGTTACTTTTGGTTGCCTGAATTTTGATTCTGGAAGAAGTGGTTTCGTATTAGTTACCTTCACATTTGATACTAATCAACCTTCTTTAAACACTTTCACTCTAACACTTGAAATTATGGAACAGAAAAACATGATTTATCATTTGTAACCACCGCCACAAAGTGGTGAAGCTTTGTGACAGAAGGAACTCAATAGTGAGGAAATGAAGTGCTGTTTGGGACGAAGGGGGAACAGCTGAATGTGGTTTTCAGTTTTCATTGTGTGCTTTCTCACCTGTTTGAAGGTTTTCTCTCTATGTGTCACTTCTATGCTGTTAGAAGTTATGTCTTTTGTTAAATAATTTAGAGCTTTCCAGTCTGCCAATCAGGGAAGGATTAAAGCTATGGGGTTTTTTCTTTTTTCTTATTTTTCTTTTCTTTTCTTTTCTTTTCTTTTCTTTTCTTTTCTTTTCTTTTCTTTTCTTTTCTTTTCTTTTCTTTTCTTTTCTTTTCTTTTCTTTTCTTTTCTTTTCTTTTCTTTTCTTTTCTTTCTTTCTATTGGGCTGCTGCTATCTGTTTCTTTTACAAAACAGAAAAGGAGAAGGCAAAATGGAAAAATTAATATCCATTGCATTATTGTAGGATAGCTGTGTTAGGTTGCTCCTGAAAGAAGTTAGGGGCAGAGGTCACATCTGGAATCATATTTTACACTGTGCTCCTCTGTGAAAGCAAATCTTCTATCAAATCACATCAGTATGTAAGCTTTTTTTGGTGAAATCTTATTCACAAGGTTCAGAATACAGAATTTATTTAAAGCTTGAATTTGCATACAAAATGATGAACCGATTTAAAAATACCAGAAATTCAGACAACTTGTTATTCCGCTGTTTTGGGTGTTTTTTCATTAATACTGAAATATGGAAGTCTTTACTTGAGGCAGTTTGCACTTGATCCACTTTGGGATTTTCTTGACACTTGTCCTCTTCCATTATGTGTTTAAGCAAGGAAAGCAGCAAAGAGCTGATGCCCCAAATTATGAAATGTACAATAATCTAGCAAATGCTTAAATAGAAATTCCTGAACTCTAGCCATAATATTAACAATTATGATTTTACTTCCCCTTTCCTGGGCAAAGTTCTTGACAAAAGAAAGTCAAAAGACCATGAGAAGCACCAGTTGATGAAAGTGTTCTAGGCTGTCTTTGTCCAGTGGTTGCAGCAGCTGATAAATATTTCTGGAATTAGACAAAGGATTTTACTAATTTCCTCAGCTGTTTTGTGGATAATCTGCTACATTTGGCCACAAGCCTAACTTCATGACATGGGGAGGGTTGTCAAAACCACTTTAAATTGACTTTGTTCACTCTCATCACAGCTGCCAGAGGGCTGTGATGGGCAGGATCTTCTAAAAGTTCTTTTAAATCCTTCATCTTCTGAAAAAATCTGTACCTTGGAAACTATGCTAATCAATCCTATTGCTCAATAGCAATGAAAGACCATAATACTGAGATTTTATGGACCTAGATGCATAATCTCCTGACAGCATCTGACTGTTCTTCCTCTCTTCTCACCCTCTGCCATCAATGTCATCACCTAGTTGGCCATATGTTTGTAAGAAATAAGGACTTGGATAAAAAGCAGGAGCCTCCAGATTAACCAAAGTATGAATAAGGAAACACATTACAAAACTGACAGACAAGTTGAGAAAGTACTTATCTACTGACTGTCGAGGAGTGCATGCTCTGAAGGTCCTACTGCATTTATATTTTAACCTGTATGTTAAAATAGCAGCATTCACTATTGCATACTTTCCTCTTCTCCTTTCTTGCCTGTCTGAATGGTAAACCTCTGTTTCAGTGAGATAAACAGCTCTTTTTTTTTTTCCTAAAAAACTATGTCATCTTTTACATAGAGTCTCACAAATAAGTTGTAGGGAGCCTGATTGTGTGCCTTATTTCTGCTGCACAAAGATCCAGTTTCATGAGCAGCAAAGTCCTATGTCTTTCACTCCCTATGACTCACTGTAGGGTGATGATTAGAACATCTTCCTGAGGTGGCAGCTCAAACCTATCCGAGTGAAGGAAGAGCTAGACCCTGATTCTTCCAGTGCAATGCCTTGATTTTACACCCTGTCTATAAAATGGACTCCGTGCCTTGTGCCTGGAAGTTTTTCTGCCCAAAAGTCTGTCAGGATCACCTATCAAGGGTCTACCATGTGCCTCATAGAGAAAGCACTTAAGTTCTGCCTGCCTCTGAGTGATAAAACAGTTACTTGAATCCTGTTTCTCATATCTGAGTGGGACATGTCCCATCCTGTGAGCCAGGCGCCGCTGTGTAACTGAATAAACATTTTAGCCCACAGGGAGGAGTTGACTACTTTAGGTGCTTCAAGGTTTTGCAGAACATAAGCAGTCTGATTCACTCCCAGTGACTTGCTTCCCCAAGTCCAGCCCAATTATCTGGATCGTTTTCTGTAGAGATTTGCAATAAATAAATCTCAGTAGTGCATATTGTACAGCTTATTCCTTTGTTTTGCACTGCTACAAAAAATGCCTTAGCACATATTTTCTCTACTACTCTTCTAAAATCAGGTTTTAACATTCTGTTTTGCTGCAGTGTTGACAACTCTGAAGGAAAGGGTGAAAGATGTCATTAATAAAGAAAATTAAGTTTAATCTCACTAAGGGAGACCTACTGGCCTACATAACTAAAACTTTATTTATGACATATTTTGGAGGCAAGTATCCTAAGAAAACCAGACCTTATACAGAAAAAAGCTCTCATAGTCTGTTATATAAGATGGTAAAACTTGTGCACAAGGAAACTCAAATTGCCTGGAAATGGATGGGTTTTTTATGTGAGAACAAGCAAACAGTAAGATACACTTGACCAGATTCTTCAAAGTTACTTCAAATAAAAATGTTACCTTTCTAGTGCCTCCTGTGTCTCAACAGTGTTTGTTGCATATATTAGACTTGCTTCAAGGTGATTTGAATGTACATGCTCAGTGTTTGAAAAGCTCTTTGTTTTTCATTCATGAAAGATCATTTATTCATACTTGATTTTATCCCCCTTATTTGGACTTCACATGCCTGGCAGATACAAATGTATAGAAAATAATCCATACTGCTTTGTATTGGATTCATGTATATTACAAAGGAGAATCCCCACAGCATTAGGATTTTGTGTGTATAAGTTCCTCTTAGAAGTGTACCCTTAGTGAGAGCAGCATATTAAGTTGAGACAGAAGATGAATTTTAACATTAGAGTGATGCTGATTCCTCCAGTTCAGTTTGGGTCCTAATGATCCTGATTAAAAAAAAAAAGGCTAATAAAGAAGGCACAAGTAAGTATTCCATGTTGCTTTTTGATATGTTATAGACATGGCAAACCTACGCAACCTGTCAGACACAACCAACCATCGCACAAAACATTAAAAAACAGAGATGGAGGTTATTAGCCTTGAAATAATTAATTTATCAATTCTTTCCATTACTTCTCCATTTTTTAGTTTGTGGAACATGAAGTAGTGGAAGAAAAAATGGCTAATAATTTATAATATCACATTTAATTTTTTCTTCAAAACTAAGACTTGTTTTTAACTAGCTAACAGAAAGCAGTTCTGCAAATTTACACTGGTTCTTTGTTGAAATGCCCTTAAATTTATCTAGGCCTTCTCAATTCTTTGTGCAGACAGCATGACCTTGACTTTTACTACTGTCTTTTAAAGTACTGCCAGTGTCCTGATTTGATGATCATTGAATTCTGCTTAGTTATGATCCACTTATAAAGAACCTTCTGTGTTTTCTCTCTCAAAAAATAAAGACACAATACAGTTGGCTTACTCTGATTTTAGAGTTAGAATTTCAAATGTTCCAACTACATTTGGAGTTTTTTTCTTTTCTCTCCATCTTTGAGAATCATGTAGGGGAAGTTGCCATAACAAAGAAAAATTTTGAACAAATTACCCCTTTGTCTCACATATACTGTAAACCTAATTGTGTGGTGTTCCCTTCACTGCAATCCTGTCACTAGGAATAATCTGCCCACTCATGAGCAGATACGAGTTGAAGAAGCTAGTGCCTGGAAGTAGCTGAGAATAGAAGAGGAAGGTAGTTTTATCACCTGTTAACAGTCTTGGCTGTTGGGGGTCACTGAAGGTGGGTGTGCCACTTCTGATGCACTGCAAAACTAGTCTGTTGAAGTTCTTTGCAGGACATAATGATGGTTAAACTGAAGATCTTTCAGATCAAAATGGAGTCTCGTGGTATTCTGGGTCACTGTGGTTTTATTTTCATTCCAAGATTATAGCTTAAAAAGACCATGAGACTATGGATTTTTATTATAATAACACAGTACATGTGATAAGGCTGTAGCACCCAAAAGAATCCAAAATAATTCAAAAATAGCAAGATAATAAATACCCTCTTTACACATGGTAATATGTAATTATTACAGGATAAACTAATCTCATTTAAATTACCTATGTGATTATGTTATGTATGCTTTGTGAGATAGTGTTACCCAGTTCATTTATGTGTCTGTTTTCATTGACATCACTTTCACACTAACTACTTTCTTTTTGTATTCATCTAAAATAGACTAAATTTATCATGCACTGAATGGAAACTTAAAAATAAGTGTTTAGATAATTGGGCATCAGGGAATCTTAGAAGTCTTTATTATGTGAGAGTGCCCAAATAACATCTGTTCCTACATTCCTGTTATTCAGGGTTTCTTTGTAGTTATAGGGTCTTCAGGGACCTCAGAAGCAAGAAACAAAGATATACTGAATAAAATCTGCTTTATAAAGCTTTTTACACCCATCTAGTTAGTGAATGTGGCCTGGTTTGGAGCAAGACTGAATACTAGTGAATAAAGATACGACTGTTTTTTGATAATCAACAACATCCAGGTGTATGAAATACAGAAAGAAGTTTAGGACGGTAACAATGCCTAGACACTTCTCGACACTAGAATGCACCCAGCTTTTTCAAGGCTTGCTTCGACATTAGTAATTTCTCCCCCAGATACCAACAATTTCTGGCATATTCTCTAGAGAAGGTCTTATCGCAGATTCAAAGGAAAAGTAATTATTTAAAAAGCATAAAAAATGGATTGTTTGGGAACAAAGGAGGAAACAGGTAAGACATTAAGGGCAGTGCTCCTCAGAGATTAGAAGCATCTTGTCAATTGTAAAATATCAGTTTACCTGAATTATACCTGCTGTCTGTCTCAAACCTGACTTATATCCCAGTTCCTTCCATAGACTGACTTCAATGGCAAATCATGGTAGGATAAATGAGTGATTTGGCTTTTCAGTTGAGTGAAGATAAATTTTCATCATCTCTCAACATCATGCCTGCAAACTTTCTTCTAACTCTGTTTTGAAGCTCCATTTTCAGACAGAATTTTCTAATGATTTTGATTTGGCACTGGTTTAGCACTCATAGAGTTTACCTTAATTTTCTCAAATCTCAAAAGGCAGCAATTGTTCTATGTATTACACAAAAGGTATTTTAAAGTGTTCTGTCCTCCCAAAGTCCATCAGCTTTTGTCTCTGTCTTTATTCTGTTAAAGAGATTTGATCACAGCAACTTGACTTTTACTGCTTCAGATAATACCTGGAATTCAAATGTAGATGTCATTCTGTGACCATGTTGACTGAGGTAAAACTGATGAGAAACAGGGCACAAAAGTTGTTCTTCTCTGAGGAAAATCATCTCCTCTGGCATTGTGCTACTACTAGCACTTCTAACAGCATAACTTTAAAATGAAGAGGGGATTTGATATAATTTAGGATCATGTACTGTGGTGATGTATGCACAGGAAATAGTCAGGCAATCAGTGGTTAAAGAAATGAGTTTTCCATATGCCTCCATTTAACTTCAGTGATTTTCAGCATGCTCCACTTCTATTAACTAATGATTATATGGAAGCTTTTATCTTTCACTAGTATTATCTCAGATGATTATAAAATGAAGCTGTACTTAAAACCAGGAAAAAAAAAAAAAAGAGAATCATTTAATTATTATTCATTCTTAAACAGCAGTGAATAAATATATATGCAATTAAAGTTCATAGGCTTAGGAATTCTGCTTTTCTCCCCTCTACTATTTTTTTTATAGCACACCTCTTATTTTAATTAATAGAAGATTAAAACATAATTATAATTCTAAAGTTAAAGTATTGCATCAGACCTCTTCATGTCTGAACTATAGTTTTGGGTAGTTGGGGTACCAAAGCAGGGTTCTTTGCATATTCATGTGTATATTTTAATCTATGTTCTGGTTTCTCGAGTGCCCCTGGTGAGTTTCACTGCTTTCCCATGCCTTAGTTTTCCTCTCTGTAAAATGGAGATGACAACACTGCTCTCTTCAATTGTTTTACACCCAATATCCTCTAATTTATTAAGATGAGCAGAGGCTGAAAAAACTTGCTCATAGTTGTGAAAGTAAAGAACTGTGATTTAAAAGTCCCCTTGAAGACTTCTTTATTCTACAGGGGCTAATGCAGGTGAAGAAGAGAGGAAGCAGGTCTTAAGTACCATTTCTCATACCACTCTGTCACAGTAGCTGCAGTATAACACTAGCCTCATGAGAGGTGTGAAGACAAATCGTGCTTTCTGGATGATTAAAAAACACAGGATCTTGCTGTAATAAAATAGGTATAGCTTTAGAAAGAGATTCATTTCTGGAATATGAAATTCAGAGAAGCTTTTGGATGGAACTTTTTGATAGTTTAATAGCAGATGATGGTATCTTAATGGTCTGAACCTTACATTAATTTTTTTGCAATAACAATTTATCCTGTTAAGAAGCTGTAAAGAAAAACTGTGAAATAACCAATGTGATATGCTACATTATTAAAATGATTATTTATAGCTTCTGAAAGCAGACTGTTTCTAAATTCATACCTCCTGCTGAGTTCTTTTCTAGTTATAAATTCAGCACAACTTAAAATTTTCCAGAGATGTTTTTCTTTGTATTCATCAGGAAAAGTATTTAAGAGGTTATTTCCAATTATGTGCCAGTTAGAATATCTTGTAATTATAGAATTCTCTCAGACTGTCAGATTGCTTCCTCATAATCCACTGATTTACTCAAAACTTCAGTTACTTTGTGTTTAGCTTCTGCTTGTAATTTGTACGTTGTCAGTGCATACAAATCTGTAGCGCTCCTTCCATCTGCCTTTCTCCAGCCCTTTGTAAGTGTCTCTGGCTGTGATATTGTTAAAGAGGAAAATAATCCATGCTGTCTTTATAAAAAAAATAATAAAAAAATGTAATTTGAATCCTTCCACATTAGGTAAAAATAGTGTTCCAGCCCTTGATAGATAGAGGTGCTGGTTCAGATGAAATCCAAAGCAAGATCCACAAGAACATTATATGATTTATTGTTTTCTATATATCTGATCTCCTTCATTCCTTTTGATATAAAGATATTTGATTGTTTTAAATGCATTGCACACTTGAAAGTATTTAATAAAATTTGTGGAATTCCAATTGTGCTATTTCCCAGTGAAATAGTATTCAATTAACCCTAAGTTAACTGATTTAGAGGTTCTACTGTAATGTCCCCACAATTTTAGCTCCTACTCCAGAAATTTAAGACTGATAAGCAATAAAGTCAGGTATTTCTGTCAGTCATTTGTGCCCTTAAGCTAAAATGGTGTGGTCATATATTTTAGCTTAGGAGATCTATGATATCTCTCAGTAACTGGAATATTGCAATTGCGATATTGGTTCTAATACTGCAGGTAAATTACAAGCTAAAGTGACTATACCTTCATTTCTGAATCACTTTTAGATTGCGTATGATGTATTTAAATCGTAATAAATGTAGTTCAATGATACATTTCTTCTTGGACACAAATTCTTTTACATCTGACAGATCAGATTATGCAATGGGTAGAATTTCTGGTCAGTGGTCTATTCTTCAAATAGACTGTCATAAACTAAAGATAATGCTGGGTACCTTCTAAATACAGAATTATTTAGCTTGGTAATTTACAACAATTTTCTTAATTAGTTCACCTTTGAGTTATGTAATGAATCCTTGACGCAACTGGCATCTCTCCGGTCTTCATGATCCTAGTTGTAGAAACTGAACATAACTCACCATAACTCAAAGGAAAGAAGATGCTCTTGCTTTGCTTTACAGAGTGGGCAGAAATTAGGTGGAGTGGAGCAACATTCCATACGACAAATGTGTTCTTGAGACTTGCCTCCATGTAAAGGGGGCACTGAGGGCGTGGAAGCTACCCCAATTTGTGTGCAGTTGCAGTGGTTGTACAATGACTTTTTCCCTCCTTAAAATGATCGAAATAAAATTACCACTTTCCATTTCTTTTTTTCCTGTTTTTTCTATCTCACAGTTATTCTACTGAGGCTTGTAAAGGTGAGGATATAAGCTTTAAAGCATAGAACAATTCAACTATTTCATGTTAATATTGGTCAGAGTAAACAGGTGTCCTCATTTCTCCTTATAAAGAAGTCACAAGACTTTCAATATACTTTCCATACTTACAATATTTTGATTATGTGATAATTAAATGCATAACAAGGCTCTATAGAGCTGATTCAAGAGATTATTTTTCAACATTGAAATCAAGTGGTTATGTTTCTACTTCCCTGTCATTCCTGAGAAACTGACTTTAACTATTTTCCTTTTTTATATTAAATTGAAGAAAATGCAGAAAACTTCAGCCCACACTCAGTCTTAAAGTTAATACAAATCCTTTGTATTTGATGTGGCAGAACTTTGACTGTAGGCACAATTAGTCTTTCTGAACCCTTATTGTATTGTCTAAAAAGCTTGATCTGAATCTGAGAAACCAATAAGAAACTGTAACTTTTCTTATGATCTTGCACACACCGGCAAATGCTTTGTTCACCTGCTTTAATTTTACAGCATGTAGGAGTGTTTTATTTAGTACCGTTTTTTGTGTGCTGTTTTTCCAAAGGGTTTTGAAAAGTAGGGCAGTTTTTGGTTTTGACAGCATTGTCTTCTCAGTAGAATAGGGTTGATATTCAGGAAATATTTTACACATACTCTCTACTCCTGGCTTTATTCCTATGTGACTCCAAAGCCAGATTTGTGAGTAGCACTTTTGAGATTTCAGACTCTGGTTAGCCTTGGGTGGATGGGCATAGTTTAAAAAACTGAAATATTCAAATAAATACAGTGGAAGTATGGATATATTTCACTGGCCAAGGTATGCATACTATCTGAAATCTGTAAGCCTTACTTTCTGAAAACTGTCATTAAACACTGGAATATTCTCTGACAGCTTACATAGCTTTCATATTACATATTTATAGTGTGCAGTTAAACCTCTTCTTTGCTCTCAGAACCAGTGGGAGGAATGAAAAATACACATAAACTGAATGATTCCCTGCCAGAGTGGAGGGTTAAGCAGAACTAACCTTTTCTAAGCAAAAAGGTGGGATGCCGCCAACGGTATCAATTAAATTTCCCCTCCTTTCTTTTCATACTTCTTCAGAAAGACTTCTATAAGAGACTGACACAATACCAACTGAACCTCACTACTATATGCTGCTGTGATGAAGCTGCTAATTTGATAAAGTAACCAAATATTTTGTAAATCACTTAAATCCAATTTCAAACTTTGCAAAAGCATATTATCTGTTAAATTTGTTTCTGTAAGGTAGAATTAACTGAAGAAAAATTGTGAACTGTAACTCATGCAAAGAGTGACAGTTCTCAGTGTTCAGAGGAAATATAGTGAGAGACTAACAGCAAACCCAATTTTACTCGGAGATAATATTTCAGAATTAATAGATAATATTTTTCTTTCTATTCATGGCCTCTTTAGTGAAGCTCCTAATAATGAAACATAAGTACAGGTGATATTATGATCTGAAGAAAGATTACCAACTCATTTAACATATTTTAGGCACAGGATAGCTATAAATAGTTATGACATTGTTTATCTTTGTTAATTTTTATAGTTAACTAATATAAACTAGTTAACTAGTTAGTATGTTATTAATATTGCTGTTTTTTCAAAGTTTAACACTTATTCAAATCTGATAGGCTTGGAACTCAAAGGGCATTTTTTTTATCTCTGACCAACTTATTAGGTTGCAAATATAATTTTCCTTATACAAAAGTTTTCAAATATTCAGTTGGATTTTGAGGCAAAATCAAACAGATGCATGTATTAAGAAAAAATTAAAGCCAGGACTAACATACATAAGAATTGCACTGAATAGTGCTGTTATCCTTTCTGTCTGTGATTTTTTGTCTTCTCTTTATCCTCCTTTGATCAGATCCTGAGGTGAAATTTGTGTTCAAGATTATCTGGAAGAGAAGTCAATGGCTACGTTCTGAACGTCATTGTCTCAAATCAAAAGTGTCCTGATTCTCATAAGTCCATACTATGCAGAAACTCTTATTAATATAAATAGGACTTGGTGGTTTCTCAGCAACTTTAAAAATCCATTTATTTAGGAGCTTCTGATGTTGCATTAAGAAATTGTAATTAAAACTGTGTTTCCTTTTCTATTCTATTTCTGAAACTGCGGCGTTTGCCATTCTTGCTTCTGAAACTGTAGTGCATACCTCACTCTCCCTTATGCTTCCAGTTGTAACTGTCCTTGTCCAGTTTCTACTCATTTAATTTCTCTAGTTTCCCGCTTACCCAAAATGTTATATCTAAGTTCGCGATCTTCAGCTACTATTACCAGAGCAAATGTCTAGTCTGGCTGTACACTTGCATCCAAGCTGGTAACCTGCTGTGAGAGTCAACAGAATTAGAATCATAGAATCATAGAATGGTTAGAGTTGGAAGGGACCTTAAAGATCATCAAGTTCCAACCTCCCTGCCATGGGCAGGGACACCTCTCCCTAGAGCAGGTTGCTCAAAGCCCCATCCAACCTGGCCTTAAACACTTCCAGGGATGGGGCATCAACAACTTCCCTGGGCAACCTGTTCCAGTGCCTCACCACCCTCACAGTAAAGAACTTCTTCCTAATATCTAATCTAAATCTCCCCTCTTCCAATTTAAAACCATTACCCCTCATCCTGTCACTAGACTTCCTGATGAAGAGTCCCTCCCCAGCTCTCCTGTAGGCTCCCTTCAGATACTGATTAACTACTAAGTAAATCTTACCTGCTTTTTTCCCCAGATTTTCTTTACACACATTGGAAAATTATCCTTTAGATGCTGGGTTTTTTTCCTTCTCAGATTCACATACCTATTGTTTCTTCTCAAATCCCCAGAATTCTCACTTGCCCTTTCCCCTTCAAATGTTTCTTAATGTTTTTGTCAAATTTCTCTTATGCGCATGTTGACAGTGATCATGTCTGCATACCTTATGTATTTGAGTTATGTATGATGTTATAAAGTCTCCAAGAGAAAGGCTTTAATTTCTCAGAAGATTTTGAAATATTGTGGACATTTAAAATGTTGGCCAAAAAAACCATAATGGAGACAGAACTTTATTAAACTTTTTGTAAAAACACAAGACAAAATTATTCTCTGTAGGATGCCTGGAAAATTGCCACCCCTATATTCTGTTTTCTGTATCCATAGAACATCCAGGAATGCCTCATTAATGGTAATAAAGCCTTCTATTAATAAAAGGAAGATAGAGTATCAAAAACATTATGCACTTTGGATTGTGAGAAAATTTAATCTTATATTTAAAAAATACTGCAGAATTTTCCTGCTCTGTATGAGACTAGGTAGTGAACTGCATGATTTGAGATGCAACTTCTCAATAGTGCATCTGGTGCAAATAATTTTTTGACTGTTCTCATTCTGTCCATGTTATTTGTTTGGTTTGTAGCAAATTTTAGGCAAGAATAAACAGTTGTTAATTACATGTATATGATTTAGTGCAATATAGCCCTGATATGACTTAGGGTTTTATGGTTCTTATTCATAGTCATGGTAAATGGTAGTACTTTCATCAATACTTGCAGGAAACCAAAAAACATTGATTGGACTCAGCCTGACTATTTTGAAATACTTTTGTCCCATATCATCTAATAACTCATGCTAATTTAAGAATGGTATTCTACTCTGCCAGTCTCACTGTGAGAGTACACCTTGGCCATCTCTGCTGAGTCACACATCTACTTCCATACAGCAAATACACTGACAAAAAAAAAGATGTCTAGACCATGGAGTTTTTTCTGCTTTTTTTTTTGTGTTTGTTTCTGTTGCATGGAATCAGTGAATTGAAAAATCAACATAATTATAAATGTATTTTGACTAAAGGACTTAATTTTTCTGTTAGGAGTAGTCACACCACTCTGTTGAGCATGTCAGTACGGGCTAGAAAAGAATAGATTTCTTGCTTACTGCTACAAACACAAAAGGTATGGCCCACTGGGAATCTGTGTTCTGAAAGAGTAGCTGTGTGCAGTAGTACTTCTTAGAAGAAAATGACCTGAATTCTGAAGTTCAGAGGGGAAAAAAGATAAGGTAGAAAACACATAGGTGAACCATTTTTTGGACCTAGATAACCTGGTTGTTTCTAATAGTTATCCATGTTTTCAGTATATTTAGTTACTTTCCTAATGACTTTTATGTGACTTGTTACCTCATATTTCAGAATAGCTAAAAAAAAAGTAGAGAAACAAAATTAGATGGTGCTTTGATTGTAGACTGTTGAAAGCTATGGAACCAGGTAAGTGGGATTAGAAGGCTGAGGTCTCAAAACATCATTACAAATTGGAGGTCATCACTATTAAAGTACCACACAATGTGCTTACACTGTGTTAAAGGGACAAAAGACTTGGACCTACAATTAGGCAAGAACCCAGATGAGAACCCAGATGGTTGAGAGTTAATGAATATGAGACCAGATGACTCTGTCAGAGCTCAACGTTTTGCTGTCATCAAACTTGGCATGGAAACTACTGGAATACAACAAACACAATACCCCACTGTGGTATTTCAGAAACACTTCAAGTTAACACTGTTTTGCTCTTTTAGTAAGCCATGCTCATGTTTCAAATGTTAAACTGTATTAATTTATGTTGAATGAAAATGTCTTGTATGTGTGGTCTTTCCACTACTAGAAGTTGGTTTTCAAAACCTCTCAAAAAAAATCATATTAACTCAAATTACAATGAAATTGCAAATAACAGAAAGGTTCCTTTCATGGAAAACATGTTAAGGATATTACATAGAGCTGAAAAATCAGTGGTGTGAAAATGCTTTCAAGAGTACTAATCACTCTGAAGCTACAATAAGCATCCATTACCTTTGCCACACCATTTCACAAAAACTTTCCAATATTACTTATAAAGACCTTTAAAGTTAATTTTGAAAGAGTCTTGGATGTATAGAGAGCAGTAACAAAACAAAAATAACACAGCCCCAAAAGTAAATGAAATAACGTACACCACAAGAGATTGAGTGGTTTTCTGTAACACGATCTCAATGGTCTTCTTTTGGCCTTTTGAACTCTTCCTGTGATGATGGCACACAGGATGTGGAATTGGAGTTCTTTATTCTATTGTTTGGTTAGATTTTCAAAATTATTATTGTAGGGCTAGGCTGAACTTTAAGCATTGAAGAAATAATACCGCTTAAATTAGCTTCAATACTTTTCTGTATTAGCATTTGTTAATAAATTATTCTTTACTGTAGTGGCTGTGAACAGTTAAATCACTGAAATTGATAAGTCTCTTGAATCTACTGCCGTGTAAGGAAGTAGGATTTCTTTTAATTATCTGCAAGATAGGTCCCAGGTGCTTATTCTGCAATTGCTCTGCATGCAGATCTGGTTTGGACATCATGGGGATTCCAGAGAGCAGGAGAGAAGAGGAGATCTTTACAGTAGATAAGAAAGTGCAATGCAGTCCAAGATATTTTCCTTCAGAATGTGTAGTCTATTTCAAGGGGAAAAAAGCCCAAACAAACAAAAAACCAAAATAGACTGTTAAATTTTCTTGCATTGATTGTTAGACAGAATGAAAGAGGAGAGAGGAAATTATACTTTATTCTTTTTATCTTTTCATATTCATTTAAGCAACATAATGAGTTAATGCCACCCGGGTTCTGATCTGAGACTGTGTTGTGTGCATGTCTGCTTGAACAGTCTTTTATCCAGTACTTACAGTTCATGGCAGTAGCTGTAGTGCCATAATACACATCTTTTTAGCTGTGTGCCCTACTGGATGTATTGATAGTGTACATGAGCTAGATCTGTAGAGTTAACTTTGACATTGAAGAAATTATTATATTCCTTCCTTTACAGCAAGTATTAACTAAGGACTTGGAAGTCACGGAATCTTATGGAAATTTTAGACTTTGAAACAATAATTTTTTTAATGTTCTGTAAAAGATTCTAGTGAATAACTGTCCTTGAAGAAAACTCGACAAATTATAATCAAAATAATTTGCATTAGACACCTGAGCATTAGACACCTGAGATTTAATAGTCAAGTTTATCTAGTTTAAGAACAAAAATGAACTGTGTAGCTGATATAAATAACCTGATTTTTAAATTAAATATTCAACATAAGATACCCCAGAACTGTTAGATATCTAATAAATTATCAGTATATTTTTAAGGAATATATCTGTAATTCAAATAATTCAATAACTGAAGAATAATGTGTTGTGTTTGCAGATAATTTATGAACAGAAAGAAGAGATTAAATAAATAAAATATTATTTTTTAATTACTTGCTCACCTTTATTAAACATTTATTTTGATATGAATTAAAGAATTGAATTGGGTTTCTTGAACTGTCTTGGGAAGGTTGTCTTTGTTATGACATATTAGTATTAAATGGTAGGGTTGATACCTTTAAATTATTCTTTAATGTCAGCCCATAAAAGACATTTATCATACTTTAAAATTACTTGATAGGTATTTGCCAGGAAAGTATGAAATAAAATGGAAAAAGCAAAAAACTTGTAATTGGCATTTGTTAGTGAATTGACAGTTTTTATGGAATAGGATACAATCTTTGGATTAAGGTTTTAAGTATGTACTACTAATTTGAACTACCTTTTTTTTTCCCGAGGTTTCTATCTGGATAAATATAGACTTCTTAAATCAGATTCAAATTTCCTCCACAAAATTCTTAAAGAATAATAATGTTAATTTTTTTTTCAGAGCATCCAGTCTCTCCAAATCCAGAGTCTATGTTAGTATATATTTAGACAAGTTGTGTTAAAAGATTTGTGAATTACTAAAATTCTCTTAACTTGTTGTTGATAAATTTCCTATATGCCCAGATTTTTGAATTTTCTGCTTTTTTTTGGTGTTTTCATATGATCATACTTTATGTCTTTATGATCTTATAATATTTCTTTTTGTTGTTGTAACTCATCTCAGCAGATGGTTTTAGCATTCACTGGTTTGTATTTATCTGCTACATTTAGTCCTCTCTAGTTCACAAGCAGATCCAGAAATACTGGAAGAAATACTCCATTTTACAAGCTGTACTTTATATTCTTTCAAAAAGAGATGTTACTTCACAATGACCTCTCAGGTTTCTTGTGAGCTTTTCAGAGAGTTAAAAATTCAGTTAATATCAGGCATTTTTTTACATCGGGGAAATTGTGAGATCAATTTAGGAGCCAAGATACAGTGTATTCTAACTAGGAATTTGCAAGGAACTTCACCGGTACTGTGAGAGAACTGTTACAAATATTACTATAGTTTTAATGGAAATGAAAATCTGTGATTGATCATTTTATAAGTAACTTAGGAGACTGGAAGAAAAAGGTGCTTTTAAAGAAAAAAATTATCTGGAGAAGGAAAACAAACATTCACATTAAAAATCCTGTGACAGAATTATGTATTGGCATTTCTTAACAGTATCGTGTTGCTGCTTTAAGACTCATTAGAACAAAATCTTCTTGATGTTAAATTTCTCTCACAGAAGTGCCAGAAGTACTTTATTCTTAGACACCCTATGACTATTTAATCACAATTTTTATGAGAAAAGACTATTGTATATCATGATTCTAGCAATTAGGAAGTTTAAATGTACCGTTATACTAAACAGACGCTTTGCACACTTTCCAACCTGTAGTCATCTTGAGAGAAATGTCATAATTAATTGCTCCGTTGACTGTTTTGAGGGGGAAAAAAAGGAGAATCTGAGTGTTGATGAAACTGTAAATAATCAAACTTTTCTCAGGAAGAAGAGAAGACTAAGGCATTTCTTGTGTAAACTGCTAAATATATCTCAATAGGCTAGTCTAACGAAGACCTTGAATAGCTAAGCACCTTGACAAAATGATAAATAGTCCCTTTTATCAAGGGGAAAATGTTGTAAATAAGTTTTTCTAATGCTTTTATTTTATGAGATTAGATTAATTTTTCATTGCTTTATTTTACCACATTACTTTTAACTAGGACACTGAGTATTCCTTGCAGTTTATACAGTGCATTTATTTTGGAAGCAAATTGCATCCCGCAGTAAAATGTCATCCCTTTGTATATTTTTTTTCCTACCTTGTGCCATTGATATCCAGAGTAACTCAGCTAAAGCCAATGGACTTGCTCAAGAATTACACTACTGTAAATGGGAATGGATTTAATTTCTCAATGCTCTCAATGTTCTCACTTCCCTCTTAAACATCAGCCATGCATTCGTAAAACAGTTATTAGTTCATTAAGTGTTTTAGGAAAAAAAAAAAAAAAAAAAGAGAGAGAGAGAAAAAGAATGTCCTTCTAATTTACTACTTTCATATGATACATTTGCCACTGCAGGCCACCAAGACAGTGAGCTGAAGAATTTAACTGTGCCTGTGTGAACGAAGTAATTGTTATCTTCAGGCTTGACTTGCTGTCTCATAATTTTGGTTGTGCCTGGTGTCATTTTCTCATAAGACTATCTACATATAAACAGAGGGATGTGTGATGGAGGACCATGAGATTTGAATATGAATTATCTCTTTGTTGTGTATTGTATCTTATGCATAAATTCATGGCTTTACCGTTTGCAAGTTATCAGAAGATAAAAACATTTCATGGCTGAAAATTGCTCTCGTTATTCCATTCCTTAAATTGTTTTCCTCCATTGTGGCTTTTAATTCTCTATGTTTTGTTTTTAATTTATTTCTAAATAGGCTTTTTATTGAATACATTATGTCAGGATTTAATAGAGAACGGCCTTTGCCTGGTATTAAGACCCTGGGTATATGGGTAATATTGTCCCACCTACTATAAGCAAGGAGAGCTTTTTCCAATGCACACATGGTGTTTTAACTTTACAACTCTATGGATACTTTTGGGAGGTTTTAGAAACCATACCTCTGTGAGACTCTTTCTTTGGATTACCAGCATCCAGAGTTACCTGAAAATCAAAACTGTTAGAACCAGAGTCAGTTTCTGGGATTCATTGCTCCAAACAAGAGAGTGATCATGTGTTCTTCGTACAGGTTTTGTCTATTTACTGCAACATGGCGAAGTAGCCGAACTCGTATAACTGCCATGTACAATAAATATTAGGCCTGACCTCTTGGCTAAGATCAAACGTGAAATCACTTTAATATCTGATACATTACCTCCCATGGGACTCTGTCCTACCCTTGCAAGAAAATGGGCTCAGTAATCTGTCAGGTTGCTTCCTTTGCCAGCTACTACTAGGCAGAGGTTTACTATGGGCAGCTACAGAGGGAAGAATGCGGCAGCTGGAAATGGACATTACACACTCACTACTTTTCTGGGAAATCTTCTCCTCCTGGCTTAAAAAAGGACACATGTTCTTTAATGGAAAGAGAACTGCTTTTTGAGTCCCTCAAGCAGAGCAGCATCAGCATGTTGACAGAATCAGTGTCAGGTTCACTGCTGAAGAATTTATGTCTTCAGTTCTGGGACGTAGATCAAGATCTTTGTAAAAAGACATAGAAATCTTTTATATATCTCAAGTGCTACTGCCCTCAGATGAAAGTAGGCAGTGAGAGCTTCCTCTTGTGTCACTCCCCTGTTGTCTGCACTAAGTCTGGATGGAGCTTGATGGAGTAGTAGTGCTGATGTAAGAGTGGCACAGGTGAGGATATTCACCTCCCAAAAAATCCAATCTACAGCCTCTACCTGTCATTTCTACGTCTTTTTTCCATTTAAAATGCCAAAAGTCTGAAAAGATGTAAACTAGCCACTTTTAGCCCTCTGGATGGTTTTAAAAGAGAGAGATTCCCTCTTGCAATAAGAGGTCTTTCATGTAACAGCTTAGTACCCACGTACTCAAATGAACAAAAGTTTTTGACTATTGCCTTGTGTAACACTTGGTGCTGCTAATATCCATTCAGCTCTGCTGAAAATACAACTCAGTTTAGGCCTTTGATTCATAGTGAAGCTTAGCCTGTGGGGTTTGCAGGAGTTCTTTGCTAATGGTTGGTAACATAAGCTCAGCTATTCCACGGTGCCAATGAATTTAGGACCAAAATGTAGGTAGTCAATGAATTTAAGACATTTCTTTCCACACTAACTGTTGTGCATTTGGAAATTGTGTGTGGAGATGAAGAATTGGAGCAGAAACTTGTATTTTGGCATCCAAATAGCAACAAATCCCATTGCACATGTAGCCTCTGTGAATTGTACCTTAAATCTCTGCATATCTTTGAGACCAGAGTGAGGGGACATACAAATACAGCCATGTATTTTTCCCATCTCTTTTGAAACTTAAACCCATGGGGAAAAAAAACAGTAGGTTTTTATTTTTAGAAGAAATTGCAGGAAGTATGGGTATCAGGAGATGAAGGAAAGGCCTTTTCTTATCTCCTTACCAGTCCCTGGCCTCAAGACGAAGTCCATAGGGAGTGATGGGAACTGTTTTGCCATTGCACCTCCTGCCTTCTGTCATGCCACAGGCTGCAAGCAGTCCTGGGAATTAAAGAACTCTTTTCCCAGATCCTGAGGAGGTGTGTTGCTGTACCCCTCAGCAACGTACCTGAGGCAGTTTCCCAGCTTCTGTTGGAGCTTTACGATTCTGCCCCAGGACACTCGTTACTGAGGGCTCCCCCTGGGGAGAAGCGAACCTGCAGAGCCCAGACCAGCAGTGGCTCAGTATCTAGCAGGCTTATCCCAGTGCTTAGCAAGTAACATCCTTAACCCAGTGCAAATGAAATTAAAACAGGAAAATGTCTGCCCAATTGATATTTTGTTTAGATGGGGCTGTAGTGTGAAATTGCACTTGTGGACAGCCAATCATTGCATAATATCCTATGTCATGGTTTTGTAAATTATTCCAAATGAAAACTCCACCAGCCAATTAGCTTACTGGATATCTACATGCTATTTAGTGTTAAAATAATAATAATATAAGTTACTGCAGTCAGAAACCTCTTTATTCCAAAAAGTACAACATGCTTTTTATAAACTTCAGCCCTTGTTGATATGCTTTTCCTTGGCATCTGTGCAGTAGCTGGAGACCATGATCCTGTGACTTTTCCACTGGCATTCTTTCATAAACAGGACTTGTACCAGCTAATGTTTTTCTTTAATAATTTGTGGTCAGGCACAGTGCCTGTAACATCTGTGATCCAACTACTCATGGAAGCAACTAAATGTGATTGTCTCCATTTTCAGAATAAGTGTGCAACTGTACCTGGGGCTCCAACAGTTACAGTTCTGGGTTCAGGATTGTTTTATTGTTAATCACTGAATGAGCAGTCTGATATGCATTTATTTCTTGAGCTGAAAAATGGTCAGACCTGGAGACCCTGAGCCTGGCATGTACATTAGGAATGGAGAGTGGTGCCTCCTGGATTATATTTTTCTAGTTCCCTTTTCAGACTTATAAACTTTCTATTTCATTTGACAATCCCACCTTCCAAGCACAGCTGAGCTCCATTCCTTAATGCAGCCAGCTCACTATACAGCCTGCATTTTTTTTGCTTCTCTGTCATTCTAACTGATATATAAGGCAGAGATTTGCACATAGCAGAAGCATAGAAGATACAGAGAGAACAGGTCTACCATATTGTAGCAAGGCTGCCTGCTCTAAGAGGCTGGACTTTCCCGTCTTGTCCATGGGATTGCCCAGGGCATAGAAGAAAATCTCTGTCAAGTTCACAAGAAGCAAACCTCACAAACTGGTGAAAACGTTGGAGGACAGTTGTAGCTCGCATTATAGAGTGACTGGTAAGAAACCTTGCATATAATTCGCTGGGTTGTTTTAAATGATTGGTTGAAACTGGTTTCACATTTAGAAGACAATAAAACTCTTTCAGAAGAAAACATGAGTGTTTTTTTTTTGTTGTTTTTTTTTTTTGTTTTTTTATAAAGCTAAAAGAAAAATATCAGTATTTTTCTAAACCAGTCTTGGAAAAAAGAGAGACACCGGTAAAAAGTATTCCGTGGCATGCCAATTTCCGTGTCCCAATCAGTCCATGAAAAGGTACTCTCTTTTTCTAAAATACTTTGTGAAAACTTTCCTGGCAGAATAATGTCAATTAGATCACAAAAACACATTAATGCGTGCAGATTAAAAACTAGCGGTAAAAACCTGGCCTCTATAAAGGCCTCTAGAGTTTACCACTGATTTAAATATGACTTCTTCACCCAAAGTAAGTTTTGATTGACTTCTGAAATTGACTGGAAATGGCAGAAATATTACTGAAAAACTATTTTCTTTCTTATGTAATGGGTACTACTTCTGAAGCAATTTCTTTTTGGAAGAAGAAATATTTTACAGAATTCCATGTATCTTAAGACGTGCACACTTAGGGCAGGTAGTGATTTGAATGTCTGAGTCAGTAAAGGTTCTGTCAATTTTTTTTTTTTTTTTCTACACACATTAGGTTTAGTGTAGTCATGAAAAAGGTGCACCACTGCCTGATTTCATGTGACAGAAGTCAGAACTGTCTTTGTATGCAATAACAGGCAAATGACAACATTGTGTTTTCTACATGGAAGGAAACCCAGGAAAATGTGTGTATTTTGATCCAGAGTTATGTTCTGTATTTTGTCCTTTGTGTTTACACTAAAATTTAGCAAAAAATATTCACAAAAGTATATTAGTGTTGCCTACTCAGTTTATAAAGCCATTTTTTTGACAAAAGTCCAACTACTAAACAAGTGGTTTATCCATTCTGTATGTCCTGGATGAGCCTTTTTTTACTCGCTGTAATAATAAACAGAGAAAACAAAGAAATAATAACAACTACAAAAAAGCCATAGGTTAGAGCCAATGATAATACAGTAATAATAACACATTATATGAACAAAGGATTCTTATGTTACAGCTTGCATTGTGGTGTCTTGTTTTATTAAATGCAATTTGAAGAGGGAATAGCTTATCAGTAACATAACGTTTTCTCTTTACATTTTCCAGTGTTAGGAAAAGTGCAAGGCTTGTCCTACTTGTCACCAATAGCAGTGATCACGCTTAGTGCAAAGATTAGGCTTTGAAAGATAGTGGCCTAAGCTGGTATTCGAGTTTACAATCAAATTGCAGCAAACTAACAAAATGATACAAAACTGGGATCGATATTTTGTAATTTTTTTTGCAGAAAAATCTGGTTCAGTCCCTGGGTGAAGATGTTTTGAACTCATTATTCATAACCTACAAATTGGCTGCCAAAATATGACCAAACAATAAAATACAGATGCTTGGTTATAAGCAGCTGTTCTTTGGAAAATGTATAATAATAATAAAAAAATCAGAATGCACAGTTATGTTTTAAGTCATTTTTACTTTTCTTCTGAAATTATTACCAGCATGCAGGCTATGTCAGGATGTGGCTCCCATTCACAGCACCCACTGCCTGATAACATCACAACTATTTTCAACTCTCTGAACTAATTGGAAACATCAAATCTGCTTTGCTAGAATTTAGTCATGCTTCATTTGAAAGTTAAAAGCAGCTCCTGGGAGGAGGGAGGTTCTTTATTCAAAACCCTTTTTATAAGCAGTGTGGTTAGAGCTGCAATATTTAAATGCTTGTTTCTAAGCTTTGCTTTAGGCACTGCCATCCTTTTATTTTAAGGGGGAAAAATGTCATGCAGCACTTTAAGGAGTAGACTTTTTTGTTAACCAAACAGCACGATGACATCAGGCAGCAGAAAAAAATATATCATTATCATTACCATTATCATTATCGTGATCATGTGAGATCTTTTTATTAGCAGAATATATGGGGACAAGATTATTGAAATACTTCATGTTTCTTTCCAGAAATAGGATCCTTTGGTATGATATTGAAAATTTTAATAGTAATTTTCTGAGAAAACTCATATTCCTCCCAGCAAAGCTGTGTATTCATGGAATAGACATGCTCTTTTGAAAGCTATTGCTCACAAGAAGTATATATTTCCCTAGAAGGGCTCTCAGTTTTCTGATAGAATGAAATATTGAAATATTTCCTGTCTTTTCCTTGCTTAGTAAAAATGGGAAAAAAACAAACAAAAGAGCAAATTATGGCAGGACTTCTTGTCCAAAGGGTCTCGAACAGCTCAAATGTGAGATGTTGCAGAGCACTAGGTTTGGCTTCTATGGGATTGGTAGTGAGTCAGTACCTACAAATTCTTGGTCAGTGTTAACTAAAAATCTCAGCTGAGCTAGGCCACAGCAGTCTGGAGTCCTGGGTACATTTGCATGGTGCCACGCCAGCTGGTCAAAAGATGTCTTGTAATCACTGAAGATTCTGAAATATTTATTCATCTACAAATACAATTTGGAAATGTGTGCAGATTTTTCTGATTCCTAAAACCATTATTTTCAGAAGCTCCTATAAAAATTATCTACAGCAATGGGACTGGGAAGAAGGGAAAAGAACAGCAAAAGGTGAGTAATAAATATAGAACTTCTCTACTCCTTTCCCTTTTCACAATTTTCTCATTAACAGTAAGCCAGCAGTTTCTAACTCCCTTTTCAACAAATGGTCTTTTGATAAAGAACTGAAAATTCCTGACATATTGCAGATGTAATTAATGATGAATTTATCTCCATTCTTGCAGCATGCTGTGCAGCACTCACGAGGTTGATAGGCTGCAGTCAGTAGCAAAGGCAATCAGTGTATTTTATTCTGACTCCTGGATAAGTACCTGTGGGTATCAGTAATCTCAGTGGATTTAGGTATCAATTTCTTTTCCTGGTGCACAGGAATATCAAGAGATACAGACACAAGAATAAAAGTATAAAGTAGGGGAATCCCTACCCTAGGATATAACACAACCTGTGACCCATGGGGGCTTTAGGAGAAGAATTTTCCTGTGGTCAGGTTAGATTTTAATTTTGCAATAACCTGACAGACACATGGAATGTTTTGTGATGACCACCTCATGTCAGAGACAGGGAAAAGACAAGTAATGTCCACTGTTCACGTAAAAGGATTCTTACTTTCTGCTATGTACAATACTGATTGCCTTCCAGAGGGGAAGGAGGAGCTGGAAGGACACACACACCCCCACCAGTAACTGCTGAAGATACTCATCTAATACCTCATAGGACACTTGGCCCTGAAGAAATAAAAATAAGAGAAGAAAAAATATCGTAGGCATTCCACCGTGATTATGCAAGAACTTCATGTCATTAAAAAGGGCTTTGCTGGAAGTGAATGTATGTGGTGCTGTAGTAAATGAAATTCATAAATGAACTTAGAAGTGTCCAGGGCTAGTGTGTGAGGAAAGCTTTTTTTAAATGGCACAATTAGTAGAAAATGTGAATTTTATTTCATAAAATGCTCTTCTAAAATCCTTCAGCACTGACCAAAAACACACTGTTACTGTAGTAATGTTGCAGATAATGCACCTGTGAACTTCACTTTCCTTGGACTTTCATGCTGTTGTCATGGTTTCAGCTGAGATAGAGTTGACTTTCTTAATAGCAGCTGGTGCAGTGCTATGTTTTGTATTTGAGATGAGAAATAGTGTTGATAACACATTGGTCTTTTTGGTTGTTACCAAGAAGTCAATTTCTGTAACATTTCTGTTCCTCACACCACCCCACCAGCAAGCAGTCTGGGAGTGCACAAAAATTTGTGAGGGGGAACAGCCAGGACAGGTGACCCCAACTGACCAAAGAGATATTCCATACTGTATGACATCATACTCTGTATATAAAGCTGGGGAAAGAAGAAGTAAGGGGGAGATGTTTGGAATGATGGGGTTTGTCTTCCCAAGTAACAGTTACATGTGACGGAGCCCTGCTTTCTTGGAGAGGGCTGAACACCTGTCTGCCAATGGGAATTAGTGATTGAATTCTTTATTTTGCTTTTCTTCTGTATGTGTTTTTTGCTTTACTTATTAAATTCCCTTCATCTCAATCCATGAGTTTTTTTCTCACTTTGACTCTTCTGATTCTCTCCGCCATCCCAGCTGAGGGAAGTGAGCAAGCAGCTGTGTGGTCCTAGCTGCTGGCTGGGGTTAAATCACAACAGTTATGTAGTTTCTAACAGCTGTTGACTACATTCTTCCACCTCTTTTGACAACAACAGTGTGAAGTGTCATGGAGTATAAACAATTCTAAAGGAGTGATGTAATTTCTAGAAGGAATAGTACGCTACACATCTTTTGTTTAACCTTGTAAAACTCTTTAAAGAGTCACAAATTATTTGGTAAGTGCTGAGAAGTATGATGTATGTTCACCTTAATCCTTTAAACTCTATCTTCTAAACCTGTACTTCAGCACCACACATACTGCATTATGCATCAAGGTAGATGATGACTCACTTAAGTACTTTCAGCAAGAAATACACTTCTGTGTATCTTATTAAGGGATTTTTAGTTTCTTCCATTAGGTCTTCTACTTTTGCTGAAAGAGGGACTGAAAATCACTGGTTTCCAACCAATGCTTTCAACAGTAATTGAAAAAACTAGGAAGCCCTAGTATAAACTGTTATAATAGTGTCCACAATCTGCTAGGTGTTATTGGGGTTCTCAGTCAGCTCCAAGATTATCAGGATTCAGATTCCTGATTGATACCATTGAAAAGTTACTTTTGTTCTGCATCAGAAATTGCACAGATAAAAGGAAGGGAATAGATATTTTTAAAGTTTTTTTGGTGGGTTTTTTTTTGTTTTTTGCATGCTAATAAAAATGAAAATGTTGTCTCTTGTTCTGGGTTATAGGACTGGTGACTTTTTGCTTCTGAAAACCATCCTTTTTCCCAAATATTGAGATACAGTAAAAGAGTCACAGTAACATCGTCTGCATTTTCTTACACCAAACATTAAAATTATGTCACTACACAGAGGAGAATCCCATATTCATTTAGGCCAGAGAGGAAAACGCAGTTCTGCTGCCTTGTGATGAGGGTTCTCATGTAGGAGGTCTGAGGCCTGGATACTTTGCAGGGAGCCTTTCTGTGGTCTAGAAACTGCTCAAGAAAATGTAACTTAACCACTAAATTTTTAGTTTATAACTTATTTTATAACTTTTAATTTGTGATGTTATCAATGCTAGTGAACTAGGCTGTAATTATGTCCTTAATGCATTCGAAGGCCCGGGTAGGGAACAAATGTTCTCCTACACATGCAGACAGGCATGCTTGATATAGGCACATACACAGAACAAACAGTATTTTATGGGGATTTAGTAGCTATCTTCCCAGAAGGGAGAAAAATTCAGCACATTGTACAACTAAAACGATTATTACTTCTTACAAGAAGGCAACTGATCAGATTCTTAAGGGAAATGCAATACTTTCCCTCTTGTCAGGCTGTACTGTGGACCTCTCAGTTTTGAATACTTTTTCATCCAAATTGGTTGGACAAAAATAGTTTTCCTCCCCGCTGGAGCTCCTGAAAGAGCATATCTACCCTATGACTCTCTAGGAAGTATGATAAAGCAGCTCTTGGATTTTAATGCTGAGGGAGAAGGGTTTGGATCTGAACAAGATATGAAGAGCATTCTAAGAGTGTGGTCTTGTTGTAGAGATATTGCTTGGCTCTTCCTGGCACTTACAGTCTCAACATACTTGAAATGGGCTACCATGTTCACATAGTCGTGAATGAAGCAAGCATGAGTGTTTCATTTATAATTCTTATCTGTGTATATCAGAACATGAAATTTTATTAAAACTTCTGAATATGCTGAAATGTAATTTTGTAAAGGTAAATAGGTATTTTAATGTCTCTCTTAACCCAAAAACCTCATGTTTTGAAAGATTTATGGAAATCCTACAAGTTTCCAAAAATCACTTTGGCTTCAACAAAACTCCATAATTTTCTGGTGCTTCTTTTTCAGCAGAAGTACTCTGAGAAGATCTGGAATGAAACATGAGAGTCTTCATTTTTATGTTGTGACCATTATCTGCAAATGAAAAGTCACACTCCTCTCTCAATATCCTCTTGCTCAAAATTTATTAATAGTTGTAAAAGGAATTAAAACTGAGACAATATGCCAACAGAGAGACTGCATAAGCAAAGTTATATGATCTTACCCAATACTAGTAAGATTCCCATCTTATAAAGAAAGTATATTTACAAAATGCTGTGCCCTGCCCTGCATGTGGACTTTGGAGGACTACCCAGCAAAATACAGGTACAACTGAGGTCTGCGTGTGCTAACTTAATTTATTTACTATGGGGTAATGGTAACAAAAAGTACTGGTGAAAAGTTCATGCTAATACCAAGTTCAAGCTTTTCAGAGATTTAAAATACCTTCTTTCACGTGCTTAGAGATTTTCTTCCCAGGCAATGATGTCTACCAGCAACTCTAACAAATACCCACAGTTAGATAGTTTTTGTCACTCATTAATTTTCATATGGATGAAGATATTACCTGATTCTTGTGAGAACACTAATCAGCCAGCTCATTTCCAAAGCTCAAATACTCTCACTGGCATGGATATGCCTCTTGTACTATGTTTCATTAAAGACATATAGCACTGCTCAGACTGAATCAAGTTGTTGGTATCTGTCTCTTTTGTATGTTGCAGAGATTTTCTTGGGTCAAAGAGCTTCTCTTGAATAAAACAGTGGTTTGTAGAAATTTTTTTGTTCCATTTTTTTATTGAATTATCTTGTCAGTAAAGTTTTTTCAAAATTACCCACTGAAGTTCCTTGATAATGATTCCCTAATATTTGATATCTCTTGTACATAGAAGGTATTTTTTTCCATTAGAGTGTGAATGACAGAGTGCAAGAAAAATCATATTATTCCTACTTGCCAAGAGCTAGTGCCCTGAGCACAGCAGCTTCATGGGCTTCCAAGAACTGAACTGTGCCATTTGGTATATTCATACATGGTGCCCAGCATTCCATCAGCCTGGTCACCCACATGTGGGAATAATTAAGTCTGAGAAAAAAACCCAAACTCTGTAGCTCTTGAGCCTTGCTTGAACTGCCATTCTGAATGACTCACAATCTTAAAATCAGGTCATTTGGACTCTCAAACTAGCTTACAACTTTCCAACATTTTTATTCAACAGCTTAGTGTTTTTCTTCATTCAGTGTATTTTTTCAGCCAGGTGCATAGATTTCATTCTTTTGTGCTCACTTGAAATGGCAGAAGAATATGGAACAGAAGTTGAATGCTATCTGCACCCCTAGAATAGGATTGGACAATTTATTTGACTATAATTCATTTGATCAGACTGATCTTTTTCATTTATAATTTACATTTTGATTTTTACCAATTTTGATATTTGCAATTATTTCATGGATTCTTCATGCCATCGTTTTCCAGCTTATGAGTTGTCTGAAAACTGTAGATGATAGTTAATTCATCCCTCACATTGTGTGAATAGATGTGAAGAGCTGAGAGGACTGTTTGAGTATTTTGTGTTTAAATACCTGTTGAGATTCCTAATTGTGCATTCTGAAGCATTCACATGTGCACAGATTTCCTTCTTGAACATCACTGTTACAAAAATAAAAGATTATTTCTATAGAAGTCATGACAATGTGTAAATGGAAGTCAAAGTACTTTGTAAACAAACATGCAGGTTTTTTGATAAATTAAAATGTAATATCTCAGAGCTACTATTAAATCTTTCCTCAGTTTGGTCCTTCCAAATGACAGGAAAATCAACTCACAAAAAATGTTTGTCGGTGTCCACATTTGAGATCTTTGTGTTTGCCTTTAGTGACATTGTAGTAAAGAAAATTAGTCCAAGCATGCTCACAATGAAGCCCATCTACATATGAATAACATTGTTGAAATCAGTGCAGTTTCACTCATTTTACATGGATGTAACTGAGAGCAAAATTCTACCTAATGTTTTTAATTGCTATTCATTTTCTTTCATTTTCTTGCAAAAGCGTAGCAAATGAGATGGAAGTGCAATTCTCCTTTCCAGGACCCTTATTGAAATGAAACATATTGGTCATATGAATTATTTCCCTTTTTTTTTAGCTTAAATATTCCTCAGATCATTTTGGATGATGCATAATATTTTCAGATCTGCTTTTTGGCTTGGAAGTGCAGAAGTTCAAGAGGTCCAAACTGTAAAATCTGCAGATGATATTCATATCTTCTAATTTTGTATAACCCAGAAAAGTAGACAGCAGTTTGAGACCTTGTCTGGATTCACAGCAGATTTTAAGTGACAAAAATATGTTGGGTTTTTTTTCCTTGTTTTTTTTTTTTTTTTCTTTTCCTTTGTGTGTCTATATCCTTTTGTTTGTATTTAGCTTAGTTTACAACATTTCAAAGTCTTCAGTGTTTCATTTTGTTAGAATCACAGTAGCTGTTTCCTGTATAGAAATAAACCGATAGGTTTAAAATCCAAACCTCATACTATGCATATTAGTACCTCACCATCCTTTACTAGAAAGCAATTGTCTTTTCCAGATCATCTACACTACTGAATATTTACCAGATTACAGTTATTACATTTGCAGAAAATGAAGAACTTTATATCTTAAACTCATAAAATTATATGGATTATCTAGCAAGAAATTTTAGGAATATACAATAGATCCAATACTCAAAAAGTTTAGAATATGAGTGATTCAATTTCTGAATCATTATTGCATTTTTTTTTCAAATGTCTAAGGTAATTTTCATGCAGTATGTGATCAAAAACTGTTTACTGTGCAATCTGTAAATATCTGTTTGAAAAAATCCAGCAGGTGCTCATAGTGGTGACAAATTTGTGCAGATTTTCATATCAACAGTTTTTAGGGGTTCAGACAGTGTTTAACCATGTGATTAATCCTTGTTGAGGCTAATATCAAAATTTATGCTTAATTTGGAGCATGTTTAATTTAGTAAGATTTTTAAGCATTTGTTAAAATGCTTTTAGCATCATAGCTCTCCTGTACTGGAGATAAAGCTCTCAATATATGAATATCTATAAATACATTCTTAAACTTTACTCATATTGAAAGCTTGAAATCTGCTTCAGCAATGATGCTTACTTAATTAGCATTTACATGAATACTGCTTATACAATTAATTTCTGTTTAATTTCTATTATATTTTGAATATTTATATATTTGCTTTAAGAACCCCCTCACTTTTCCAGAATACCTTGTGTATTAACAACTTCCAACAATTGTTCTGAAATTCTTAAGTAGTATTGAAGGTGGAAGATCATTTACTGGCTGAATTTTTATCAGTATTTCCCTGATAATTGAATCTATGAAATTTTGTGTTGTTTATAAGGGAAATCATACACAACCATAGCTCTATATAGGCATTTAATAGATTCAATGTTATAATTTGTATATACTGTTCTTATTTTATTAGTTCCGATTTCTAGAACCACCCTGTACTATCAACATTAAGTTGTAGTTTGAAGTTAAATTTAAAATAAAATACTGTATTTGAAATAGGAAATCAGAAATGCATTCTTAAGGAGTTAAGGAAATAACCAAATAATATCTTTGAATATGTCTACTTAAAAGAATATACTAAATCAAGAAATTACGATTGTATTAAGGTAAATTTTGTGATGTTCTTTAGCTGATTGTACAAAACAACATGGAATTAAATCTTGAGAAATATTCAATGTCAAAAATTTATTTTTCCAGATGCTTGTATAGTGCGAATTAATTTCTTCGTGCACTATATAGACACTCAATTTTTGGATTACTTTCCTGTACTTTTGACAAATAACACATCACAGCCTTCCTTCGTAGGAACGTCTTCCCTTGTTTGAATTAAGGACTATGCATTTGTATGTGGTCCAGAAGACAAAAGTGGTTCCTGGCCCCATTCTTCCTCACAGAGGATCTAAACAGGAACAGGTGAGGTGGCTTAGGCAGATGAAGCCTGTACTTTTCCTTGCCAGTCACTGAACTCATCCAAGAATAATGAGGAAATTGCTCACCACTAGGGTCTTTTGCCCTTTGCATTAAAAATTTGTTTCTAAGTATACTTGTTTTTGCACTGGCCAAATGATAAGGGAAAATAAAATGGAACATAATTTTCCGTATGTCCTAGATTTCGAATATGTGGACACATGGATTATCAAGTATCACAGGCTGTGATGGCAAAAGCCTTCAAGGAGCACATAATATAGAAGTACTCTACAAATCTGGGGACGCAACCTACATCTTCTGTCCATTTTCCTCTTTTAAAAGGAAAGTGGTGACTTTCAAGAGGTAACTTAAGTAAATACACTTCATTCCTTAGATAGGTTTCATGAGGTCACTTAACCCTCAAAGAGCTTAAAGCTTTGCAAATCAAAGAAAGGTCAGACACTTTCAACTGTTACTGTTTGTAAACTTGGTTCATATACATGTCCATGTCTGCCTGTCATTTTTATTATATCAGTTCTGCTCTCGTTTTGTGCTGTGATCTGCACTGTTTATGGTGCTTAATTGTCCCAGACTCTGCTTCTTTAAATGTATACTGCTTTGTTCTTAGAGTATTTTTGAATAAAATTTTAAAAGTTCTGGGAACAGGAAACCAAAACTCCCAGTTTTCAGGAGAGTGCCCTGATCTCTATGGAGCTGAGTCCAGTGTCACCTTGTGTCATCTCTGATGGAACTCATATTTTCATATTTCCGTCAATGCCTTTTCTTGCCTCCCAGGAGAAGGCATCCCTTAGTGAAGGTTATTCTCTCAGTAAGGAAGTTCAATTCACATCAACTTCTAAATAGGACCTAAGACCTACCCAGGTCTTCCTGGAGCCAATTCACTTGACTATAATTAGCACTTACAAAGTGTTGAGTCAATTATCTGCCTATTTGTAAATTGCAGAAATATTTTAGATGAGGGTGACAAGCCCATCTGAATGCTTCAGAACGGGCAAAGAAGTCCAGAGAATCACCATCCAAAGTGTGTGGGTGTCTAGTGATTTCATATATGATAGGGCTAGGCAGTCCTAAAAAATAACCGAATAGATTTTATCTGGAATTTTAAGTGGATTTTTTGTTCCTGAGGTGTCACTTGTCCACAATGACTTGAACAGCTGTATTAGTCAGATGTTACTGGTATGTTATATTTCTGCTGAAGATAAGGAATAATGAAAGGAACATCATGCCGCTCTCCTTTGGCAGTTCACTGTCTATTAGTTTCTCTCTGAACTTTCAAGTGTTATGCGTGGTAATGATTTTATTTTTTAAAGCAGAGAAACAAATTGTTGATTTGGAACTTTTATTTACTGCAAACTATGTTTTTAATTACTTTCAGACAGAGCTCCACGTAAGCTGCTTAGCAAGCTAGAACATACGTTATGCAAATAACAACAGAAACTACTGTTTTCCATAGAACTTGCTTAAAACTCATTAATAAGGCAGAATTCCTCATTCCTAACCTGGTCTTACTTTAATCTTTTTCTAAAACCTGTAGGAAACAACTTAATTACAACAACAGTTTACAGCTCCAGCACAAAAAACATGGGTAGATAAAGAAGTGGCTTAAGTTTTCAAGGCTTTAAGTAGAAATTGTTGACAGTTTCCATACAGTACTTTCTATTATCCTATTTTTTATACAGTTTGAAGATAATATATAGAAGTGCTAAAGTGCATGTTGAAGGAAACAGTAGATTAAACTTAATTGAAATTGCTTGTTTTACCTGAGAATATGTCACCAGAGATGCCTCTTGGCCTTCCCAATTCATGAGCAGCTTGTGGGAAAGAACCTGCCAGTAAACAAAAGTCTATAGGGGAAACCTCAAATTGGTATTCAGGGTATTTGGATGTATACATTACATTACTAAATCTATTCAAGTAGTGGCATTTAAATTTACCAGTTTTCTATCTATGTCTCAGCCAACATTTTTCAGTATCAGCCAAATTTAATGTTTAAATTATTTTAGTAGAAATTGTATACCTTCCTGAAGGAAAGTGGCTCTGTTTATTGTAGTTTGTCAAACGGAACAGAAAAATCTGAAATGAGAACAGAATTTAATAGGAATGTCTAGTGTGAAATGTTGGTTTATACTGTTCAATACTTATTATGTTTATCACTACAACAAAATTTATAAAAGAAGAATATTATGTATTTGTACAATGTGTTTGAGAGAAAAAAAAATAGAAATTACTCCTCTCCTTGCAGATTGTGATTGCTTTGTTTTACCCTTACTAGTATATCTTATTTCTGTTATAAAATGCTTAACAATGGAAAAAGAGGCAGAAATAGGCTCTAAATGTTAAAGGACATCATTCAAAATGAGAAGTTGGAATTTTTTAATTGTCCATTTTTTAATGACTACAAATATAAAATTCGTTTGCATATATGTTTGTGATACCATAGACATATTGCAATTTTACATTAATGGATACATAAAGACTTGAAAGAATACATTTACATATCAATCAGAGTCCAGCTCAATCCAACACTAATGTTAACACCAGTAACTAAAAGCAGCATTGAAATCCCTCTTACATTTCTGGAATTTTCCTTTCAGATGATTAGTTTGTATTCCTTTTCCTCTCCTCTTCTTCTCCTCTTTTCTTTTCCTCTCTCTTTCTTCCTCTATTTTTTTCCTTCCTTCCTTCTTTATTTCCTTCTATGTTTATTTTTCTGTATTTATAGAAAATTTGGCACTTTAAGGTACTGCTGTTCACATTTTTCTCAGCCTAACTTTTGTAGAAATCGTGACTTTTAAAATCAACTGAGTCAATATGCTAATAGTCAGAATATATATGTATATTTGTATTTAAATAAACTTTTAAAAACTTTAGAGATTTGCTTGTATCTACATATATCAAAATCCCACATTTGACTACATAATTAATATTAGAAATGTGAAGTCCCTGAAAGAAAAGGTTTCACAAAGCAGCATATGATTGTCTGTTTTATTCATTTTATTGAATGACAATCCTGGTTGTATATTAAAACTACCGCAACTGTAAGGAATGTTAAATATCTCCTTAGTATTGCCACTTTATCGTGTGCTTTCACATAATGTTCCCACCCTTCTCATTTGATAGTCCAATCTGACCTCTGATGCCAGGAAACCACTCAATAAATCAACACAACTTTGATCTGCAGAACTATGGGATTTCTCTTTATGAAAAGGGAGAAATCCAGGTAAGCAAATAAAAACTCTCTAGAGAAAAGGCATTTTTGGTATATGCAGAAATAGTTCTACAGATTTTCGGTACCGATAATCTGAACATTCAAGCCTAACAAGGAGATAGATTAGAAGAAAAGGGCAAATGTTTGTAATTACAATGACTTTTATCTTGTTTTTATTCTTGAGTATTAGCACAAAACATATCGGAATAATAGTAGGCTTTTTATGGAGTGATAAATTTGGGTCTCCGACTTTCTATCAGAATACAAAGCCACATATGACAGGAATGCTTTTGCTGAGACATGTTCCAGGGAGATGTGTTTTTCATATACAGAGTTAGGAGTGGGACAAAGCAAGCAAGGTCTGGGTCATGTCTGTTATTATGCCACAATTGAGAAAAACATCCTTAAGAATGGCACTTAACTTCACGCTTCTTTGTAAAGGGTTTACTTAAGCAGCAAGATATGCTGGTAACAGAAATAAGATCTTGATTGCACTCCATAAAATGAACATAATTTAAAGGAAATTAAATCAAAGTTTGCAAGCAGTGTTTTCTAGAAAATATCTTGACTGACAATACATATGGATAAACCAAAGCACTTTGTGTGTAAATGAACACATACATCCCCCAAGCTCCCCAAATGTTCCCCTTGTATTATGAGACAGGAAGAGGGAGACGGTTCAAAGAAAACAGAAAATGATTGTCAGATCCAGCCTGCAAGATACATTGAACATTCAGACTAATACTATAGTAGAGCAAATGTTTTGGGGGGTTGCTATGATTGTCATTACTTTTAGAGGGAAGAATCATTTCTTTGATTCCACCAGAAAAAGACAGTATCAACACTGTCAAATATGAACAGAAATGCAGTCACTTCTAAAAATTTCAGTTTCTAACTAATTTAAAATCCCTAGGATTTTCAACTATTTCAAAGAAATTTTTATTAATAATAAAGCTGAGTGAATAGGTTGTAATGAATTATTTAGATAATGAATACCACATGTTTGGGCAAATTTTCTGTGAAAAATTTTGAAATTCTCAAGCTATACAATTTGAATTAAAAATGTGCTGAATTCAGTGAAATGTTCTTGTTTTATACATCATGCATATTTAGTGGTTATTCACAGATCAAGAAGTAGTCCTTTGGCTTTTTCAAATGACATGTGTGACTAATGAACAAAGAATGGGCTTCAAATTGTGGAATTTTGAATTCAAAAGACACCAAAATTTGAGAAAGTTCTCACTGCATGTGTTTAAATATCACAGTCATGGAAATATTAATAGTTTTTCCACTATTAGGTTTAAACCCCCTTATTAATATTATTTTTATCAATAAATTTGGGGAATCAAATCAAGGATTTTGTGATTTCTCTGTAAATCACACAGTTCAGGAACTGACTGTGAATTAGAAACATATTATCTGCACTATCACAGTTTCATTTAGAAGGAGAAAAATTGTAAAAAGGGGCCTTCCCTATTTTGCTTTGGCAACTAATGAAGAGATTATTTGCATTTTCTTGTTTCTTTGCAAATTTTCTGACCTAAAATTCTCAACTTGGCCACCGCTTCCTTTTGCAACATATACATATAGCGTAGCATTTCAAAGATGTTCAGAAGTCCTCAAAAGCTTCAAAACCACAATGACACACAAAGGGAAACCATCCTTCTAGTCATTTTTCTGTATAATTCTTTGACACAACATGCCTAAAGTGATCTATCCAACTGTTTGAATGAGGATATTGTTGCACAAAGCCAGCATTGACTGAAGCCAATCTGCAAAGGCTAATTTGTGTTTTCTTATCCTTCAGACAGACCTCTCCAGTGTCTATAAAACTCTGTAAATGACCACAGTCTGCAGCTGGAAAAGCCTGATGACTGGCAAGAGACCCAATGAGGACTGAATAATCAAGCTGTGCTATTAAAAGGTAGAAGACATCAATCCCAAATCACTGGGATGATGCAAATCAGTTATTGTATTCTTTAATGTACATTCCTTTAATTGAACAGCTTTGTTCGTGCTTTGTTGCTATGTGAAGATAAGCCAGAACAGGGGAGAAGCCACATTCCAAGGGCCTATTTCTCTAATTGCCAATAAAATCTACACTCTCCAAGCTGGTGAGCAAAAATAATCTCTGGTTTGCTCATTCTCTTCTTGCTCTTTCTTGTAGATAATATTGTATAAATGCTTTAGTTATATATTACATTTACATATGTGAAACAATCAAGCAAACTTTCTCTGTCAAAGTTTGTGAAAATCCCTTTTTAAAATTTTACTCCATCTGTATGAAGTGCAGCTAATACTGCAATTTATTTTTAATTTTGGATTTTCCTTTCAAGGAAATGATACTTTGTGTAATCACTCAGAAATTGAATTTATGTTTGAAGGCCTTTAGGATTTACAGAGGTATGTATAATTAGGAAGTAATTTTTTATTTTTTTTTCCATGTATAGCTGCTCAGGGAAATTTTCTATACATATAATGTCCAGGTGCCATCCTTGTTTCCTCCCCATTCCTTGTATATGCAGAGTGCAGTGCCACCAGTTGAAGTGAACAGGATGTGGGGAAATCCAAACCTACACAGCAATATTTAGGAACCAAGAAACATTCAGAAGATGTTCAAATCACCTACCATTTATTTCCTTTTCCCCATGGTAAAGGCAGCTCTAAAGGCTCGAAACTTCTTCCACTGCTACACAGAGAGGCAACAATATCAACTTCAAAGTTAAGTTTTCTCAGATAAAGCAAAGCTCAAGTTACTCATTTGAAACAATAAACAGCCCAGTCTTATCTTTTAAGACATATATGCTGTTGCATAGAACACTTGGAGTCTACCTTTTGTACATAAGTTTGGGCTATTTTACCACATCTGGATGACCTAGCATTGCCTAAGTAGAGTTTTTTCCTCTCTCCTAAAGACACTTTCCTTACTCTTTCCCCCCCCCTATATTACATGACCCAGGAATAAATGTTTCTTCTGAAAAATAAGAATGTAAAAAACCCACAATCTGTGAAAAACTGAAAGCAGAAACTCCAGAGGAAAGATCTTCTGGCAGTGTTTTGTATATGATTAAAATCCAGAAAGATGTGTGATTTCACAGAGGCTAAAACACACTGTAAAATACCTGTTGAATCTTGAGCATTTTGGATTCTTCCAGAGGGTTAGAAAAACAGGCTTAAGAAGTTCAGTCACATGGAAGAGCTGTGCTGATCCACTACAGGCTCTGCAGTGTTTGCATATGAGAAAGATCACTAGACGTCATGCATTCTTTGGAAGAGAAGGTCTCAGATGAGGCATACCTAGGGGCCAGGTGAGGGTGCTGCCAGCAGCACCTGTGTCTATAGGGAGTTTCTGAGTGATAGGCAGTACATATGCTGCATAACTTCTTTCTTCCTGTTTCTACGTGCAAGCTCTTCCCCATGGCCAGAAGTGCAGGCAGTGCCAGAAGGAAAAGGACAGAATGAACAAACCTACTAGTGCATCCTTCCCTGGAGATATTCAAGGTGAGGCTTGATGAGGCCCTGGGCAACCTGGTCTAATTGGAGTTGTCCCTGCGACTGTGGGGAGGTCCCTTCCAGCCTGGATGATTCTATGATTCTATGGTCCTATCCAGCAGAGCCTTCCTGGTCAGGAGGGTGAATCGGAGTCATCCCCAAACTACCCCATGCTCATGGAATACACCCCCAGTTTAAAATCCAGGACATGGTGGGGATTTCCCTTTTTCTGTCTGGCTAAGTGTGGAGACAAATCGCAATTTATGTCCAGGGTGACACAGTCCACAGGACCCAAACCCAAAAATTAATTCAAAAATTATACTTCCTTGGAATCTATTTTTGAATTATAATTAGCTCCAGTAACATAATATAATTTGTAGACCTACAGTACTAGAAACATTTCTTTCAACAGACATAATGCAAAAATATTTGGATGTTTTTATTAATTTCAAATGAAAAAATATGGACTGTATGATATTCCTGTAGTTTATGTAATTAGTCTTTGTGGTGTTGGTGTGTTCAGATTAACTCGCGCTATTGAGTAAATCCTAAATGCTTTTCTCCAGCACATTTCCTTTGATTTCAATAGGAGCCTGTCAGATAAAGATCTTGCTAAAAGAGTAAGTGCCTCAGGATTTAGCTTTCTCATGTGGATTTTATTTCTAAAGGAGTATGTATTGCTTTATGAACTTTTATGTTTCCATGTTAATATGATTAAGAAGATGCGCATTGAGCTGTATAGTCTGTCTGTGCAAATTTCTCTATGAAAACAATTCTGCTGACACATTGGGGAAAACTATCAAATCATATTTATTTTGTTTTTCATATACATAAAGCAATGAAGTTTTTTTTTATTTTTTTTTTGTTTCCTAGGGCTATGAAGAATGGAGGAGGACCAAAGGAACCTGTCATGTGGGAAATATTTTCAAGCACCAGGAAACTCAGAGACTGAATGTTGTCTTGTGGATCTTGCTTACGTGATGATTTTTCAGTTGCTTTATTCTAGAGTATAAATTCTTAGCACTGTTATTTCACCTAATCATGATGTCTTCTTATGTAACTGCTGTAAAAAAAATCTGTAGAGCATGAAGAAGAGATGATGAGAAAATAGTAATTTTCCTTCTTGCAGCATTGCTTTGGATATACCTTCAGTTACCTGTAGAGTACACAAAGCACCTACATGTTTATTTTTATTATGTGTTTGTGCCTGCATTCAGCTCTAATTATGGTATTTAAAGTCGTTTGCAGATCACTGTCTGACTTTTCTATTTTCAGAGAGGTTGACCATTTTTTTGTTTACCGCAGCTGAACTGTTTGAGGCCTCCTGGTGGTTTACCCATCACTGCTAGATGCTGCTAGGTAGCTTCAAGTTTGAAAATTTAATTTAAGAAGAGGGCATCAAAATACATTAGTTGACTTTGTCTTATTAGCAACTTTTTATTGCAATGTATCAGCACTTTCTTGTTAATACGTACTGTAAATTGTCTGTAGTGAGGCTATACCACTGGTTCAAGATGAGTTTACGCTGACTTGCAATTTCACTGAAGCTTATTAGAGTGTTCTCCTCCCTGCTCCAGTTCACTATGTGAGATGTAATAATATGCCACTGTTACCATTTACATTAGATTGCAATAGGAGAGAAAATGTGTGCTTTTTTGTGTCCTCATATTCTGGTCCATAATGATTCAGATCAAATAATTTTGACACAAATTACAGTCTAAATCAGCCTTTTCATTTTGACTTTTGAGTTGTCACTATACTATTCTGTCTGTTGACATCCTGTCACCTCCTGGCATAAACTAAAACATCACGATGTAATAATGGATTTTGATATAATAAAGTAATGTTTTAAGATAAAATGCCTCTGAGGACTTGCAGGCTGACAGATGCTGATCAAAGTCTTGAACAAAGCAGGCCATCTTTGCAACAAGATGTGCACAAATAATATAGGATGCACCAGCCACTGAAGTGTCCCAGAGAGGGTCTCAAACCCCTCGTAAATGACAGTGAGTGTTGAATGACTCACGCAAATAATTTTCTCCTTTTTTGAATAAGATCCTTCTGGAGACCATAAAATATATTAAAAATTGATTTATAGTATCCAAAGGGTCAATGAGCAATTTCCATAGCACTCCTGTAATTAAAGAATGTTTTCAGTTCACCTGAAAATTCATTCTCTAAAGAGTTTTGGATAAATGATTAAATTCTAGAAATTTATAATACTAAATCTATTTATTTCCTATTTGTCTTGCTTACTGTTATTTTTAAAGCATAATAATATAGAACCATGTATCTCTATCCTTTGAAAAAAGCATAAAGGAGTCAAGATAAATGATACATAAAATAAAGACTTATAATTCAATGTCAAGTTTATGTATCACCTTCTGTTTTTTCACCATAATGTTATTTGCTTGAGCTATTCACCTGGATCTGTATTAATCCCACCTTGGATAGAATGAATGGTCAACTAGTCACTTTTTAGCTTAAGACATGCAGTTTAGTCCAGATTCAAGAGGATTTTTAGATTTTTCTGTATAATCTAAAAATTCTTAGTCGTTAATTATTGTAACCTTTGTACATTTTTTTACAGGCCTCAACTCTTGATGTAGATCTGTATTAAGACAGTGTAGAAACACATTGATTTTTGTTTCGGAATGAATTATATTTGTATAGCTGTAAAATTTAAAAATATAAAGCCATAGACAAAAGTAAAAATATGATGGTTGAATATGTGTAAAAGATTATTTTTGCAGAATATAGGTGATTTTCCATTTGACGTTTCTGTGAGTGCTAGGCTGGAAGTGAGAGAAAAAAGTAAAAAGGAAAGCCAAATGTGTCCCGTGCACAATGACACAACCATTACAACAATGTCGAGACTGCTCCTGCAGACTCTGTGGAGAGCTTAAATAAGATGAGTTCATTCAACTCCATTGCCTAGGTGAATTTTGTCTACTGTATATAGATTCCAGACCTGATTAATTCTGTTGTTCCATTTTCACACTGGCTTAACCTACATAAAACTGTCAAAGGTTGCAATAGTGCCTAAATACCACAGTAGGGTGTTAGGCTTTATAAATATGTGGCTAAAAGTGTTGGGACAATGGCACATAAAAAAACCCACCGTGGCATAAAACCAGTACACCGAGGTTAAGTTTGTTACATTCTGAAACTGATGTATCCAAGGTAATACTTGTCCACCTCTGATTATTTTGCTTGAGAAAACAGCATACAGAGGTTTTCAATAATCCTCTGTCACTGTTGAGTTCCTCTTTTTTTGAAGTGAGAAACAAAAAACCCAACCCTTAAATTATTTCCTTTCATTAAGAAAGAAACTGATCACAAAAACCTAAGTTACGCAGTTTTCAAAAAAGCTAATCAGAAAAGATAATATTGTTAAACACTTGAAGAAAAGTTTTCAGTTGCAGCCTTCTTTCAATGTGTTTCTTTTTTTTTTTCCCCATAGGTGACCCTGGCTGGATATATTTTAAAACAATTTGAGTGATACAAGAGGCAAGCTTGTTCCTTTTACATTCAAATATATGCTTCACAAGGTACAACTTCATTCTTTCATCTCTTTTATGATTCAGTCATATTTTATTGAAATTTTGTCAGTGTTTCTTTGTCACAGTTCCTGCCAAGCATGCTCAAGCAGTTGAGATGAGAGGTTGAAAAAAAAGAGATTGAACAGAATTTTAACTAGGGACAGACAAATATCAGATGGTTTGTTTCATATTGTGAAGTAAACTACCTGAATCCACCATCTCTTTGAACAGTTTATACAAGCATTAATGGAGCCTTCAGTCTGATTCCACACTGGTACCCAGACTTACAGAGCAGAAGGTATCTCAAGCTGTGCTGAATAATTGTGAATAGCAATAATATTTCCAAAATAATGAGTAATTAAAGCATGTATCTGACATTCTCTTGGTGCTGCTGGAAAGCAGACAAAGACTAGGGTTTCTGTGCTTACCTCTGAAAACATTGCCATAACTCATATTTCTGGTCTATGCAAATCTGAACACTTGTGTTCACAGCAGTTCTAGCAGTGGCAGTGAATTTTTAATCCTCTGCTAAACATCAGGCAAGTCAATCTTCTTCAAGAGTAGAGGTATAGAGAAGAAAAAAAAAGAATGTAGCATAGTGTGAAATCTTTTTGCAACGAATCTCACATCATCATAATAATTCACTATTTAAAAAACTCCACAAAACTGTAGGTATACTACTGCTGCTTTACTGGCCTCAATTAGTACTGATTTTGTTGGTGAAAAGCAATTTAAAGTGGAAAGCAAAGGGAGCAGAAGCAAAGTAATTATACAAAATTTGGAGATGTCAGGAATTCTCTGGATGAAATTGATGCTTACAGTATATTAAATATGTTTCATGGTGTGTGATACTTTCAGATAGCAAAGAAATGCTTGATATTTTACATTTGTAGCAATACTATAACCAGGAGAATAAGTGTATTGTTTTGGGAAAGATTCACATGCCACGAAGTAAAATCTTGTATGGGTGAGAACTGGTTTCAGATGACCTTATGTGAATTTTGTGCTGTGGATAAAGATATAGTCTACTGAAAAAATCTTGTTTGAGTAAGTAAGGATTGCTGATGAAACTTTTATCAAGGCAGAAATCAGTCAGGCTTCTAAGTATCATTAAAAGTTTGACTCATAAAACATATAGGTATTTCTGAAACTATCCCTTATATTATGAAGCCTGCTTTGTAGGAGGTCGTATTTAACATTACATGGATAACTTGCCTTCTGGCATCTCCTAAATTTCAAGTGCTTCATTCCATAATTTTAGTAACATTCTTCTAATGTAAGTAGGTTCCATTTTTGTGGAGTAAGAGTAAGAGAAGGTGTTTCTCCTTGTTTTGCACACAATGTATGTAGACATGACATTTATATAGGAAATTGTACAGCCACGAGAGACATTTTCACACATCTGTGATCAGAGCACCTGCTTCCTGGTCACCAATATGGTAAGTTTCACCTTTTTGAAACTTACTCTAACATTTTACCCTCATAATGCATTCAAATAAATGCTATTTCAAAGTCCCCTTCCAGAGGCATATCCTTTTTTTCTCTTCTGTTCTACTTCAAGTCATACCAGTTTGCCTTTGTGAGAGAGAGGGTAAGAGCATAAGAAACTCAATTCTTGAGCAGTAGCAGAATTTCTGAGAATGTCAGAAACTTGATATAGTTCACTAACTAATACAGCAGAACAGGGAATTTCACTACCAAAGGGAAAGGAAAATTTCCATGCTTCTTAACAGGACACAGACTGCTTAAGTTCCCCAAGCATAATAATAGTAAAGAGTGATCTAAGTAATTGGATAGAAAGTGTTTATTAGTTGGAACATTATTTGGCAACAAATATTTATGCATATGCAAAATTACTGAGAAACAGATATTGTAAGGGCAAATTCACGTGTAAACAAAAAATAGGGTGTGTAGAAACGTAATCCAGATTTAAAAAAGCAATCAACAAAATTTTTCAGAGGATTAATCAAATAGTATTGTTGCTTTGTGGGGAGATTCATTGCAAATATTGCATATGAAACAGATGATGATAAAGCTGCATATATCCTATGATTTTCATTGTTGTTTGTGTCTTACTGTCTCATGGCTGATATTTTAAAGACTATTGCTTGCTACTGTCTTTTACCATGGATGACCAAGATTTACAGTATTGTCCCCAGCAAATAAAATTGTTTTTCAGACAACAAAAATCCACTGCTGTTGCTTCGTTTCCAACCATATCTGACTTATTATACCTAAGAAACAATGAGTCTTCCTAAGAATTAATTTATTAAGAGTCATTTAAAGAGATAGTCCCAGAGTTAGAGTGCTTGGTTCTATGTTCTGTAGACGAATATATATATATGTATTTATATATGCATATATATGTGTTATTTCCTTAGATTTTGGAAAAGAAAAATATTAACACAGTGATGCAATATTTAAAAAGACAAAAATGAAAAATACTCTCTCTTGAGAAATGAAAAAAAAGTCATTCTATTAAATTCCTGAGCAACGTATATGATCTTGGAATGCTTGCTTTTTGGTACATATTATATACCTACATGCCATATGCACACATCTGTCTTTTCCTTAGGGCTTTTATTGCTTAATTATTATAAAAATGGAATTAATTTCGTGTCTGTGCCATACTTGTTAAGGTTAATAAATCCTTCCTTAAGAGCAAGGAAAGTTTTGAATGCCATATACTTTGTACAACACAGCATATATGGTATGTATCCTCTTTGGTAAAAAAAACTTTAAATAACATTTATTTTCTTCTGATTAACCTGTTACAGCCCTTTCTTATGCATCACATTACAACTCTCCCTTTGCGGAAGGATCTACAGCTTTTACAGAAGACTTATTTTTAACTCTGCATTGCTTTCACATTGTAACCAAAGATTAGCCAATGCAGTTAAAGTGTTTTTCAGTGTGAATTCATTTATACATTACGCTATCTCATCAGTAGCACAGTCTTGGAAGATAACTCTTGGTGGTCTCATTCAGTGGCAATTCCAATAGAGCTAGAAAATTAAAGTGGGGTAGAACTTCTCACAGATCCCTCATCCATTACAGAACAATTTTTCAAAATACAGAGCACTTTGTAAGTCAAACAAAGCAGAATTATGGTTTAGTGAACTGCAGTCCTGAGTGCGTTATGGTTTATTTTTCTGGTGAAAAAATAAACTATTACTTTGACTAATAACTCTCATGGAATGCAGGAAAAGATTACCATTAGGTATTTCTTGCCAAAAGAAATTGATATCACGATACTCTTAAAGCACACAAAAAGGACCTGAATTTACTGGTACTTGAATAGATTTTTAGGCCTGGCATGTGTCATTACTGTAAATCTTTCAAACATTCGGAATAGAAGAGAATCAGTTTCATCTTTCTTCTGGAAAAAAATCGCAGCTAATCCTCCTTACACTCTGGGCTTGATCCAGGGAGAATCTGTAATTCTCATTGACCCAACTTAAGCAAGGACCATAGGAACTCAGCACCTTTCTGGCTGAACTCCTCTAGACAGGCTTCCTGTAGTTGGATGTGTGTGTGCACTTCTCCTACAAATAGAGAGCGAAGGAAAGAAACTGCTCATTTAGCACACAAATCCCTTCTTGTCCAGTCTCAAAGAAATAAATGACTTCTCTGTAAAACTCATCAAAATTTATCTCATAGGATATCTCAAGGGAAGACATTTTAGTATATTCTTGTGCCAGTGAGACCAGTAAAGAGCTTCTGCTCACTGACAGGTGAAGCCCTAGCAGAACCATTTTCAGGAATATTCACTCATCTTGAGTGACTATCTAAAAAATACAAAGGTGAAATTTTGTTATGAATACTCCGGTTTACAACTATCTCTCCAATAAAGTTTTTCACTTGTACAGCGCAACTTATTGTGTTGCCATGTACTTAAGCAGTATTGAAAATTGTTAGGGACATTTATTTAATGACTTAAAATTGATTCAGGAGTCAACAGCTATTTTGAATGTTTTGGTCATTGTTTAAGTAACTACAGGATTGAGTGATCGCAGGAATCTTCATATGAATGCTAAGAGCAAAAGACACAGGTACTCCTGTAGTGCCTATATGCAGGGACAGCAGAACAGCATATGAAAAATAAAGGAGTTTCTTGCATAAAATATCCATGATATAAAGATCAAACTGATTAGAAAAATAAACTAGCAAAGTGTTAGCAGATTACTACCACTTTTCCCTTAATACATATCTATATGCACATATAGATGTCCCATTAATCCTGGGGAAATGGTTTATTCTCATGTATAAAGGCAAGGAGTGAACACTACAGAGAAACTTTACATCCTCTCTCTTGTGCATACACTCTTTGGACATTACTAATTACAAAACAAGCACCTATTGACATAAATAGAAAGAAAATTCCTCGAGCTTCAATCACAATTGGTAGCTTTGGAGTTGCATGATTAGCAGATATGGCCCTGATAAGCACATGTTCAACCTCCATCCTGCAGGTTGTTCCTCTGAAGTGCTACATGCATAGCTAAAGCTAAGCACATACTTGACTCAAGATCTTTGCCAGATAGAGGCCCATGTTAAAGGAGAATACGAAATTTCATTACAATTACAGAATGCAAAGAAATATGAAGAATCCTAATGACAGAAGCAGTTTTCACAATGGACCGTACAGCTTGCATGGTCTGCTATAAACTTACACAATCCAACCATTCTGTTCTGAGTAACTATTTCAGCATGAAGTTTCAAATGCTACTAATAAAATATCAAAGCAAAGTCGCAATTGTCAGTTGTGTACAGAAAGGTTTGAAGCAGTTACAGTAAATATTTGTTGTCTTAAATCTCAAGTTTTATGCACCAGCTTTGTTACTATGCTGTATCGATTGCCAAGGTTAAAACATGGCTGAATATTTGCACAGGAAAAATGTTGTCTTCCTTTGTTAGGGCTAAAGCTATATACTGATTACTGTTGTTTGAAGAAACAGTAGTGTAGTGCTTTAAATTGTAACCTTCATAAATACTTTTACTGAAATAAAAACCTCAAAATCCTAAAACAAACAAAGGCACGATTATATGTACAGCAATAATGCCCTTATCACAATGGGATAACAAACACAATGGTTAGTAACATTTGAATAGTGTAACAAGAGTGTTTATAATAAGATGATTAGAGCCAAAACGCAATGGCCTTTTCACAGATTGCTTCATGAGCATACTAAGTGTTTGTTACTTAAGGACTTCAAAACAGTTTCTAGATCATTCTTGCAGTAAAGCTACTTTTGGAAGGGAAGCCTTTACCATGCTTTAACAAATCTCATTTTTCAAACTAGCAATGACAATAGCGTTTAACACAGCTTGAGGACAAAAACATGTTAGAGACAAGGACAGGATAAGGTATTTTAGTTCAACAAGACTTTCTGCCTTCACATGATACCCCTCTGTCCTTCAGTTCTCAGTTCCTCTCTTTGTAAAAAAGTCCTGTTTATTTAGCATGATTGCCCTTTACCACAATTTGCAGTTTACAAGTTCATGGCTTACTTTCTTTTTATACCAACTTGAATAATTTTATGTTTTGGAATGCTTTTTAATAGTAACAGTTTGCTATATCTTACTGCCGATTTACAAGATGCTGGTGATGAGTTTCTAAAAATAAGAACTGTTTTACAAATGTAACTTGTTAAGTGGCGTACATACTAAGTGAGATTACTGAAATAGTAAATAAAAACATTCTGTGAGGAAATGATCGCTTCCACATTCAGCTCAGTTGTTCTGAGAGCCTCTAGTACTGCCACTAGGCGTTTGGTGTTTGACATGATAAAGGTTAAATTAATTCATTATTCTAAGTGTACTTGTTTCATTCTAATAGTAATGTGATAGGATAACCATAAGCTGTAGTGATCAAATAAATTTACTGGAGTTCTGTTCAGGTGCCTTCATATGTAAGCAGGGATTTTCACTTTTGCTGCAAATAAAAGACATTCCAGATTCCATCATCCATCCATTCCCAAGGCATTTGTGCTTTCTGTGACAAGCTTACTAGGTGTAGTAGTGAAAATGGAATTATCTGACTGTCTGCCTCAGCAATTGCGATCGTCCCTTTAATACAACACTGCAAAGTGTTTGATTTGGAACTCTTATTCCCTTATGAATTGTTTTCTTAAGTGTGAACATGGAGCCAATCCTGTGAAATTTCAAAGGAGGATGAGGAGGTGCACTCCTAAACATTGCAGAACTGGTGACTGAATGGTTGCAACACTACATTAATTGAAAACTAAAGAAGGACCATGGTTGTCCTGTCTGCATGTAAATTGACACCAACAAAAGTTGCATGGTAAGAACAAGGCAGGCCTACAAAAAGTAGTCACTAAAGTAAATTATTTCTGGATGCATTTTAATGTCATATTAGATTTTATTCTTTTTATTATATACCATGAGTTATAACTTTAAGGTATGATAATTCAGAGTGCCATAACTAAAATGATGAGAAAATGTTTACTTATACTGACAGTACCAAGGAGTAGAAAATACATTATTAAAGCACCCAAGAAATGAGAAAAAAGCTAGGTATCAGACAGTAACAAGGGACATGACAACGTTTTCTTCATATTTTGATAAAATGTTTCACTTCTTTTCCATTCCTACTGTATGCATGCCCATCAATGCAAAATTTGCTTTATGATTTCCCATCAGTCAGCTGGGACACATAGTCCTTTAAAAATATGTCATGAACCTCATTTTCAGTTGCCTATGGGCATTCAAATAAATTAAGGTTAAGGAAGTGAAAGAGTACATGCCCTATTTTGAAGGCAGTTATCACACATAAATATAGTAATAATTAACAAGTGTGCTTATTTATGAAATTAAGTAAATGAGTATGGTATTTTATATTCTTCAGGAGGCAAGAATTCCTTATCATAAACATAGACATGCAGTGTGCAGCTGAGAGGCAGCTGAGGTAGCTAGAGTTCTGGACTGTAGAAAAGGTATAACAATTAAGGATTTTGTTTCTGATGAAATATTCCTTCCTTGTCATTTCAATATGTCTTAATCCAAAAATTTTAATCACTTATATATAGTTTTACAGAATCATTTTAAACTTGTAGCATACCTCAGTGTGTCACAAATCTTGTTCTGTGCTTTAAGCCTATCATAAAATTAAAAAATGCTTCTCTAATAATGGGTAGTCACAACACCACCATGATTAGTATTCAGTCCCACCCTGGTGACAGATCTTGTTCCTGAACAGACAAGGAAAAAGGGATTAGAAATGACTAAAAAAAGTATGTTCCATTTCTTATTCCTATATCTTTCTAAGCCTTTGTGAAGAAAACACAGATAAACAAAAGTAACAGCCAAATTAACAAAAACTGAACCACAAACCAAGCCTTTTCTGTTTACATTTTGAAAATAGTTTCTACCCAATTATCTTTGGCTGAGCGTGCAAGCTCTGTTTGAGTGAAACTGTGACATTAAATCCAAGACTGATGAGTTGCAGACCTTTATTTTATTTTTTTAATTTTATTTTATTTTATTTTATTTTAATATTTGATTTTGTAATATTTGATTTGAATAGAGGTTCATCCATGAGATTTTCATAAAATTTATCACTCTTGAAAATGACATAAAATTACCATGAATTAAAACACATCAAGTGTATAAAATTAGTATTTACATGTATGAAGGAAAAAATCCTATCTAGTGATTTAGATTAGCATTCTTAATTTATGTGTCATGAATTAAGTCAGCCACTGAGAAGTTACTGATAGCTAGGTTTTTGCCGTCCTATGTGTTTGATCATTTGGAGCAAAGTATGTAATCTGTTAGTTGCCAGTGTGAAGAACATAAGAAGTTGTCTTGTCAGGTCCCTGAGTGCTCCAATGGGCCTTAATGGCTCTGACCACCCTCACCCATGGCTATGAGCTCAGGATCCTCGTTTAGTGCTACCGTCTCCCATCCATAAGTGACAGGCTCTGCTCTGTGCTCTGTCGGAATGGATTGAAATATTGCTTGGGTGGCCTCACCTCAGGTACATACATCAAACTGGGCTGTATTCACTCTTACTGCTCCATCTCTTGGTTTGAATTTCAGTCCTCAAAAGCTTACTCTCACATGAATTCCAAGAATAAATTATTCTATAGGGTGAACTGACTGAACAGTAAGATTGAGATGATGGTGTCCATTAAAGCAGTAAAAAATAAGCTATGAAATTTCTTTAATATCACTTTGTCGTTACTAGCTGTCTGCATCGACTACTTTGGCTTTTCCTCGTTTTTGAAGGTGTGGAGCTCAAAATATCAGCTTTTCACAGCTTTAAAAAGCAGAGAATATTTTGCATGAACTTTGTCCTACATATGGTCTCTGTTCTACAGACTTTTCTATTTCATATATAAATTATTTATGTGTAGCAATTTATATGTGTGTTTATACAGTACCAAAAGCAACAGTAGCCTGATCCGTAGGAGTAGAGTCACTGAGTGTTGTGCCAGTCATGAAAACTTTGTTTTGGCTGAAGTCACACTAACACAAGGGATGTTGGGGATGGATCTGGCTTTGGGAAAGGAACTCCTCTTGGATACGTCTAAGAGTGCCAACTGCTTTTGATTTCTCAAAACAGATTGGCATACGGTATGGCTGCTCTTTCCCTCACATGTACATGTCAAACTGGGTTCTGCTAGCATGACGGCAAAAAAGCTTTTTCTCTTCCCTCTTCATGCCTCATCTCAAAGATAGATGAAGATAGGGAAGGGACTTTCTTCATGTTCTGCCTGCCTCCTTATGTGTGTGGAACTGTTAAAGAATAAGCTGGCCTGGAATTTTATACTTTCATAGGAGGCTGAAAATGCTGGAAAAGGCAGTATTTCAATAGTACACTTTTAGCAGCAACCTTCACTCAGCACTCACACTCACACTCATTTGTGATGAAAGGAAAATAAATTGAGACAAGGAAACTCACATCAAGTTATACAGTGAGGTCATAGTATTTGAACTTGTGTCATGCCCCCAGAAGAGATACCACAATATTATTACAATCTTATGAAAAGACCACAATAAACTACAACACTTAATGTAAAACATTTCAATTGGTTCTGACCTGTATTTATGGCAGGGAGCAATTTAGAATATCCGTTTGTGTTAATACGTGCTCTAGCTTTAATGTGTCTAAATTTGAAATACAATTTGCCTTACACTGCATATATGCTGACTATGCCAAAGTAAGTTAGGGCTCCTAGAAATAAACTATTTTTCTACAGTTCTTTTCCTATTGAAAACTCAAGGCATAGCTTAATTATGCCAACGTTTTTGAGGTGTCTCTTGTGTACTTCTAGCAAGTTAAAAGACTGACAGGCAAGGACATTTACTTTTACAACCTTTATGGTGGTCGGTTTGAAATAGAAATCTAGACCCTCTTCGCAGAGGTATAAATAAGAATTTAATCACAAATATTAAAGTAAGTTTTTACTAATTTTTGGAAGCAATGTAACAGTCCCTCTTGAAGCCATTTCTCCTCATAACACACTAAGGTATTTTAGAACACTTAGATGTTATTCATTCTATATTTGATAGTCACTTTTCTAAATGAAAACTGCTAATAAAGGCACAAATATCTGCTGAAAGCTGGAGTTCTGCTGAAAATGGGAGCATAAATATGTCTTTTAAATTAGAAAATTAAAGTATTTAGCAATCAGTAATCATCGTAGGTTAGATATTGGTATGGTTAGATATTGGCAACAGGGTTGTATTCTCTCCTGTCTTTGTCCTACCAAGAGAATTAAATTCAAGCTTTGCCTCATAATTTCAACTCAGGCTCCCCTCTGGGCATCAATCTCTGGCCAGCTTTATCAACAATAACAAAACTCTGACAGTTTGAAGCTTGCATCTAAAAAACACACAGCAAGTAGAATTTTTTTAAAACTATTGACTTTCAAAACAGCTTTGTCTCTTGCATACAATCTTGATAAGGGAACTTTCCATTGAGGAATTTGCTAGGTGGATGTTTGATAGCAAAGTTGTCTTTTCCATGGAAAATTATGGTCATCTTCAGTTTATATCAGAATGCTATCATCTGTAACAAAATATGTAAGTGAATGCTGAAAGTTTATTCTTTAAGAATAGTGCTGTGCTCAAGAAGATTTCTGATGTGCTCCAAATATGTCATTGAAGACCGAGTTCACTGGTGGGGTATAAAAGTAAACATAATCATCTGTGGAAATTAAAAGCTACTGCTAGTTAATTTAGTCTGCTGATGTAATTTCTTTTCGTTATTTTACTAAATGATCTATTTTTTTTTTTTTTAAATTTATCTTTAGTTGACTGGATCAGTTCACTATCTAGTAGGTAAAGTGAGAAATACAACTATTACCAAGAAGTGACCATTTATGATAATACTGTAATTGATCTGGAGTTTGTTAGACCCAGAGAAGCCATAGTAAAGTTCTCAAATTGACAGTTTTCCCTACATTTGAAGAGAATTTGTACATGTATCAGTGCTGGCTTCCTGAAAATTTTTGACTGCCAGTGAACTGATTCTAAGAATGAAAAGTCAAATCATCATGCCTTCTTTCAACCACTCATTGCTCTCTTACAGACCACAAGAAGACCAAAGTTGTCAAATGAAGAATGTTTGCCTTGTGATTTACAACTTTACTGGATCCCTTTTTTCCTGTATGGAAATTTTCATAAGCGGTTTGGCAAATGCCTTTAAAATAACTGTGGTATTTGGCAGAAAAAAAGCTGCAGAGCTTGGGCCTGCTGTTTCCATTTTAGTTCAACAGTGAGACTCCTCTCAGTGATATGAACCAAGTACAGAATTCATAGTCCAAAGACAAAACTTATTAGAAACAAGTTGAGTAAAAAGGAGACATGTGGCTCAACCCACAGAAATTCATTAGACAATGGTTTTCTGAATGCCTGTTCCAAACAATTTGTCAAATCAACTGTTCATTATCATGCAGCCTAATACTGACTGCGTATATATATAAATTTACACATCAGTAGCTATAAAAGCATTTATATTTATCACACAATACTGCTCATTAGACATAGTGGAGTATGTGAACACACATGTTAGCAATTTATACCCACAAAAATCACTCAGTTGTTCACATGGCAGAGGTCTGTGTATTATTAGGAGGAATCCAAATACACGCACTTACTTTATCACTTTTTGAAAGGGCAGACATAGGTCATAAGTGACAACTTCCTGATTTTTATTTTCTTTTAATTTCAACATATGTCACCAGAAAACATACTCAAACTTAAGGCTTTCAAATGAAAGGCTGATTTCACTGCTATTTCTTACTCATTAATTCTTAAAATTGCCTATCTGAGGTGAAGTGACATTTTGTGGTTCAGATGCAATCACATGCTGCCCATATGGGACTGACTTCTGAAACACCAAGGTTTGACTTCAGTTAGAATATTTATAGACTGATGTCTCCCCTAACAGACAGTGATGGTCCAGACTGTCATGATGTGTTGTCCCTAGACAGCCATGATAGTGGGAGAGGGTGTATAGGTGGGGCCATGAGTGAGAAATACAGCAGGGCTGGCACTACACCTAGGAACAGCACGAGAGGGCTGATAATTTGTGGTGGCCTCCACAACTAGCAAAGAGCCCCAAGTCTCCTTAGAGGATTTTTCTGAGGCACAGGGCCAGAGCTAGTGCCATGCCTAGAGCCACAGCCTTGGTGTAGTGAATATGCAGAACAGCTGGAAAGTTTGTCTTCAGAACCAATTCATTTCTTTCATGTGTTTACCGCAGGCCTGCTGATAATAGTGAGTACAACTACAATGGGGTGCGCGAAAAGCCTCATGTTGATTTCAGAATAGTAAATTCTAATGTTTGGTAGGTAGTGATCCTTAGTAAGTTATACTTCGCTTTGTTTCTGCATGCTTAACGGATTGATTTAGCTATGCAAAAATAATCTCTTGCCATATCCTGTTGAAACAATTCGAAAGCACAATGGGCTGAGAGAGTATAGATACTTTTTAAAAGAGGTGATGCAAAAGCAACTTACACTTGTGAGTTTGGTGTTGCAAAATACCAAAGAGCAAGATTCTGTTTACTCAAGGAAACAAAAAAATCTTCATGGTTGTCCTTGAGACATCGAGACAGAGGCACCATAGTGTGAGTCATCAAGGCATCATATTCAGGCAAACTGTCAGCATTGGTAGAGGTCCTGCAACCTTTCTTGCTGAGAGGCTGAAGAAAGGAATTTTGTACCATTTCCCATTGTGCTGAACAAGAATTTGCCTGGAAGCCTTGCTTGACAGATTGGCCCCTCTTCCCACTATGATTTGTGCTACTGTGAAACAAGAGTGCCTAATGCATGGGCCGTAACATAATGACAGGCCAGCTTCAGTTAGTCTGAAAAATGATACACAGATGAAAGGACGGGCTCTGCTCCACCTTTCATGCTTTTCATATTTGCATTTGGAGCATACACAGGCGGGACCCAAGACAGAACTGACAGACAATTAAAAGGCCACTCAATACAAGGAGGTATATCTGCATGACACATGACCTCTGCTAGACAATATTGTAGGGCATAAAACGACGTCTTGCTATCAACCTGAAGTCTAAGAAGAATTATATTAAGCCCTGCCAAGAGGTTAACTTCTTTGCCGCAGCAGCTTTGTTCTGACTATGTCTTTCTTATCAAAACTTTAGGATTCCTTTTTCCTGAGGGAACTTAGTATTTCAGATTTGGGTCAGGAGGTATGATAAAGCAACACAAAGAAGTAAACAGTATAAAATTCTAGGAGGCAAGCAGGACACATTTTTTAGAATTTAGTTAAAGGAAATCCTGTCTTATGTGGACTCAAAGAATGCAAGCGGGGTGGATACACATTCTCCTTTAAGCATATCTCTTAAAAAAGTAATAAAATAAAAGATCTTTCTAGATTTTTATAGCTCCTAATGGAAAAAAATAATGCTATTTTAAGTGTGCTGTTTTGTGCAGGGATTTAACATGGAGAAATGGATCTTCGGAATGTTCTCATTTCCACCTGCTGATCTTGCCTTGTACATTCTAGTGGAAATTCTTCAATATGTCTCATTACTGTTGTATGTGTAAAATTTGAGATTTTAAAAAGCCATTGTTACATAAAAAGGATGTTTATTTTTGCAAAATCAAAATCTTTGAAACAGTAAAATTATACAGTTCATTTCCACCAGATGTGGAATATCCTCTTTTTTTTTGAGTGCTGGGCCATGTACTGTACAGAAATATAGACAGATGTTGTGTTGCACTTTATTGTTGGATTGCTAGCATATTTAAATTGCATAAAGGGCATTGCACAATAATATTTGCAATGTTCTATGCTAAATGCATTCTAAAATATTTGCAGTATCATTGAACAGATGGAAATTAAAGTAGTGTTCGAGCTTAAATCTGTTTCCTTTGATAGTCTGCTGCAAGGATGTTTTTAAGGAAACTTTCAAAATAAACTTTCTAGGTATTTAAGATGTGCAAATATGAATACAGAAAGTGATTAAACACATGGAAAATATTCTGGTTTTGATTTGGACTTGAACTGAACTAAAGATAAAATGCTTGAAATGTTGTTAAATCTTTTCTACCAAAGAGAAGAAAACATCTCGTATATCTGTGTCCATTGTATTTAATTTGAATGATTTTTTTTTGGTTCTTGAATCTGTTGCCCAAGCAGAAAATGGGACACTTGAATACTTGGAATGCTTCTGATATTTGATGGCTTCCATAATCCCCATTTTGGATGCTGTAGGGCTATATTCAATTTATATGAGGATGAGTTGCTACAAAACTGTGAAGGGATAATTTTCCAGAGTTTCAGTTTATTTTGTTAATTTTTGTGGATTTTTTTGTTGTTCTTATTGTTCATTCATTTTATGATTTAATTTGAATCTATGAAAAGCTTCATTAAAAAAACAAATAGGAAAAGAAAAATCCCCAAAGAAATGGATTGGTATTTTAATATTCAAATGTGAAAACATAACAATAGAAAAAAGATTTGTTTTCCAAATGTAGCAGTTTTCAATTGGCAAAAACAGTTGAATAAATTAATGCTGAATGAGAATTATTTCACACGTGTCAAAGATCATTTGCAATATTTGCCCTCTCCTTTTCTGAGCATGTTCATTTGCATGTAAGGTGCAGGTGGGTAATGCAATGTACGTTAAACCAGGAAAGAAAATGAGAGTGAGAGAAAGGCTGCACTAAGAACGAGAACTATGTAATCTGAGCAGTGGCTAGGGGCAGGTTGGACTAGCAAATGTAAGCAGGAGACAGGTTTGGATTTGAGATGAGTGGTTGCTAAATTGTTTCACTGCCAAGGTGCCTACAGGTTTGTACCTTTCTTTCTAGTAGGAATAAACAACAGTTTCTATTGCTGTTTATGATTTGGGTTTGTGGGAATATGCCTCTACAGTGTCTGCAAATTGTTTGACCTCAGTGCTAAAATTGAATAAGGTTATTTAAAAATTCTAGTTTTTATTGATAGTTATTTCTTGCTAATCATCATTCAGTAATTGTGTGACTTTTCCAACACAAAATTATTTGGTGAGCTTTGGGGAAATTGCTTCCAGAGATTATCTTTAAAATAAAGGAACAGGCACTAGTGCAGCGCATTTCTGGTATTTCATTTTAAGCATTTGGGATTGAGCTTTAGAAATCAAATTTATTAATCTAGCTGTGACAATTCATGTTTCCTTCTGCGTCTTTAATCTATGTTCATTTCAGACAATAACAGAAGCTAGATTGCTTCTTTGGGAATGCCAGGAAAATGTAATACAACTAGGGCTATTTTAAAATTCGAAGGCTAGAGGGAGGGAAGCAGCAACCAGCCTTTATCTTAACAACTAATGTGTTCTGAAACAAGGAGAAAGTATAACGAGGAGGCATGTTGATTAGAAAAAGCAGAAAACACTTGTACCAACAGCCTTATCTCTGTGAACCTGAACTGCATGAAACTTGCCTCTACCTTATGATGAAATCATCATCTGGAAATTAGAAACAAATAGGCATTAGTTTTTTAATTTAACCTTCATACAAGAACACTTCCACCTTTTTTAGTGTTACATCTTCTGAGTGACCAGGATGATACCATGTTTCCCTAATTTGCATTGAACACTTCAGTGTGAATGATAAAATGTTCATTATGGTAGCATTTACTTAAGAGAAGCAACTCTATACAGCAAGCCACTCTTTCTGTAGGAAGGTAGTAAGGAAGGTAATAAAGAAGAAAATTCATAGTATTGCTAGCGTCCTTGCCCTGCTGAGAAATATAAGATGGTAGTGCATAGCACTGGCCATTCCTCGGCCTCGAGTATTTCAAAGTTTATCCAAAGGAAATCTACAGGGGATCATTAAGAGAGGCAAGCAAAACTAGGAGAAACATTAAGGCACTTTAAAGCTTCTACGGGAATTTTCCTCAGTGAAATTACTTACATACATCTACCTGGAAATTCTTATGGGAATTTTATCAACATTTCTTCCTCTTTTCCCCTTCAACTGAAATCAAGATCAATTCACAAAGCCTTCTACTACTCGACACAAGAAACAAATGTGTTGACATTATGAGCGGTGTTTAGAACACCAGTTCTCGGAAGGAAGAGGGTCTACAGGCTGTAGCATTAGTCTGTGGAGCCATCAAATCAGACTCTTTTTCTACCTTTCTGAGACAGAGAGACTCTTAAATTGAATAATTGTCATTTTCCAGCTTTCAGTGAGGCCAGAAATCACTAAAGATCTCATTTAAACTTTCTGTTCTAGTTCTCAAGCAAATTTACAGCAGAGGTCAGTCCTTTTGCAAGATTTCTGGAGGGAATTCTTCATCATAACAGATGTGTTGGGGTTTTTTTTCTCTCTTTTTTTTCCATTGTAGTTTAAACTATCTTCCATCAATTTTTCTTGTCATTTCACCCATCTTATTACGACCTTCATGGGATAAAAGAATAGTACTAACCATGCCTTTTCTCTCAGTATTGTGTTTCTCAGTATATTATGTAGTTAATACTGATTATAAATCACAGTGAACTCAATGAATGCCTTCCTTCTCCTGTACTTCCCCACGACAGCCGGTCTCATGCTTTTATCCATCTTGGAAAGAATACTATTTTTATATTTCTTCTGCAGAAAGATTGTGTATTCAGATTCAGTTTAATTTTACAGATAGAACAAAACCAGAAATAACCTAGGCAATCTATCACGCACAAGATTATGAAAAGTTATTTTCTTCTCATTTAAAAGAGATCAATAAACACACATTAACTTAATTATCCCAACAATTGAGTTTAGCATGGTAATAAGATTTGACACAGGCTTCATGTGTGCTTTCAATCATTTAGTTAAGGACTGATTTACCTTAAATAATCCAATAGTAATAATTTTTGAAAATAATTTATGTATTAACTTGACACAAAATAAATTTTAAGCATTAATGAATACATTATTGAGCTATTATGTGAAGAAAATAGAAACTGGGAAAAAATCCTTCTACAAAAAACAAAGATAGTGATGGTGAGGGAGAGAAAAACAAATATATCAAAGAAACTTATGTGTTTTTCATAACTTTTTCTATAAGTCTAGAGTTTACGGAAGGGAACATCTGGTGGGTCTGTGGGTTGTCAGTCAGTTTGAAAAGAATGTGGCTGTGGCAAAGGCAGGCATATTGTCAACCTTCTCCTCCTGCCAAGAACCTGAATAAAAGTATCATCCATTTTTATGCAATCTTGGCAGAGACTACCAGGTAAGATGTGCAGTTCTACCCAGAACCAAACACCAATTATGGAGCACTAAGCACCACTTAGATGGTAATCTAAACTTTACCCCATAGCTGAACTGAGGTGGAGCTGAATCATTGTTTCTAGACAAAATGTTTTGATTCGATAACGTTATTTTCTGGAGTTATGTCTGTTCTAGTTTGCACTCATTTTGAACGGTTTCATTGGTATAGGATCCTCATTCCTTTGCTCTGAAATGCAATCAAGCTCCCACCCCCACCTCTTGTTTTTCCATTGACAATGGAAAGAAAAATGGCACAGTGCCACAAAATAATTTTTGTCATTGAGATTCCAATTTCAGATTTTAACTAAGGAAACACTACAGAGGTGCATATAAAATCACAACTAATATCTGTGGCACAATCACAGTAGTTTGTTATTTTATTTTTTTTTTAAGTAAAGAAATTCTGAGTAGGTCCTTGAGAGTCAATAGCTGTAATTTTCTTTTTTCCTTTTCTTTAAAAAAAGAAGAAAAAGAAAAGGTGTGAATGTGGCTCAACTTCAGTTTCTGCTATGCAAGAAGACCTGAATTGCACCTTAGGCTGCTAAAACTCTCCCTCCAACGCTTCTCTTGCTTGTTAGGAGACCCTGGTACTTCTCTAGTGCCCCAATATGTTTTTGTCATTCTAGCGCAACTTTCACTCAGACAAGATGTTGGATGGCCTGAGCACATGAGACTGCATGTTTTGTTATGAGATCAAGAGCATGAGGTACAAGAAATACAAAGCATGTGTGTAATAGTCAGACAGGAAACTAACTACAAAATGAGAATGATCAACTGATTGAGGGTGTATTCCATACAGTGTGACATCCCACTCAGCATATAAAGCTGGGGGAAGAAGAGAGAAGGGGAAAAAAGCTGGAGTTATGACATTTGTCTTCCCAAGTAACTGTTACGTGTGATGGAGCCCTGTGTTTCTGGAGATGGCTGAACACCTGCCTGCCTGCCATTGGGAAGCAGTGAAAGAATTCCTTGTTTTGATTTGCCTGCATTTGTGGTTTTTGCTTTACTTCAATCTACTAAGTTTTCTTCATCTCAATCCATGAGTTCCCTCACATTTAGTCTTCTGATTCTCTCCTCCATCCCAGCTGGGTGGGGTGAGGGAGCAGGTAAGTGAGTAGCTATGTGGTCCTAGTGGTTGGCTGGAGCTAAAACACGACTGCTGACATGAGTGAAACTGACTTCTGTATTTTTTCATTGATTGGTGGTGGTAGGTGAAACAATATTTACTTTCTCTACAAGGAACAACGAGAATTTTTCATTCAGTAAAAAGCTGGAGGTAAAGACAAAGTCTGTATTATTTGCCTTTGTTCAGCAATGGTTCCATTTTTCAAATTAATGTGTATGCAGTGCTACAGAATGTGCCCTTCTTTTTTTCCTAATTGAAACACGGCAAATTCAGACTATACCTACCAAATTTAGATGTTGACAAACTCTTAATTTGTAAATTGACATTCTTAGGAAGAAGGGAGGTGAAATATTCATTTAGACAGTGGATCAGCTCCTCAGCTGTTACAAGGACGAATCACTTTCTATTAGTCACATTCTCTGGGAGCCTGGCAGTGTCATCTGAGTAGAAAAGGAGGAATACTTAAAATTCATTTTGTTATTTGTCGTAGGTTCCATTTTGAAAGGTCAGATCTTCATATCGGTCAACATCTGTGATGCTTCAGTGAGCCAGTAATGCTGTGGATGAAGAAAAATGGCTTGGCAGGCCTGGTGGGATCAGAGAGGAGTCAGAAGGGCAGAATTGCATCCTCCAAAATTCACTGGCGAGACATCTGGTTCAGTCACCTTGGTGAGTAAAAAACTGATCTCTGTATTGAGCATAACTGGCAGAGTTTGCGTAGGTAGCAAAGGTGGTGTAGGTTCTGGTCACTGCTAGCTTCAGATGGCTCAGCAATGGATGGAAGCAGCCTATCTGACACCAAAACTTCAACCTGAGGACTACATGGCACCTCTGCTCAGTCATATTTGAGCAAGAGAAGAAGATGTTAGGCACAGAAGACATATGAGGAGATACCTGAGGAGGCATAAAAAGGAAAAATGAAAGGAGACGTGAGGATGCATATGAAGACACACAAAAAGGAGATATCAGTGGAGACATGGGAGGACACACAAAAAGGGATCACTTGAAGGCAAATGTGAAGAGATGCATTTGGAGGAAAAAATGAAAGGACTGCGGGTCATGGAGGATCCATGCTGTGGTAGGGACACCCCAGAGAGGGCGCTGCCCACAACAGTTGCCAGATAGCTGAGACGCTAAAAAGAGAGAAAGAGAAATTTTCTCTCCTGTAATAAAAGATGAACGGACCTAAACTATCCATGACTGTAATTATCTGAGAGTATTTTAAAAGTTCTTTTAAAACCTGCTTTTGTGAAGGGAGATAATAAGGTGTGCTGTGCGTTACAGTCCAATCTTCCAAGATCAGAAATAAGAAGTCTTCACTGTTGCAACATAAAACATCACTTTTCTTTCTCCATGGGGATACATGACAGTGATCAAGCTGTAAATACTACATACTCTGTGATAAAGTACATTCTCTGAGTGGAAAGCTCTAGTGTTACGGAATCTTCAGGGGGAAAAAAAAAAAAAAAAAAAAAGATTTCCCTGTAGATCATTTTTAAAGTATTTGTTAAGTGGCTGGGACTGTTTAAAGAAATCCCTGGGAGTAGAGGTCAGGCAAAGCCTTACTGCTCATTGTTCTGGTTGTTCTGCTGAATGTTAAAATTTTCTTACTTTGTTTTGAAATTGTAAATATTTCATTGCTTTTTCTAAGTGAGGATTGTGCCAGTGTTAAAAAAAGTGAGTCCTTTAGGGATGGAAGGTTTTTGTAGCTGAAATATATAATACTATAGTTGGGCTTCTCTAAAGAGAGGAGGTTGAAAAAAATCTCAAGTGTTAAAGATTTGGAAGAAGTTATGGATTTGTCTCATAAACCACATTTTCAGTTAACAAATAAGGTTTTTCTCATTTTATTAATTTTATAATTTTTTTCTAACTTGAGAAAAACAAGATAAAGTTCTCTCAGTGAATGTTTTTAATGATCAGATTTTTGATAGCTGAATCAAGATGTACAATTACTTTTACTGTAGACACTGCCACCACCACCCCCCCTTTTTTTTTCCCTTAAGAAACATGTTTCTAACTAGAAATTAAAACCAAGAGAAGTGACAGCTATGAAACAGTTGGCCCACTGCTACATGAGTGCTAAGGATAAGAATAATTATTAGATGTTTGCTTTCTAGATGGCTACTGTGGATTCAGAATATTAGAGATCTAATCCCAGCATCTCTCAAATCCTGGGAACAAACCCTTTGAGTGACATTTATGTTTCACTTCATTCTTAGATAGATGCCAGCAGCATCTCTTACAGTTTATTATCATCATTATGCACATAAAGCTAATCTGAAATTAAGAAGATAAGGATTAAAATATCCCAAGATTTACAGAGATATATTTAGCTAAACATGGTCGACTGTAAATTTTGTGTGATATAAAAGAGAATATAGCGCACCTGTCACAATCTGGTTATGAAGATGTGTGAATGTAAATATATAGTATATTTATGTATTGTGTAGCATAAAAAAGAACAGCAATTAATGAGAATGAAACATAATTTTAATCACAATTTCTTATGCTTTACATCAAATTAGAAATAAAATATTCTAAAATAAATACTTGGGTAATGATTGTTTCTTAAGAGAGAAAACTATCTCTTAATCTATTAAGTCTCTCAGTAATCATCCCAATTTCAATTTTTTTCATGCTCTAAGATTATTTTCTTTCCTGACTTACTTTCTTCCTGATTTGCTTTCCTCCTCAGTATGTCGCAGATTGTGACATCAAATACAAGACACCCTTAACACAACGCTAGCCAGTTTTCTGTGTTTGCTGTATAGTGAACACAGAGTAAGCACTGGACAGAACATGGATTTTATTCCTGTGGTTGGTGAAATTACCTAGCAAAAAGGGAGTTTCATTGCAAAACTTTGTGGGAACAGATTAACAACAAATCCATACTCTATTAATTTTGCTCATGACCAATCAAAAAATTCTAGGATCCGATCTTCAGAGGTACCAAATATGTGCAGCTTCATCAGTCTTTTCAGTAATAACGAAATACTGCACAAAGCAACTTATAAAACAAATAATTCTGATGAATGTTTGGGATTTCTACAGGAAACTGCTGATTAATTATGATACAGATAGCTTATTAATTCTGCTTCTCTAGAGGAGTCGGATCTTGGAAAAATTAGTTGTGGTGCACAGCCTGCGTTCTGAACATATGGAAGTTTAAATCACCCTCTCCCAGAGTCCTCAGACAAAATTGTTCTAATTTACAGGTGCCATTTATATGGAGTATTTTCAAAGAGGCAAACAAAGCACTATATGATTTCAAACTACTATGTTACTAGCGTGGCAGTAACAGCATATATAGTAAACCTCCTCAGAGTTCTTTTGACAATCATTATTAGGAGGATTTGGTACTAAAAGATGTCTGCAGGCCTCCTTGAAGTCTGAAGTTTACAATGGCAATGGAAACTTGACCATAGGCTGTAGACAGTGGCACTAAAACACTTCTTACTTCTCTCATAGGGCCAACATGAATGTAGAATCACTGACTAATGTTTGCAAAACACTTTGAGATCCTCACATAAAGGGAACATAGCAGTTCAAAGTATTTATTTTTGCCAGTAGGGAATATTTGTGACTTTGGTTTCAGTGTCCACATCTTTTAGACTCCCATATGTTTCCAGAAGTCAATCAGATCCCAGTAGGTATTTCCTGAGAAAATCTTTTAAATGAGTAGAAAAAAAGTAAAATAAACTTGGTTACTTGTATGTAAACCAGGCCTTTCTCTCTGTGGCAATGATATTGTACTGTAACTGTAACTAGTCAGAAGCACTAATGGAGAAAAGAAGCTGAATACAGGTTGTCAAGTAATCTTTAGAATCCAATTAAGTGAAGTTTGTCAAACTAAAGAGGCCCTGACCTACAGGAAGAACTAATAGTTTTATTTCAAAGACAAAGTTAAAGCTTAGTGTAGGGCCTCTGCAACCCATCTAGTTCTTGTTGAAATAACCTACTTATAAAATGCCAGGATTGTTTTGTTTCTTTTTTTAGTTTTGTTTCACTAATATTTTATTTTAGTTAAAATTTTGCTTGGCTAACATGACAATGTGTGTGTGTTCAATTTCTCCAGCACTGTAGATATAAACTTTCTCCCAGCTAATATCACAAAATGTAACAAGGAGTTAAGTTGGAGTCGCAAAGTCTGCAGTTCGTAACTTGACATCCTGTCTTTGCAGAGTCCACTCTGCAGCTGACACAAAGCTCTATTTAATGTGCTGCCAATCACTTCTAGTCAAGTACAGTACCGTAAATCCTTGAGTACTCTTTCAAAATGATTTTGTTTATATCTTTTTCCATTTAATCTGGTTTTCTCTTGCCATATAGTGACCTGTAAATCCAAACAAAATTGCCAGTACTGGCTCCAGGAAAAAGGTTATCCTTTAAATTGCTTTCATCATCTCTCATAGGCTTCTTCTAGGAAGAAACCAGCTTGCTAAGGTATAAAAGAGGCTATGAAGTCTTCATGTAAGCTTCAAATAATCAACAATGTACTGTTAAATATATATTCTTAGTGCAGATTTGAAGTACTGAGGTTCAAGATAGTTGCAGAAGAGTTTTGCTACAGCAAACTGTTTTGTATCAGCAACCCAGCTGTATATGACTATTTATCTGATACCTTACCTGAACTTTTTCTTAGCCCTCCTTGGCTGTCCCTTACTTTTTCAGCTTTGCTGATACCCACATGAGCTGTTCACTTGAATCAGTAGTCATCAAGCCCATCTCCTGGTTCCTCTTCCACCCTTTTGTGACCCATTCATATAATTCTTCATATCTTTTTCTCAACTTCTCCTCTTCAACTGTTCTGTCCCTTCTTACAAGCTTTCAGTTTCCTTATCCCTGCATTCTTTTCCTGTGTTTTTTGTTTGTTTGTTTGTTTGTTTGTTTTTTTTGTTGTTGTTGTTTGTTTTTTTGTTTTTGTTTTTGGTGGGGTTTTTTTGGTCATTGTTTTGTTTGGTTTTTTTGTTTTGTTTTGTTTCCCCTGGTCCCCTCTTCCCCCCAGTAATATCAACAAGGCTTTCCTGCATGTTATTTTTTTTTCATCTTTCTGTAGTTCTGTCCCATCATCACCAGCTACAGTGTTTATCTCCTAGGTTATTACTCTAACCAAGAAGCAAGTGTCTGCAATAATCACAACTATGTTGACTTCCTTTACCCTGTACTTGATCTTTTGTATGAAGGACCAGGAGTGTGAAGTACACAATGGAGTTCCTCCATCATGTATAATAGGCACAAAAATGTCACCATGATGGTCATGATTTCCAACTCAACTATTATCATCAATTTTGTCATGTCTCTAGATATAGTTGTGGAAGTTATATCGATGTCTAGCTGATCTCTGTGATGCACTGTTTTCTGTGCATTTACAAATCACAAGTCCTTTCTGCTGGTCGAATGTTGCTTATATCCACTACTCCAGTATATTTTCTGTGAATGTTTCTACTACTTTCTTCCTGCATGTTATGTTAATTTGGTAACTATATTCAACTATATAACTATATTCAACATTAGATGATCGTTTTAATTTTTGAACTACGTGCTACCATTACTACTACATTTATAAGTTCTTGTGAATTTACTGACATTCTATATGTCTTCAATCGGACAAGTGTTCGCCAGCAACTTTTAAGATTTAAAAATAATTATGTTCATGCTATTTACTATACTAGTCTTCATAATCCTTTGTAAAGCAATTTAATACTCCTACAGCAGAAATCATTACGTTCAGACTTCTAATAAAATTATATTTACCGGAATGCCTATGGAGGACTTATTAATGCATTACGTTGTCTCATTGTTTTCTTATGAAACATCAACTTCATAAAGGTGTGTTTGCACCCATTCTCTTACAATTTAGTGGGTCCATAAATTCTCTGGGACATGAACGGTCTTTTTGGTTTGTATTTTAAAATGTCTGACCATAGGAGTGTGGACAGCAGACAGCACACAGATATTGCAATTATGACAGCAACAGCAAAAGCACTAACAATGTCACCTCTGACCTGGTGACTTCAGAACTAGTTCTAGATCATGCTGCTAATTTTGCTGCTGGTACATAAGAACTGAATAAGAGCTGCTGAACACATACATAAACAGAAATAACACTTTTGCAGCTGGAATCTGTGCTGTGGGTGCCTCTGTAGTAAGTCAGAATCTGATGAGTGTATTTTTGTTCATCAGGCAAAGAGTGGTGAGATTCCTCAACAAGTGGTAATACTGGTGCTGAAGTGTTAGACTCTTGATTGGCTGTGAAAATGTCAGCAAATTTTCCATTTTCAGGTGCTTTTATGATACAGCTGAATAAATCTTATCTATAGTGATTAACCAAATTTGGATGAATAACAGCAAGAAGATGAATGATACACTGGATTTGATTAGTCTAAAAATTGGTCATGCTATGCAGCATTCCTTCAGTGACATGATTGTATCCACCTGAACTACTTCTGATACGTTTGATGGGGGTCTAGGGGAGTGGAGGAATAATGTCTTCTTTTTGGATCAGGTGAATAGAGATGCTTTATCTTTGAAATTACCCCAAATTAATTCGTAGCTTAGTTTAAGATATTACTCTTAAAATCCTGCCATTCTTAGTGGGAAATTAATCCATTTAGGTGGTATACCTACCAAAAAATTTTATTTACATTTGACACACAAATAATATAATCATGAAAATACTTAAAAACTTTCACTAGTTATTATAAGAATGTCTCAAATTAGCACAATAATTATAAATAAATATCAAATGGAAAATTGTCTTAGGCCTGCAATAGTATTTTTTTTTCTAATTTTGTCTAGACAAAAGTTTAGGTAATTTGTGAAGCTCTTTCAATATGAGAAAATTTTTAGTGAAATACTGTTACATGGCTCAGATAAATAGAGAATCTGGTGTATTCTGGATACACATTTGCAACAGCTGGTATACAGTGTTAAATTACTGCTTTTTAGCATTTTAAAAGTACATCAGAGTACTACCGGCTTGCTAGTCGCGACTCCATGTCATTCAGTAGTTGGAATAACATTTTCTGTTGATGTAAATGCCATCGCATCTCCAGCTCAGTTCTAAGTCAAATATGTTTGCCTGAACTACAGGTCACCGATATAAATACATCTGTTTGATTCTACAGGCACAGAGATTCAGTGTTTATTCTCATTTTTTATTTAGAAGGAGATAGAGGGAAAGATCTCTAGGATAGTATACAATGAATTGGCCTCATCTCCTTTTAGTACAACTTAAAGGAATTTTTGAGACATTTTTCAAGAAAAGGGTTGTTGTTTGGTTTGTTTTGTTGTTTTGTTGTTTTTGGTTTTTTTTTTCTTTTAATGTGGTTTATTGTGTCTGGCTCACAAGTTTTTGTGAAGTGCTGGAGAGAACAAAAGCTTTTGCTCAAAAACCTTATGGGGAACAGTTTTCTTTTCTAAAGGATTACAATAATACACAAATATTACCCTTGTATTTCTATGCCTGTTGTCAAATTTGAATGAACATTTTTCTGTTCTTTACTATATAGCTTCTAAGGACATGTACAAGGGTTGATCAACACTGGAGGGCATTTCATAGCTTATAGAGGGTAGCAGATGAAAAAGCAAAAATGCTTGTCATCTGTAATGAAAGACATTGTAGTGCTCCATTCCACAGATTTCACTGTCATGAAAATTCTACCACTAATTTGAAAATGTGGTAGAAAAAAAATGTAGCTGGGACACCGAGGTTTTTCTTTCTGTTATTGATTCTACCTATGTTTTACCACGGGTTGTATGAGTGCCTGGAGATGACAGTTTATCTTTACTGTGAGGTGGTAGTTCCAGAACGCTTCAGTCCTGTTAATCTGGTTTCCAGAAAAAATAAAAAAATCAAAATACTTCATGAACACTAAACTTAATAAACTGCAAGAAAAAGAATATCAGAAAGGACAAGGACATGTTTTTTACCTTCATTCTTTGTTGTTTTCATTGGACTGAATTTCTATTCATCCCCTCCTTCCCATCTACAGCTAAGAGTTACAGAATGTTTCTGCTAGCAACTAATTTTGTTTACAACAACAGCAACAACAACAACAAATTTGGACAGCAAAAGCAATTGCAGTTATGTTGAAGAGACATGCTGCTGACCTCCTTACAATTGAAATAACCGGTTTCAGAAATAGACTGGTCTAGTCAGATTTAGTGGTCAGCAGTCTAAAGGGTTTAGGTAATTGTTTTGCAGGTGGCAGAGAAATGTCTCCAGCCTCTAGTCAGATGCAGCATCTAGCAGTAGTAATAATTCTATTAGCTTTTCCTCTCCTCTCTTTTCCATTTTCTTTGCCCTAAATTTAATTACAATTGTTTGGTGACAAAAATAAACAATGTATGTGGATGAGTCAATGGTAAAGGGTTTTTTTTTTTGCGCCTTACAAACTTAGTAATTTTGAACAATTACATTCTTAACAATGGAAAGAGTCTCTGTGTTTCAGTAAGATATGAAATAATTGCTTGTAGCATATCCCCAGATAATGAACTTCAAATTATGACATTTTTCTACTTAGATTTATTTGACGTTCTTTTGGACTTCGAGAGAGAGAAAGAGAGAGAGGAATGCATCATCGATACCAAACTCATCACAATAAATGCATTTTATTTCCTATGGTACCATTATATATTAAAAAATTAGTCTATCATTTTGGAGTTTCTCATAGATTCCATATAAATTTGCTTAGAAAATTATTAATTCAGTGAGTCCTTCCTTTATTATCTTCACCAGTGTTCTCTGAAATACCTGTTTCCAGGCTGATATATTTTAGGGAGTTGCCGTGTTTTGGTGAGTTTTGTTGCATTTTGATTTTTTTCATTATTATTGTATTAAAAAATATTTCTGTTGTGTAATTACAATATGATGAAAAGCATACATATAGATAGAAATATGCCCTTTTAATTAGATAGCATTTTAAGCTTCTTCAAATATAGGGAAGCTTGCTAGTATCAAATACATATTTTATAGAATTTATTTATTATTTCATAAGGGATCAGTGAATCAGTTCTATGTACTTCAGAAACATATAGTAGGAAAAAGACCACAAAAAGAGTGAATTTTTAACAATTTAAAATAAAAGACACTGCTTGTCCAGCTCTTCATGTGAACCCAAATTAGCATTCTGTGTTCATCTTGAGCTTGGATAGATTTGAAGCCTTTCATGTCTAAAACCGCATGATCAAGGGCAAAATCTTTTGCTAGCACTAGAATCTGGAGGGGGAAACAAGATGCACACATGGCTTTATCGCTGTGTTTTACTGCAGAGACCATAAAAAAAATCTCTGTTGTGCTTTATTTAATTAAAGCACACTGCCCCCTTTTGAATTTCTTTTTAACAAAAAATAAATCCTTCCTCATTAAAGATGTAGAGACCTATGGTATATAGTTTTTTTGCCAAAATGATACTTTTAACTATAGTTTAAATAGTTTACAAATGACAGACCCTATATAAAAGAATTTGATAGTCCCATCATTAAATCTATTGCAGAAACCTTGCCTGAGTAAGAATCAGGTCTGAATATCATCCCTTGTGAAATATTATCTGCTGATAAGCTTGCTTGGATTTTCACTAGCAGGCAACGTATACAGGAATTACACATAGTGCAACACAATCACGGCTTTTTTTGTTTTGTTTGTTTCATGTAGTATTTCCCATTTATTCACTGAAATTTGGCATGAAGACAAAAGAATTATCTATTTTGTTAAATACATTCGTTCCAGTTGTTTGTCTACCAAAAATTACACATAGATTTGTCCTGATGTTAAATATATTTGATCACAAGTACTTTTAAAGTTAAATTTGAACTTATAAATCACTGTGCCTTTGCTTAATTCAGGCAAAACTGAAAATGAAAAACATAGTAAAAACAAAGACAAATGTAGCGGAGAACAGGAGAGAGGGGAAAACAATATGGAGAAAATAAAGAAGAGAGTGAAGTAAGAGTGCAAACTCACTATTTATATTTTATAAAGTGTGGAAAGCAACTTCTGAAATCTATGTATGAATACCTCTGTACACATGCACATCTGAAAGAAATGAGGTCCTTCTATCTTAATATGGACCAGAAAAAGATTTATCTTTATGTAAAAATAAAACTAACCAAACCAATGATAAAGAGCAATCTGAAACATTCATATGTACAGAATAAACTTGCATAGGCAACTTAGAGTTACATTAGAAAAAAGAACACGAGTAGCAGCTTGACATAATTTTGAGAATGCAAAATATTTTTCAGAAGTTTCAGGAGGTAAAATTTTGGTAACATTGAATTGCAGAGAACTGATTTTTAGAATTACAGCAAAATTTATCAAGACTTAACAATTCCTGACATTTCTGCTTGCATACGTCAAGTATTGAAGAAAATTTATGTCAAAATTTTAAGGAATTTTTGCACAAATATTTAAAATAATTTCTTAGTTGAAAAAAGTTACTTGGAACTTAACCTTTCATTTTGATCTTTTCACACTACTTCTCAAGTGATCACAGTTGAGTTATGTAGTTATGTTTGCAGAAACTTAATTGTAGCATGGCGGCTTGACAGAAGTATAAAACCACATTTTATTGCTTTCTGCAGGCAATAAAACAGAAACTTATTCGTAACAGTTTTAATATTCCCAAACAGAAATGGCTTTACACATCTAATAAAGCTAATTCTGAATATGCAATATCCCTCAGATTTTAAATAAGACAATTAATTTCAAAGGAATGATAATTTTAAATAATAAAAGTACGTGATGGAAATGTGCATTTAGAAAAATATTTAATATGAATTATTCACTAAGAATAGGATTCACAAAGCTGCCTAGGAAGTTTGCAGGGGTCTGAATGTTTCAAACCAAATCCACAGAGTCCATCTAACACTCTGATAGTGTCAGCATCCACAGACGCTGTGATTTTTCCAATACCACATACTTCGACTTTAGATGTGCCTCCCTAAGTAATGGTCTGAATGAGGCGTAGGGATTTTGTGCAGTGTGCTTCATTAATCTGCTGAAATTCACAAGAAACATGAACTTTCCAAGGGCCAATTTTTTTATGATAGCTATTTCATAGGTCTGACCTGGTCATTTTACTGTCTGACTTTCATATTTCAGGAAGATCTGTGTGTGGAGAGGCCATATTTCTTCCTGCGTTGACTTCAGTGGAGATTGAAACAAGCTCAGTGTCATCATGGGTCTAATTCCAGGTACATTGTAAATAGGAAAAATATTAAAACAGTACAATTTGTAGTCTTGTTCTCTAGAATCTGATGATTGAAAGATTTCCTTTCTCCCTTCCTTCAGTCATGAGAGCTATACAAATGTCTCATATTTTGATAAGGAAATTACCTTTAAAAAGCAAACAAAAAACTAGATTTGGGTCTTGGAAAGAAATCATGGAATCATAGAATCATAGAATGGTTAGAGTTGGAAGGGACCTTAAACAGCATCGAGTTGCAACCCCTCTGCCACGGGCAGGGACACTTTTCACTAGAGCAGGTTGCTCAAAGCCCCACCCAGTCTGGCATTAAACACTTCCAAGGACGGGGCATCTGCAACTTGTCTGAACAACATGTTCCAGTGAATCGAAGTTTAGATGGGCTGATAGTGGTATTTTGAAAGATTTGGAAGTGGATTTAGTGGCACTTTTTATCTTTACTTTCTCTCTTTTGAAAGAAATAATATATCCTAATTTTTCACATATATGTATGCACAGGTCAATTTCTTTATCTTTTTCTGTTAACTGTGGCTGTGTATTTTTGTTAAATCACCATTTGTAAAGAAGATATTTACATGAGAAGAAGTGTCATGGTGCACATAAAGGCTGTGATATTCCAAGACCTTGCCAAGTATACACCGTAGCTGACAGAAAGTTTTTGCTTTTTGAGGGGATGTCTAAGTGGAAACTACCAGGAGGAAAAGTATTGGTAAGCGTTGCTCACTCTTTCGCACTGAGTTTGCAGTCTTTAATTTTGTGAAGTGCTGGCTAGAAAAAGGGCAGCATAGAGACTGCAAATGGTAACACCTGAGAAGCTGCAAGCTTAGGTGCAAACCTCATCAGGAGGCTAATAGGATCCTTCAGAAATCTTACTTCCACAAAACAGAATGAAACTGGCAGATGTCCAGGAATACTCTAACACAGAATGGGATTTACCTCTACTTCTCTGTTTATTACTTTCTATCCAGCTCTTAGAGGTGTTTGGCTGTATGTATAGCACTCTAAAGGTGAAATACAGACAAGCACATGCAGTTTAAGTTTGTTAATTTGTTTTAGCCTGTTATGTTTGTGAATTTGTTTTAGCCCATTCCTTGTCAGCCACTTCAAGAAGGCAAGAAAGGATAGCCTACTTTGTTGATTACTGCCATGCTTCTGCCTGGTTAAGTGGGCCACATTTCTTATTACACAATTTGAGCATCTTTTCTTTTAGTTAATCTGCCAAGATCCTAGTGATGAACCACCTTTGAATGAAAGCTGTATCAAATCAAGACTGACACTTCTATATTTTCGTCTTTGGAGTCTTGCCCTCATTTCTCACATTTGATACATATATATGATTTTTTGGCTCACTGCATCCATGCCCATCTGTTGCGGTGGCATTGCGCCCAGTATTCACAAGTTGGTCAGATTGTTCAGTATAATATAGCTGGTGATAATTCTAGAGGAACAGCCTCCCAAACACTGGAATTCCTCCCTCTGGAAGACAAACTGAAGAATCAGTATTTCATGGCTAATTAAAACTGGTTGAACTCATCAGCCTAGTCTGCCACAGAACAGCTAAAAACAGGAGGAAAGGAGATGCAGGCCTCTCGGGCACTTCAACAGCGAAAAAAAAAAAAAAAGCTCTTTACTTAGAAAAGCGTACCTATGATCCTTATGAGGGCTCTTATTCACCTATGACAGGAGAAGAATGTCTGCAGACTTCATTTGTGAACCACATACGTATGAACCGCAATTGTCAGTTATACCTCAGCATTATCCTTCAATGTAGAGGTAACTTCCACTGCTGCCTTTACAGCTTGTGAAATTTGCAGTTCCGCTTTGTCAGCATCAACATAATTTATTGAATCAAATAATAGTTTTGTTTATGTGATAACTGGGGTGAACCCTTAGCTGCAAGAGATGAACACAATCACGCAGGAGCTATAGGTTATTTATACCAGTTAAGGTTATATCCCTTTGTATAAGGCTTCAAAAAATGTTGGGACAATAGCACTGAGTGCTAGCCTGAACTCAAGGGCAATTGTGGAGATTTTTAGAAAGGAAGATTTTTTTATTGCATTGAATACTCACCTGAAAAGCATACTGAGAACAATAGTGCTCATTATTTTTATTTTATGTAGTTTCCTTGCTAGTATTTTTCAAATGTTACTATAGGCATCTGTAGAAACAACTCAGGACCGCACTGATTTATAGAATCATTGATTTTAGGGGAAAAAGGAACTACTGCAACTGCCTAACCTGAGCTCTTGTGTAACACAATACTAAGTGATTCCTGTTTCAAGACATTGCTTGAAGTACCTCCTGCCCTTTCGTTTTATAAAACCTCTGAAATATGAATAGGTCCAGTTTTCTGTAGAAGTCGTGTATTGACACATGAAAAAAAGGGAAAATAAACTTTTGAGAGCGCTGACACAATCAAACAAATAGAAATAAAGCAATTGTAAAAAAATTGTACAGTTGAAAACGACACACAAAGGACAATAATTACACAGGGTTGTAAGTGAAGCAGAGTTTGTTCTTGCAAAAGCAGATGTAATGCACATATGCACAAGGCCCCTTCCTTTAGTATTTAAAGAAGGTGGAACATGAATTCAAAAATTTGTGGGACTGAGACAGATTTATTGTTTTTTAATCATAATAAACTTTCTTGGTATTAAAAGAAGTTTGTCTTATAATTTTATCCAGATGAATCTACCTGCTTGAGAACAATGTTTGTGTTCAACAATGAAATAGATTTGCAGGTCATGCTGAGATTCATAAAATGAACTCCAAAGTACTACTTTTAAAGTAAAGGAAATTCACAGTGTGTGAGGTGACCAGACATAGTAATTCAGTAGATTTGACTTTGAGAAGGGAAAGCAAGCCCACGGACTATGATACTGAACCCTAACAAACATGTAAAGCATAATCAGGTGAAAAAGATCTCTTCTTATTCTAGAAAAAAATGTAGGGAAAAAAGCTGTTGCAGGTGATGATGAAGCTCTTTGAATCTGCAAGACAGTGCATTTTCTCTTTCTTTCATGCTTAGAGTGTATTATGCTGTTCAGGTCCAATGTTCACAATTTAGTGAGGTTTTTTCAATAAAACAAAGGTGATCTTTACATTATAAATAAGTTTGGGTTTAGTTTTTTTGGGAGGTTTTGGTGGGGTTTTTTGGCTGTTTATTGTTGTTTGTGGGATTTTTTTGTTTGTTTGTTTGTTTTTTATTTGTTTTTTGTTGAGCCATTGTGTTGGTGTTTGAAGTTGTTAGTGCTTATGGTGAGAAAACTAAGACAACCAAGAAGATCTGGAAGTAAGAGAAAAGTAGGCTAAAGACTTTAAATACCTGGTTTTGATCAAATAGCATCAACAAAGCTGTTCTTACCCTGCAGGCCAGAAAATCCTCAGAGATAGGAAGCAAGTAATGGAATTCTCTTGTTAAGACAGATGAATAACTAAGTTATTTCCCAAATTCTGCTGTCTGTGGTGCCTGTTCACCCCAAATAGAATTTGGCCCCATAATAAAATATTTTATGCAAAACAGTCAAAAGTAGTCAAAGTCTTGTGCTCTTGGTCAAGGTTGCATTTGTTTTAATGTTTCATTACAACTTATCATTCTAGATTTATTACCACATACTTCATTCTCTCTGAAATCAACCACAAAAAAAAGGAAAAAGTAGGGATTTTAGGAGTCCTAATTGTATTTCAGACAGGCACAATTCTCATGCACTTACACAACTAATTGCCTGTTTAGCTGATTTTTAAAAAATGGCATATCTCCTGAAAGACTATAGGTGAAAGTATATTGGAGCATGTTATATCACTGGACAGTGGCCAACTCTGGGCAACACTTTTTTCTTTTAAAACTAATTGTTTTAAGCATTAAAATTTTCTTTTTAAAAAACACCAACATTCCATGTATTTCAAACATACACAGCATAGTAATTTTTTGTCAGGTAAGAGTTGTACCTTTGTAATAATTTGTCTTTTCTAATATTATATCCTCCATGTAGTGGACTTCCTCAGAAAATTCGAATCCAAAGCTGTTACAATGGTTGCAGAGGCTTAGACTGAAAACCGAAAATAAAACAAGTTGGTAGTGAGAGGGAGAGGGAGAAAAGCTTCTCTAATGAACTGTTTATGACAGAAATGAAATTACTATTTGAAAGTATTTTTATTATGCTGACTCACATTACTAATGGCTCACTCAATCAAAAAATATTTCAGTACATTCATGCCTTCTGCCCTCACTGGTCATACCAATTTGTACAAGTTAGCTCTCAAGCTAATCTTTTATGTCAGTTGTGATGACTCATCTATTCAGAACACCACCATGAAAAAAAAAATATGCCCAGTTAACATAGCACTGTTTATGCAGAGATGAACAAGGTCATCAGAACTACTTTTCTTCTCTCTTGCTTCTAATAGGAGAAAACCTAACACCTCAGATGGTGTAAAGCATCGTAAACACTGAATATTACCTCTACTACCCTACATTTACATTAGGAAAAGTGGAAGACAAGTATTCTTTTTTGAAAAAAAGTTTCATCTTGAATACCAAAATAGTGAAGGCTTCAGAAATTCTGTGATGGGCCCAGAGACATCAAGAACTCAGTACAGAATAAAGTTTCTGTTTAAGGGAGAGATAGCACACATGCATATATGTGTTCAGCTTTACATACTCAAAGAGTTCTTAAAAAGTGATTAGTTCAACTGAATTTTGATAAGACTGAAAACATGATGATAACTCCAGAAACAGTCTTTCCGTAGGAGGAATCCTGAACTATCTCATTCCTCTAAAAGATAATGCTTTTTTATGCTGGAGTTCCTGGAACTTTTGAAGAATAATGCTAAGTCCTCCAGGAAAAAAACACAACTATATAGAAATAGTTAAAAATACATATTTAAGGATTCATTGCTAAGGTTTGGCATTAGTTTCCATTTCATCTATTGTTTCAGGATATGAAAAATTGAATAGGCTTTAAATGCAATCCTAACAGTGATATTGAGATTTTTAAAATTTTATTTAATGCTGAAATAGTTTGTTTTTCAGTTGATTTCACTGTAAAATATTGTTACTACAGTCAGACTCTTAAGCACGGGGCGATAAATGAGAGTAGCTGGGCGTCTGTTGGATATTTCCTTACATTGCTGCATTGGAGATGGTGCCTCTTGGATCAGCATTAAAAATGAGCTTGGTTTATCAGACAATTAAGAGATTTGCTTCCTATTGATTTTTAATCTTGAGAAAACAAATGTAATGAAAATTGTCACCTTCCTATTTCTAGAATACATTAAGTTTCTATAACACCTTACAATGACAATCCTTCCTATTTTTCCCCACTGCTGTTATAAAGTCCATTCATTTGGGCTAGCAGAAGCCTTTATTATATTTCTTCCCCCATCTACCCTTCTGCTAATAAAACCATAGGTGGTAATCCACAGTGTTTGTGTCCCATTTCTGTGTACAATATGTGTGTAACTGTAGTGGTTCAGGGAATAGTGAATGGACATTAACTATGTTAAACAAGAAGCATTGTACCCTCAAGCATGAACCACAGATTCCCACAGAAATTCTCTAAATCAAGTGTTGAGTAGATTTTTGTTTTCCTGGCTATTTTGTTATCTCTGTTGTAAGACTCTTGGTTTTTTGGCGGTTCTGAACAGATATTGTGATAGACACCATGGTAAACAGCTCTCTTATTGTATTTTGTACAAGGATATTGAACATTTTCCTGAGCAAAGTGCAATGTGATGCCAAGTATTTCCATCCCCTGCAGCTTCTTACAAAGGGAACCAGTCCACAGCTTGCTAATAGAGATGGAGGAGCTCTTCCTTGTAAGCTCTCAAAATAATCCATTTTAAAAGACTGTTTCAGCATAATAAATGCTTGGTGATTTGAAATCCCAGTGGGTTTTCAAGAAACAAATACTATACTGTATATGCCGAATCTGTATAATTTGAGCTTTGCACTTGAAGTACTATAGACATGTCCTTGCCCTGATAATAACAGTCTTGTCAGGTACAAAAGAACTAATTTATCATTACAAATAAGAAACTAGAATTAGCTGTGATTTAATATTTCTTTATACATAGCATGATTTCTACCTTTGTTATAACTAGATATATTGAATGTATCTGTTCCATAGGTACAGAAGTGTGATGCACATAGGAGTAAAAAGAAACATGAATTAAAGAAACATTATGTTTGTATCAAGCTTATGCTGTTTAAGTGTTGAAACTGCAGTTGAAGTTTAATGGCTCTGTGTGCGGCTCTGATTTTTTTTCCTCTCTCTTTGTTAGGTTAATTCAGCTTCAATAACAAGCCTTTTCTGTCCTGCTACCAAATACCTCCAAATGTACAGCAAGGGAAACTGGCATTTCAAATTAAGGGAAACAGTGAACCAAAACAAGAACACAATAAAAGAAGGAGCAGGGTGATACATGTAAATGATGTACTCACTGGGAACTAACAGCGGTAGCTTGCAGTGAAGGGATTTAGCTCTCTGTTAATTCAACTGATAGGGAGACAGGCATATTTGGGAAGAGGCTTGGCCAGGTTCCTTAAGCTCACAAAAGCTTTAGTGGTTACATCATCGGGGGGCTTTGGAATATTTTAAAACTTTTTACTGTGGTTAGGATGGTAAAAAGAGAAATCTTTCACTTTTGAATGATGGAGATACTCTATCTTCATTGAAATTAATCTTTTAATAACAATCATCTCTCAGCTGAAGCCACTTGAAGTATTTTCATTGTAGCAGAATAAAAACTATCTTTCTTCCTAAATTCTGCTACTGGTGGTCTTGTACAGTTCTTTTATGAGTCCAGCAGCACAGACTTAGGATAAAAACTGAGCAAGGGGGATGTATTTGTTGGCCTGCTTACTGTATGAGAGTTTCTTCTGCGTAGTAACTGCTTGTGGTACCATACTGGAGAGGGATTAAGATGTTTTATATTCTGTGTGTGCATTGGAGAGGATGTGTTTTACCTAATCTTGTTTAGCCACCATGCAGACAGCTTTGAGGATTTTTTTATCCCAGTATCCTTTAAAACCTGCAGATCTTTGGAAAAGGAAGGTATTTCCATTTCTTTCGTTCGCCTTTCAAAAGTGCAGAGCTTGGCCTTTATCTTGAGCAGCAAAGAAGAAAATACTAAGGCTCCTGCCTACAGGGTTGGTACTTGTTAAAGATTTTTGGGCAATTAAATCTAGGTGGGAAAGATTGAACTGCTCTCAGAAATTTGTCTCCATTTTCTGTATGAAAGCAAAATAATATGTTCTCAAGTTCTTTGATGCTAATTGGATAAAATATAGGTGTACAGATCCAGTGTCCTCAAAAGTATAGCAGATGTTCATTGCTTTGTCTTCAAACAGCCACATCTGGCTTCTTTTTCAAAGCAATGTCTTAATGTTGAAGGACTGACTTCTTTTTTTTTTTTTTTTTTTTTTTTTTTTTTTTTTTTTTTTTTTTTATGGGGGACTGTATGCATGCAGTCGTAGAAAAAGGGGGAAGGAAGAAAGCAAAATGATCACCTGAAATGATGGGATTACTTTTGAAAGAGGAAATCTGTTGCCAAAGTCTGAGATCTTTTAAAAATCCTCAAATGCGTCACAACTATTTGAGCAGGGGAAGAATTGCAAGGATGCCTACAGGGTTTGCAGGGCTTGAGAGATATCAAGGCAGCAAATTGGTGCAAAGAAAGTTTTTGAAAAATAGGTTTCTGTGTTGCTGCTTATCACCACTTTCTTCTTAATAATCAGAAATGGGCTATATGCAATTCCTGTGTCATCCAAAAAGAGCAAGTTAGGTAGAACCTGAGAACTGTAAGAATGAATTAGCATAAAAATTGTCATTGATATGACCTTTATTTCTGTAAACTCCCATATGCACTTAAACTGCTTCCCTTCCTCCCCCCGCCCCCCACCCCCCGCCAAGTTTGAAGGATCTAATCTGATAGAAAAGCAGTGAGTTGAAATGTCCAGAAGGGAGAAATAAAAAGCACAGAAGACAAGAAAAAACAGATTGAAAAACACTGGATTACGTGCAGTGTGCTGAGAAACCTCCTTTCAACATCTATATCTCAAATATGGAGCAGTCTTCAGGGACATCTACGTAAAGGTGAGGAGATTGCAGCTAAGCTTGCCTCGTGCAGAAATCAGCTTTTCTTTTCTTCTTATGTTGTCATAAGATGTTGATACCAAAGGGCTAAACTATTAAGGAAAAAGAAAAGTAGACAGGATGTTGCCCTGCAGAGAGAAAACAAGTAAAGCACATATGTTCTGCCTGACACATACATAAGGAAGTTTAGATCCTGATGAACAAGTATACAAAACAGAATGTCTTTCTGTTTGTACCTTTTTGAAAATTAATTGCTCAGGGACAGTATTATCTTGGCTCTCATTGTAACTTGTGGTACCCTGATTGAGAACAGAGAGACATATAAGGACAGTGCCTGTCTGTCTCACCTACTTATGCAGAAGGATGGGTGCAGATAAGGGAATCTATTGTGTCTCCATAAAGATACACAATAATAAATATACCTTTTCAGCATCTCAAGGCTCTGAATCTCCCCAGGTCAGCTTCAGAGAATCCAAACTGTCATGTTAGAAGGAGCAATACCACTAAATTAATATATATTGAAATTGAAATCACCTTCTTGATGTGAAAATAGCCCTTCCCTGGATAGGCACAGACTTTTTGATCTAATAGGGCAACAGAAATTCCTAAGGAGTGTGAGATTTAAAAAATACTTTGAAGAAAGTTAAGATAACATATAAATGAACTATTACAGCTGTTAACTGTAAGGAGGAAGAAATTAGTTTACTTGAACAATTGTGAAGAGACCAGGGAAACAGCAGTATTTCTTTAGATCAAAACTGACGTAGTGCACTTTGGCTACCCAAGAATAACTCAGCTGGATGATGTATTCTGGCAGTGGCGAAAACAGAGATTTAGCTTATATAAATTGGCTTTGATTCCTCTGAAGTCAGTGGAGTTAACTGCACATTTAAATCTTCTCATGTTCTTTCTCCTCAGTCACAAGTGTGTTGAGAACTAGGCTCTAGGAAAGGAAATGTTAAGCTGCGTATATTTCTGGACTAACAGGTCTGTCTGACATCTTTCAAGGATGCATGCATCACCACATTCACCAGAGAAATGTAATTATACAATTATGGTGATGAAAATAACATCAGCACTTGTCCAAAGTAGGACTATGAAAGAATGTTATTCTTGCAGACCTCTATGAGGGCCCTGAGTGATTTTCAGTCAAAATCTATGCAATAACATGAAGAGCACAGTATTTTTACTAGAATTGCCATAAATCCTTTCCATTACAACTATCCATTATCCAAAGACAATTTAACCTTTCAGCTATTCACCAATTCAAGAAAAAAATAGGATGTGGTCCAGGAGCTTCAGTGATCAACTGCACTTTAATGATTTGAGTTACTTCTTGGAGATGATGAAATCATGTTCTGATTACACTGGAAAAATATACATATAACATTATTGAATATCCCTATCATAATATATTATTCTTTAGTTACTGTAAATCTGGTTCAAGGTTAATTTACATTATATTCCACCCAGGAATATGTTGAGTACATACTTGTGAGACTGTATGGCAGAGAACAACTAGCAGAGAAGTACAATTAAGAGTTTAACTTTCATTTTTAATCCATCCTTAAAATATACCAAAGGATTATTTTCAGATTTTAATCTAAATTAATAATAAGGAAGTTGAGAACAGTTTGTGAAGAAAATAATAAAATGCAGATTTAGTGAATTACACTTACATCCTGCTTTTGCAGTCAGTTTGTCGTGGAAAATCTGCTGCACCTTTTTGAAGGTCCAGAAATTCAAATGAGATTAAGTAGTTCTTTGGGCAAGGGCTTTCAGCAATGTATCAGAATGAAAGTTGCTACCATTTGTAATACTGATTTACTAATTTGCTGGTACCAATATTATTACCCCCTTTTTCAGTTATTTGTTTCAGTGCTAGTCAAATGGGATACTGGTTTTGTATAAATGCATTAACCTCCAGTGAAATATGTTAACATGGAACTAGTATAATTCCAGGAGAACCTCAGCTTTGTGTATTTATAAGGCATAAATAACTTCAGTGTGACTCAAATGTAGCTAACTGAAATATAATTCCAGTTTCTGAATCTTTTTTATTATTACTATTTTCTTGCTGCCATATCACATTTCTCAGCATGTATTTATAGAGTAATTATTTTGATCTTTTCATTCCATTACAAAGTTTATATCAAACAAAAACATTTTGGTACATCCCTAGCATGGCAACTCAAGAATTTATAGATATCAAACAGTATTTCACAGCTATTAAAGCTAAAATAATTTTCCTCCAAAAATAATGTTATCAAATAATCAGGTCCTGGTTCCGTCTCACTCCTCCTGTCTAAGTATGTTTTATACATATAGATACACAAGGAAAAAAAGTGGGTTTTCCATTATATTTGATTATGGTAGCTAAGAATTTCTTCTCTGCGTTAATTCTGGGTTTGATGATAATGGAAAGATGTAGCAAATGAAATACTCTGCTGCATTAGTTGGTCCTGAGGAAAAATGTTGATAGTAAACTTTACTCTCTTTGCTTCCTCCATTTGAATTTGTCCTGAAAACATGACAAAGATTCAGCTTCAGAAGGACTTGCAGTTATTCTTCTAAAGTTAATCTTGCTGTTTTGATACGCAACAAATGGAGACTCTTCCTTACAGTCTCTCTGGAAAGTCTGACATTCAAGTGCATTTAATCCCTATGTCAAGCAATGTGGACTGACTTGCTTCCATGCTGTTCAACTTTTATTCTGAATCCATCAAGGCAAACAGCTTTGACAACCCCCATGGTAAAGAAGCGCTTCCTAATGTCCAGCCTAAACCTCCCCCGGTGCAACGTTGAACCATTCCCACGTGTCCTATCACTGGATACAGTGAATAATCAGTAGAATAGATGAAGTCCTACCTTTCAGAAGAAGATATTGAATGTAGACACATCACTGTGTATGCAGGCTACCTTTAATCCCACCAGAATATTTTACTACAGAACTTGAAGAGGAGCACATGGTGATACACAGTAACAGTAACAGATCTTTCCAGCCCACACTGATTACCTTATGAGCTCGAAACCCATCTCATAGGACTTTAATAGTTTCTCCTTCAGAGCTGGTGTGTCTGTGGAGGTAGGCAATCACTGGGTTGTGGTTGTCACAGATGATACTCTTTCTAGTTCACTTTAAAAATCAGTAATGACCTATAGTTGAAGGAGTAACTCGGTAAAAAGTTTTTGTCCTGAATGAATTGTTGAACTAGCTATGTATGGTGTTTTGGTTCTCTTATTTCCAAAAACCAGGAACATTTATTTCACATTTGTACCAGTCTTGGAAGAGCATTATTAGCATTTCTTCTGTCTATCAGCAGACAGTAGTTCCTTTAGTCTGTTTCAGCTGGACACCAATAGGTCTGAGACATAAATGCACAGTCAGTGTTGTATAGAGAATTTCTAGATTCTGAATTGCTTTGGCTTCCCTTTCAAATAATTTTGAGTCAGTCTTTAGTGCTTTATAACACTGAATGAGAGATGCATATAAACAAGGCTTCTCACAGATTTTGTTATCCTTGATGGAACTTGCTAAAACTTTGTTTTACATCATCTCAAGGCTTCACGTAAATATCATACAAACTATAATTATTACAAAAATCCTCACATGGTTACTCAGTTTTATTTTAGTGCTTCCTCAGGCAAAACTCACCAGCCTGCACACAGAAATGAAATCAATGGGAAAACTACAGTTGAGATTGCAGGACTCTTAAGACCTAACAGTCTTCAAAGAATAAAACTGTGACACTGTTGTGTTTTGCCATCTGAAACACCGTATCATTGCAACCCACTATCAAAATGCTGTAATTACATGTCAGCATGCTTTGCCAGAGAGTGAGATATAATTATGCTGAGCCATCTCTAGCTACGATTAGAGACTTCTCAGTTGTCTGCAGCCCTTGCTGCTTCAGTAGACATGGCTACTCCAGTGATATTGGATCGCTTGGAACAGTTAACAGCAGCCGAGAATATCTAAGACTTGAACAAATTTGTCACTAATGCACTACCATATACATCACTCTTGGTTGGTTTTTTTTTGTGGGTTTTTTTTTTTTTTGTTGGTTTTTTTTTTTTTTTTTTTAAGTTACATAGCCAAAACCAGGTTTGGGTTAATAGACAGGGAAAGTATACTTATGAAGGAACACTTTGAAGCAAAGCTTTCTTGGTCATAGAGTCCTAGCAGGAGACCTCTGCAGAATTTTGTTGTAAACCACTGAAATGAAGTCTGAAGTCTTTCTGTTCATATATTATGGTGAATCTTGAGTAATAAGAAAAAAAAAAATGGATTGGGGATCAAGAATTGGGGATCAAGAACCCTGGTCACACTGGGTTCTCCTGCTTAACTAGCTTCTAAGGCAGTAGTAGATCAGCCTGTACATAGCGTATACAACTGGGGTCCTGTAACTGTGTTCTCAACATTTTCAGTTATTACAAAAAGTTGCAGAGTACTCATGATGACTTTGGCCTTAACAGCTGTTAAGAATATTGGACATTCCACCCATTTTTTTGCAAGATAGTAAGCTTTCAGGGCTGAAACTGGGAACCAAAGACCAAATCTTGTCTGCCCATCCAGTCAGAGGGGTTCTTTTTTTCTTTTTTTTCCCTTCTCCTTCCCCTCCTCCCTTCTTAAAAGGAGCAAGAAGAAAGTTCTTGAAGCATTTAAATCACAGGGCTTTCAGGTTTTTTTTACAACATGAAAAGAAAAGTGCTATTACAATAAGCAGCCTGGGTTCAAATTGGTTTAATAGTAAGACAATTTATCAGTTAATATGATTACAAATTTTTAAATAAGCTAATGTAGCATATTTAAATTATACATTCAACTTTTGTTCTGGGAAAAACAATTATAAATAATAGAACCACATGCATATTTTTAAATGACTCTAGATGAATTATATCTAAATAGACCTACTATCTGATATAAATCTGGAGTAACTCTGTTGACTGGTTTTGCCTGTGAAGAAGCACTGCATAGGGAGTGAAGTTCAGAGCAAACACACATGTGCAGCTGAGGCCTGTAACTGATTATCCGTAAGACTGGTTTCAGAGCTTAAAAGACCATCCTCTGCCTATGGCCTATACCATGCACATGGACAAAGAAGGATGATCCAATTGTGTTTTTTGTCAAATAGGCCACCTCTATCTTTTGCTTCACTCACACCCTGAAAGCTCAGCAAGTCCTTAAATTCCTTGTTTAATTGAGGGCTCTGTACTATATGCTCATGAGTCAGTTTTGCTCAAAAAAGTGACCAATATTATCTAAATGATAAATGGCTAGAAAGCTCTCAAGGAAGATCATTTATCTTTCCAGTTGCTAAGAAGAGCTTTTTTAGATAGATACATTTCCAAGATAAACATCTGCACTTTGAAACTTGCTATGCCCATTTCTGTTAAGAGTAATTTTTTGGCTATTGTTTACTCCTCTGTTTTGATAAATTTTACATAACTAAATCAAGGACGGGGGTCCCACCATGCAATGACAGACTAGAAACATATTTTATTCCATACATAACCTATGTACTTTAAAATATTGTTTCATTATTTCAGTAAGACAAACACATATATTTCGTAGGCCTTGCAAGTGTAGATTCTGTGTAGAATATAATTTATACTCACAGTACTAAGTGTAGTATTTTCTTTTTTTATGCCTTCAGACACTGTTTTGCTTAAGTTAAATAATTGCAACGGTATTTAATAAAATTTTCTTGTATAAGAACAAGTTCATGTTGTACTCATATATATATTTTAACTTTTTTTTTGAGTTTCAGGATAAGTTTTTTTTTATGATGATCAGCGTTCCTGGACATCATATAGTCATCATAATACACCAAAGACATGCAAACACTCTGTCCCAGAGATACATGGCAGTTGGGAAAAAATCTAAAAACAGCATGGAATTTGACATAGATCAGGATTAACTTTTTCAAAAACAAACAAGTACAAATAAATATGAAACTCTATTTGCCCTCCTTTTCATATTAGCCATACTGTACTTCATAATAAACACTGCTTTTAAAAGACGTAGTATGCAAATTCCCAGGCTCCCCAGAACCATTTGAGAGAAACAGTGTCCTGTGGCTTTCCTCCCATAAAGCAATTATCAGGCTTTGTGTCCTGTGACATTTGTCTTTCATTCTTTCTAGCTTTTACGCGGTGGTGAATCCTCTAGCAGTCTTTCTGTTACTGACACAGACCTCTTAGGGTTGTATGACTGTGACCTGACTATGACAGGGGCTTTTGCCAAACATGGGGGTAGAAAGCTGAAGAGGAAGAGGCAAGTAATTGGGTTAAACAGTTACTTGATTCTGAGAACCATAAGCCATGTTTCCTGGGAGTGCCACTGTTTATTTCACCAACTTATTCAAACATATCAAGAGACAATGCAAACAATCTGAATTAATCAGGAGCATCTACATGCTCTTCTTAAAAATACAGTTACTGGCTCAAATGAATTTGAATTAGGTGGTCAAAATGGAGGTAACATTTTAAAAAACATTCTAGCAAAGAAAGAAAAAATCAAAATCATGGAAATCTGCTTTAGTGATGGTTATGTAAGGAGTTGCAGAGAAGAAAGAAACAGACTTTATGAAATACGGTGCTTGAAAACATAGATATTTTCACTAAAGCTTATAGATAAATTATCAGATATGGTATACGGGGAGAATTCTTCTTCCTAGCTGTCAGCCCATGTTTTCCTAGTAGACAAAAGAATGCCAATAAGACCTTCAGTCTTCTCCTATGCCCTATGCAGTTACAGGTTAGTGGGAGCTGGTAACTGGCAGAGGATTGGGAAAAAAACTGTGGCTACCTAAGAGTTTTGAACTTTACAGCTCATGTTATGCCAGGGCACTTTTATGAGGCAGGTGGCAAAGTGAGATCCTAGATTTTGTTGGCATTTTAGTTGCAGCAAACCTTCTATCTGGACAGGATAACCTCCAGTGATGTTTGTGGTCTTGCCGGCTTAGGAGTTTCTTAAAGACTTCAAAAGCAGTTTTCAGGGTGTAGCTGATCAGTCCTTTATAAAAACTCAGCGGACATTTTGATTTGCCTTGAGATGGGCAGCGTAAAATGAAGGCATCCAAGGCTGTAGTCATTTTTTGAATGTAGGCCAAATTTCCATAGGAGCTATCTGTTTGTGCTCTGTTGTTTTTACCATGCATTTCCGTACTTGCTAGGTATCAATACTGTTTTTGCAGAATTTTACTTCAAAACACCTAGTCACAGCATCTCTTGAAGTCTTCCATTTATACCAGTGATGAAACCACTGAATGATTGTGTGGATCAGATCCTCAGTAAAGAATACAAGTTTTGTTGCTATTTGTAGACTCTATTGGAAAGGAAAGATAAGTAATATTTTTGAAACAGACAAATAAAGTAAGATAAGTGCTTGCTGATATGTCAGAATGGTGAAAAAATGGTCATAGTTATATGATACTGTGTTTTACACTACCAGGTCACTTACACTTGGTCTGATTTATGTTTTTCCTCCAAAAATTCTCATTCATTTTGAGCTTCTGTATGCTCATCAGAATTACTTAAACTAATCTGCTTGATTGCTGCTGTAGCAGCTCTTGGCTTGATGTCTGCTTAGTTTCAGACTTTGTATTCAGCAGGCTCTCTTGTTGCCCTAGGAGTATGACTCATACAGTACAAGGCTAATGCTAAGGTGCTGCCAGTCACAAGAAACTGATAGAAATGGAAGGGAAGTATTTGGTGGTTTCTTTTTCTGACCACAGGGTGTTGATGGAAAGAAACAAGGCAGGACAATCATGCTGCTTTCACATTTTGCTCGAGTGCCAGGAGGCGGTTCTTTCACAGTCACCGCAATTGTTTCTGTTTAACATGGAAGCCTTAAGCCAGACATAATTAGACTTTTCCTTGACAAATCATTTGTGCAAAGTCTTGACGGGTTGAAAACTGAAACGGTTGTGCCGCATTCTTCAGGGTCTGAAACAGACAGGATTACAAAAATATGAAAGCAAGTACTGTGAAAGCTATAACTTACAGAAATATGTGTCTAGTGTGAGTACAAAGTCTATGTCATGTTTGATCAAAACAATTAGACAGAATATCGTCTCGTGCTTTGCTGGTGTTATACTGCAGTATATTAGTAATATATAAGGGCTGTATATGACTAGGTAGATTCTGTGCCAAGTAAGAAGCAAACACACCAAACCATGTAATATGGACACATCTGATATTAGCAGAAAGTCAGTGTGCAAGTGTTACATTTTGAGCTCATCTAATGACTGAAACCTTCTCCTAGTGAGATGAGCTATTGCACTAGAAAAATGAAAAGTTGCTTCCAGGTTTACACACCATAATTACTGCTCGGTACTTGATATTCTACCTGTTTTTAACTGGCATTCTAAGATACAATAAGACCAGCATTGGTTTTTCAGCTGATAAATGGCAGGGTACAGTATTTCCATAAATTACTGTCTTCTCTGGATACGTTCAAAACCACACGTGCTAGATCACCTTAATTCTTCATTAACACTAGCAAAGAAATCTTCCATGAAACTGATACTCATATTATTCTTATGAAGGCTAGCATTGTTAGTAACAAGACTTGGTCAGCATCGGCATGGCGAGATAGCACAGATGTGGAAAGTTTGAAATATTCGCTAATTTTTTAAACATTCCATAATAAGTAAAACCCCCAAACACTTAGTTCACACTCTCGATCTGCAAATAGCATGGTTTTTATCAAAATGCGTAATTGTAACTAGGGTTTATCAGCAGATTTAATGTTATTGTGAAGGGTTTTATGAAACATACTACAGGAAGGTCATCCAGTACATTAGAACACATAATAAGTGTCCAGAATGCCAGGTGAAACAGTACTACTGATTATTCCATGTAGCGTTTTTTCATCTAACTTCACAAAAAGCAATATTTATAATGAATCTGCTTGGTAAACTATAAGCTAGTTCTAAGGCATTGTGCAAGATCTGTTCCACTAGCACTCTTCCGAGGCATTAACAAGAACTCTGTGTAACATAAATGCTGGAAAAATACATTCCACAGACACAGGTGATCTTTCAGCTTCTCTGTGGATGAACAAAATTCTCTTAGAGGCTGTCAAGCCTTAGTGTCATGTTCTGCACAGTCAAACAATAAAAGAAGAGAGCAACTCCTCTTGTAATAAAATAAATCATCAGCCACAGCTTTCAAGTTAGGCTTAAATGTTGCAATTGCACCATGATGTGGTTTTGTCGTATCGTCATATGCATGTGCAAGAGCAAAACAATACTGACACAGGAAAGCTGGATACATATCTCTTCAAACGCAAGTCATCCAAACCATACATAATATATATGTATTCAAAAGATCTTGAAAGAAACATTCTTGCAGAAGTAAAAGTGCATGTGGAAATTCACAGCTCCTGCAGATCTTCGTGTTCTTTACTCTTTCACCGAGTATATGGTGAGAGGGAGCATCATCTTTTTTATGGCTTTTTCTTAACATACTGTGTTAGTAATCATATTTCAGAATTACTTTGGGGATTGACATAATTTCTTGTCCAATACTGAAAAGGGAATAACTTCTCTGTATCTCAGTTCATCATTCTGTTGTGATGTCCTGTATCAGTTCATTAGGTTAAGGAATGGTACTGAGCTGTGCTTGTATACCTTTTTAGCTCACAGGACTCTGGGTTGTTCTTAAAAGTCTACATTTCTTAAACATGAAATGATCTAATTCTCAGAAGACTGTAATTAGTAATAAAAATGTAGTTAAGAATCTAAGTAAAATTATTCTGCCATGTATATTATGTTTTTTCCTCCTGCAGCTGTACAAGGGTGAAACTTGTTTGTCATGGGTATGGGAGACTTCTCATTTCATCTAGCGTGCACAATATCTCCTGAATTTTACCTTTGGCACCTTGGAAATGCATTCTTTTAATTGTGTTTTTGCTGTAATCCAAATTTGTTTAAAGGACCAAGATAATTTTGCTAAGTATTGTAGACTCAGAATATATCTTTAAATCATAGCTGTAGCTCACTCCTGAGTGCTTTTGCATGTGGACAGAATGGATTAATAAGATGCAGCAGAAGTCAGTAACTGGTGAATTATTTGTGATAATACGTAATGTATTAAAGATTTACTTACAAACTGTATGTTAAAGAGTGCTAGAAAAATCTCTGCTTTATTGTTTTAAGCACTGCTTTTCGCTTTGATTGCATCTAGTAACTTTTCAGCTTCAAATTAGGTCTTGTTTTTGCGTAATAAATCCCTCCTGTATTTTTACCCTGAACACCACCTTCTTCTAGCCGCACTATATTTTTGAAGTTTGGTCCCATAGACTTTCACTTCCTACTCCTCTTTCTAATGTTTGTTAGTATGGTGTTTTTAAACTTATTGAATTATGGAAACAATGAAAGCAAGGGTGCCTATAGGCAGCTCAGTCATGTGTGTCCATGTGAAAGTTGCCAGCACACTGCCTGGGGGAAAGCAACCTCTCTGCCTTGAGACACCAAGACATGCTGTCAGCATTTTCTAGGAGAAAGTGTGTTTCTGTTTTAAGTGTGAGAATGGAAAGAATAGGAAAAAAAATAATAAAAAACCTGAGCTCTGAGAATAGCGTAGGTGTGTGTTTATAAGCAAAGCCCCCAGTATGTCATTAGATCTCCATTTTTGAGCCTGTGACAAATACTCCAGCTTTAAAATAACTGAAATATTTTCGTGTCTAATGATTGACACTTTGCCTCAGAGTGTCTGACTGTGTGGGGGGAGGGGTAAAGGTTGTGGGAATGTTCCTTGAAATGGGAGATAAGAGTAAAATCAAAATGGCATTGGCTGGGGTTGCAATTCATAGTCAAATAGTGTCGCCACACCAAGAGTCACTGTCAATGACACCTCCTTTATGAAAGACATTGAGTAAATAGAAATAAATAGCATGAATTCTGCACTGAGACGCAGATATTGCTTTGGCAGTTGGTAATAGTTATGATTTTCTTACCAGTGCAGCAAAAGTTAAAACCAAATCACTAGTCTAATGCAACCCAACAAATTGGAAAGTTGCAGTGGGCTTTATTAATATTATTTTTAAAATGTAATCCAGTACTATAAATTAGAAAAAGAAAAAAAAAAAAAAAAGAAAGTCAGCCAAAACTCCCCTCAAAAATAGCAGAGCAAACACACATCTGGCCACAGCCATTGTTGGAGACAAAATACTGTCATATTCCAATATGGTCTAGGTAGTACCAACAACTGCGACGACTCTCTAACGGATGAGCAAGGCACCTGCGGGTACTTAACACTGGCAAACATATCTATCGGCTACACCTCCAGTCACATGGCTCTTTGTCCTCCACAGCCAGTGAATTCTATGTAGTATAAAGCTCCTCTGCCATTAACCTGCTGGCCCTATGCAACAACAATACAGAAAGAGAGGAACGATTTTCATTCTTTAGAAAGCTGCCTGAAGTCTCATTTCCATCTTCAATCACAGCTCACTCTAGGTAGCCTGAACTTGCATTAAAACTTAGCTGAGAAAAATTGGTTCTCAGTGATGTACATTCATTGTATTATCTTTTACTTTTATGGGCCTAGTGCTAAAGAAAATCTTCCTTTCATGTAAAATGATGATATGGTAAATGTGAATGAAGAAGGCTGGAGACAGACACCAAGAGTGAAAAGGAGTAAAGCAAATTCTCATTTGAAATACAGTCCATCAATGGATAAATTTAAGCCCAGTGCTGCATGAAGATTTGTCTAATTTTCCTTATATGTAAGCTTAGGAAAATAAAGACATAAGTGAATAAGAAGTTATTGTTTACGTACTACAGTCACCAAGGAAAAGGTAAATTTTCAAGAGCAATATGAACACCTTTGTAGATGCACACAATATCCTGACATGAATTGGGAAAACGGGAACAAATTTATGTTGATTCTACTGGATTTTAGATTAGGCCTTGAACAACAAACTGGAGTGGGTACTCCATAAAAATAGCCAATGAGCTCTGGCATTGCTGGTGTACAGAGCCCCACACTGATGCCGATGGAAGTCCTGATATGTTCTGGGTACTGGGTAACACGAAGTATCCACAGTGCAGGCTGGCATGAACGGCAAGATGTTATAATGCACTACTCAGGTAAAGGGCAAGCACCCGATGGGAGATACAAACACATTTTCTGTAAGAGGAGCATTTAGTTTCCAATAAAAACACATAAACAACCATCTCAAATCCAATTAATTGAAAATTCTAAGTGAATAAATCAGTTTTTGCATCATGCTCTGACTATCTACTGACTTGAGCTACATTGGAGCAAATTCATTTCATTAAACGTTTTGTTCTACAATCAATAAAAATATAGACAGAGGATCTTATCCACATGAGGATCCCAACAGTGCTACAGCATTGAAGAAGGAAGAAGGAAGGGAAAGATGCCACTTATGAGACTACAGATGAAAAGACAAATCCGTGAATTTGATCTGGAAAACTAAAATATTTTTAGAAGTCTGGGACAGTATGGTGTGACTAATATCTCTCCACAGCCAAGGACCCACACAATAGGCCAACTATTCCAGTCATAGCGTAGAGTACATTTGATAATTCAATCTACAAATTGTAACAGCAATATCTGGGTGGCAAAGAGAGGTGTACATTGTGATTCACAGAGATTTGTACTGTCTTCTGAGACAAGCAGCCCAGCCATACTTCAGAAGAAGGTGGAGAAAACTTTTTATAGCAAGGACAATAGGAAATGTTTATGGGAAGAAAGTTCTCCTTAACCATGACAAGAAGAAAGGAGTTTCACAAACAGAAGAAAGTCTACCTAGTAAAAATGATGGTGTTATAATTTCCACTTATATGAGGTATGTTTTGATAGATAAAATGTTTTAAGTGTGAATGCTCTCTTGTGGCAGTAAGTTGTACTGGTGTCTTGCCCACAATACTGAAGTGATTAGTTTCTACTAATTTAAAATGCAAAATCTGAACAAAAGAATTATATGCTTGTGGCCATGTATCCTATGGCTATAATCATACATATTTGGACTGCCTGGGCTCCAGGAGATTCCAGTAGAAGTCTAGTGTCCCAGAACTCCCCTCATTATGATATGTTGAACAAGAGATGGGAAATCCCTGCTCAACACACACAGCAAGAAACATTGCTAGTAGGTATTTGTGGTCCTTCCTCCTGCTGCCACCTTATCTGAGCTGGTTCTCTGCCAATTAATTTTCCTCTGACACCAAGTCAAACATTAGGAAAGCAAATCATACAGCTGTATTGGTGACAGAAAATGAGACAGAGCAGTGTGTCTTCTGTGTATTCAGTGTCCTATAGCTCAACTCTGTCCTCTGTAACAGCTCATGTGTCTGACTGCCAGGGAAATAAAATATGAAGATTCCAAGGGCTGCTAATGACAAACAAAAGTTGCCTTCCTATTATCTCCTGCGGAAAAAACATTAGCCAAAAGTAGAATCATCTTCTCAGTCTCAAGTCTGCAGATATGACAACAAAATATTGTAGTTAAAGTAAATAAACAATGGTTTAAAATAACTGATTTGCAGAATCTATCATTATTCATCACCAAGCAATTAGGCAAGAGTGAAATCCATAGAGTTTCTAGGGTACTCTCCGGCCAAAAATATGTTTGGAATAAATGAACACATCTGTACAAGATGTCAAAATTTTTCTGTAGTTGAATATGTTCAGTAAGCATGATGTTATTTAACAGCAAGTTAATGTTGATAACTGGTAACAGTATGGACATCTGTTGACCTGATCAGTAATGGTGCAGGAATCACTAATTCTCCAGTGCATGGTTTACATCATCATCTGTGGACCTTCTTGCATAATCAGTGTGATTAGCCTTTGATGAAAAGCTATACTTCACCAATCTTTTAGCTGGTGGCTTAAACAACCTATATACTGCGTCCTATAAACACTTCAACCTGAAACAATTTCAGGAAAAATATTATTCCCATGGTAGTAGCTCAGTTTGCATTGCTTCTACCAAACGGTTTTCTGAAAGGCCTCCCCTGAGCTTAAGGCAGTCTGCTTGCAACATTTCAGTTGTTTTATTTCTTCTTTTCCCCTTCTTTGTTGTTGCTCTAAATTAAACTCTACTGGAGACTGCAGCATTTCATATTATAACAATGCCTGTCAGGACTTCTTTACTGTGCATGATAAAATGTAAACTCTTTAATTAGCTTTTTTGTAATAAACACTGGAAACTACTTTAGCATCTTAATCAGTAGAGTTTCAAAGTTATTTTTCTTTTTACTTGCCTCTGCTGCTCTTCTTTGTTTGCTGTGCTCTATTACTCTGCTGAAAGCTATCATTTTCAGTATAACCCATTATTAATGAGTCATGTGTTTGCTTTTGCTATTTTTAACTAAAACCAAATATTTTATTAAATGTCTCCTAACATTGTATCTCAAGCACATTGGCAGAAAACATTTGGAAACACATCACTCACTCTAAGGTGAGGAGTTTGGTGGAAACAAGTAGCTCTAATTTACTTAACCCAACAGTAGCAACTAGATATCACAAAATACCTTAGATATTCTCAAAACAAGCCTTTACAAAGGGGCTGTGAAGTGGATTGCTGACTGCTGAACAGTATCATACATAGTTGTTTTACATGCAATTTTAGTAAACTAGTCTATTTTTAGTATGAATGATGTTTGGAACACAGTCACATTGGTCCTCCATGCTAGCACCTGAAGTGGCAGCCCAGTGCTAAATGTGATTCCTATGCAATAAAAGTCAAATGCTAAAAAGGGTTTGGAATGGATCATCTCCTACTTTTTAGTGTCCAGGGGTTTACATACTTTTAATACTTTTTTTCCTTATTTCCAGGCTTGAGCAGTAAGAGAGGGAAAGAATCTGAGTTTTTTTACAAAGGCTGTACTTTACAGGTAGCTAGACCATCTCCAAAAATGAGCTGTTTAGCTACTGAGATTAATGGGCTCCAGAAATCCTCAGTGGGAACCATCCACTTCGAGATGCTGCTCCAACAACTTGCTGGGCAGACAGGAAGCTGCAGCTGCGGCTCTGGCCTGCAGCTGCCTCAGAGAATGCTGAGGCAGAGTCTTTGCGGTCCTTTTCCTGTGCTATCTGAATGCCTGTGGAGCAGGAGAAAGCTGGGGTTGGGTGACAACTTTCCTATCTCTCTGTGGCTTACTGAGTAAAGGTCAAAAAAGTCTGATGCCAAAGTAAAAATAATAATAAAATCATGTGTTTTGGACTCTCCTCATTTTTGAACTTCTCTTCCCCAGAGCACCTAGGAGAATTATGCTGTTAGGGTGACTTTTTGTGTGTGTGTGTGGTTGAGGTTTGTTTGTTTGTTTAGCATTTTTGTTTGTTTTGTTGGTTGGTTTCTTCTTTTTTATTTTAATTATAGTGAGTAATATAATTCATTTGTTGCCTCCTGAGGATTCTGATTTGAAGAGCCTGGCTGAGATTAGGTTCTCCATTATCCAGACCTTCTGCAACTATAAACTGAAGAACTATAGTTGAGAAAGGATGTTCTTTAGTGCGATGTATGTTAGCATGTTTGCATTAGAGAATGGGAAATGACCCTTACCAAGTTAATCTCATACAGAATATCTCTAACTGCTGCAGAATTGGATGGGAAGACTGAAGACTAGGAGATAATATGAAAGAGACTCCTTAGATCCCTAGCAGCACCACTGTACCACTTAATCCCCCAGAAGATTTAATATTAAACCTTTGGGAATTGTTTATTCTTTTTGAAGAGATGGTTTTACTCTTTCATATCGTGAATATTATTATGACGGCAAAGAGAGGTTCCTCTAGTAAATATCAAAATCTCCTTCTCACTAAGCCTGAAGCATTTTCTTATTAAGGGTTAACCAGTAACCAATGTAATTGCATGTGGTGTAGCAAATATCTTAGCGTTATATCTACCTGTTCACCTAAGGATGATGTTCTACTGTATACAATTGTTTCAGCAGCTCTTTCAGGGTAGTTGCACAAATTCTGAAAAAGAACAAAAAGCAACAAAAATACGTAAAGTATTCTTGAGAGTATTATATTAAATGCAGAGTTAAAATGTACTACAGCTACAAAAATGCCAATATTTACTTATAACCCTAGTCCTGCCATCTACCTTTTGCAGTGTTACACAGTTTTTAATTAGTTGTTCGCATCACAGTTTTTTGTTCTTGTCAAAAAAAACCCCGACTGGTAAAAACCAACAGGATGCAAAGTTGTCTGCCTTCCATCAAATTCCTTCTTTTTAAAGGGACGTATTTACTGGAATACATACTGGACTAAATAAAAGGTGGTCAGAATTCCTCTAACACAGGCAAAATAACATGTTTTTCCCTGTCTCATTCCTCAAACTGTTTTGGCTGAAACTGTCCAAAATAATTCAGCATGAAACAAATTTTTACAAATACTTACACTCTGGAAAGATATAGTCAGCAACTTAAAGATACCTAAATGGAAGGCTTTTCTTTCAGTCTATGTTAACGAGCAGTGACACACTTCTCCCTCTTATTAACCAGGACTTCATCATCAGAAACAAGTAATGGATTCAAAACTTAGGGTTAACTAATAAACACCGTCTCATACCTTCGTTCAGAAACCAGGGGAAATGAAACTGAACTTTCTGGTGTTCCATTTTTCCTATTCCCAAAATGAATGCTGTAATTTTAGATTTAGCTGTGTTCTGTAATTTTGCTGAGAGCACTTGCTGTTTTGTTGTTTTAACTTTTCAGTGAAAGCATGTAGTATGTAGGCATTAGACACAGGTGACTCACAGACAGACATGCTTGCCATTCCTAAAATATTATTTATGGAACTTGTGTTTCCTGTTTTCCTGATGCTTGAGTCTTGTGCCTCCAACTGCCATCCTACCACCTCCAGTTTGGAGTGTCTCCTCCTCCCAGGCATGTTAAGGTTTGGTCCAGACTTTGATATGTTTACAGTTTTAGCATTTTCCCCCTCTTTAGCATGTCCTCTTTTTTTAGCAGGTGAGCTGCCCACATGCAGTGAAGCAACACATGTGAAAAAAATTCATTTCAGCACTGCCTGTTGCTTCCTATACCACAGAATGGTAGGGGTTCGAAAGGACCTTCAGAGATCATCTAGTCCAACCCTGCTGCAAAAGCAGGTTCACCTAGAGCAGGCTGGACAAGAACACATCCAGGCAAGTTTAGAATATCTTCAGAGAAGGAGCCTCCACAATGTCTCTGGGCAGCCTGTTCCAGTGCTCTGTTACCCTCAAAGTAAAGAAGTTTTTCCTCATGTTGAGATGGAACTTTCTGTGTTCCAGCTTGTGTCTGTTGCCTCTTGTCCTGTAATCAGGCACTACTGAGAATAGGCTGACTCCATCCTCTTGACACCACCCTGTAGATATTTACAATCATTGATAAGATCCCCTCTCAGTCTTCTCCAGGCTAAACAGACCCAGGTCTCTCAGCCTTTACTCATAGGAGTGGTGCTCCATACCCATGACCACCTTTATACCCTCTGTACTCCAGAGGCAGGAGTCTTCACTAGGGCAGACTAGAGGGGGAGGATGAATTCCCTCAACCTGCTGGCCACAGTCTTCTTGATGCACCCCAGGAGACCGTTTGCCTCATGGTTAACTTGTTATCCACCAGGACTCCTAGATCTCTTCTCTATACAGAGCTGCTCTCCAGCAGGTCAGGCCCTAATCTGTACCAGCATGGGATTATTCCTCCCTAGGTGCAGGACCCTACAATTGCCATTGTTGAATTTCATCAGGTTCCTCTCCACCCAACTTGCTAGCCTGTCTACTTCTTGTTGAATGGCAGCAAAGCCTTCTTATGTGTCAGATACTCCTACCCAGTCTTGTGTCATTAGCAATCTTTTTGAAGGTACACTGTTGACCCTCATCCAGGTCGTTGATGGATGTACTAAAGAAGACCAGACCCAGTACTGATCCCTGCAGAACACCACTAGAGTTACAGGCCTCCAACTGGACTCTGAAATGCTGATCACAATCCTCTGAGCTCTGCCACTCATCCAGTTCTCAATACTCAGCTTGTCTTCACCCTGCTGTATGTTAACACAGCAGTCAGAGCTGGGGGTGGAAGGAGGGGGGCTGATTTCTCATTTTATCTTAAGCTTTCAGGTGTACACTGTTTTTTATATCTCTAAGTATATTTCAGAATAGTTACTTAAATGTTAGCTCTAGCAGCAACTTGGGAAGAAGTGCACAGCTATATCAGAACCATATAATCATAGGATTGTCTAGGTTGGAAGGGACCTTTTGGATCATGAAGTCCAATGATCAAACTAGCACTGACAAAACCACCACTAAACCATGTCCCTAAGCACCATGTCTACCTGTCCTTTAAATATCTCCAAGGATCTCCATCTCCCTGGGCAGCCTGGTCCTGTGCTTGGCAGCCCTTTTGGTGAAGAAAATTTTCCTAATATCCAAGCTAAACTTCCCCTGGCCTAATGTAAGGCAGTTTCCTCTTGTCCTATCACCTGTTACTTGGGAGAAGAGACCAACCCGCACTTTACTACAACCTCTTTTCAGGCAGTTGTAGAGAGCAATAAGGTCTCCTCCCAGACTTTTCTCCAGAATAAATTCTTTCTCTCTTACTTTTCTCTCCTAGGTGGAATCTAGGCAGTCTTGTCTTTAGAAACATGGTATTTTTATTAAAAAAAATAACCACTTTAGCCATGTTATGCTTGAGACCTAGGAAAGGGAATACTAATACCCTGACATAAAGCTTCGTATCTCTTATCATACTTGCAGCAACAACTTCATAACCCTGCTTCCAGTAGTCCGATTGCCAAAAAGTAACTGGGAGCCATTTTGTGTCAGCAGGGGTTACACAATGTGGGACATTTCACTTGAATAATTGGTCAGCATTAAGGATGCAGATTGTGTTTTATCAAGGACTGGAATTTGTGAGCTTTCCTTAATTTACAGATGAAAATGACAATCCATCTCTTCTACATATGAAGTTTAGATTAATAGCAACTGGCTGTGAAATAGCAAGAATCCATGCTCGTTGTCTCCCAGTTTACTTTTTCTTGCAGCTTTTAGGATACACAGAGATATTCTCAGGCAAGGGACCTTGAGTCAGCTGGAGTTTTGAGGTAGATATTTTTACTGCAAGCACACCAAAAACATTCAATAAGCTCTGAAGTTACAGTTTATTTTAGCTGAGACTAAAACAATGGACCCTTTTTAAAGAGACAAGTGAGGCTTGCTTTGTAAGGCTATAAAAGTAAGAGAATGCAAAAATAAATATTCTTTTGCCCACCATACCTTTGCTTCTTTCCAGCCTTGCTGTGAATCCAGCAACTTTCAGGGGCTTCTTGAACTAACTCAATACAATCCTCTCCTGTGAAAAAGTTATGGATCACTTTTGAAAACCAAAAGGGGTATTTTTTCTTTTTTCTTTCTTTTTTTTTTCTCCTTGTCTTTTCTTTCTGCCCCCTTATATCTATGTCCCTGATCTCAGGAACCACTACTCCTGCTGCAGGTTCTCTGTTTGTTGGGTTTCTCACACTACCTCCCGCACTGGTTTCATTAAAAATTTTTCTCTTCTGTGGACACTCGCTCTCAGGTCAGATGCAGAAAGTAGTTCCTCACCCAGAGCATTCCCTCTGCCTCATGTGAGTTAAAGAACAGATAGAAAGCAGTTTGCCCCTCCTGCCGGCACTTGTGTGTTTTTAGAGATCATAATGCACAGTAAATTAGGAACAAACTCAGCATTTTGTTGCATCTTCTTTTTTTCCCCTCCAAATTCCATGCAAAGTGTTCATCTTTACATTATCATCAGAGGCCTACTCACAGCAGAGAAAAAAATGGTATTGCTCGTAACAAATTAATGCAAACCTGGGAGAGAAATTAAGCACTTTCCATTTTGTGTCATTAAGGGGTATAAGATAAGGCAGAAGAAGGCCCAAACAAGTGCTCTGGAGGATGTATTATTTTAATTCAGTGAAGCTGTAGACATGACAGAGTGTTCTTGTATCAGAGCTAGAGGGTGTTTTATTTTGCACTGCCATTTCTAGGGTCTAAATTACTCTACTGCCAGTGGTTATTTCTAAAGCAATGAGGTTAAAACAATATTTGGTATGATTACTTGAAGAGTTTAATTTGACAATTAATTGATTATGTGCTTAGGCTGTAATAATTATAAACAGCTATATAGATATAGCTAAAAAAACATGTCAAAGTACAGTTCTCCTTTGAGAAGGTGCGTGTTTTATAGAATGTGTTTATGTTGAAATATACATGCATGTAAATAGAGAACACTTTACTCTTGGTAATTAGAGGTGGATTACTAGTATTGCCTAGTCTGAGCATGTGAAAATCGAAAGTCGCACCCTTAGACTATGCCACAGGATGACGAAACTCAGAAAGCATTTTAGATGTTTAAAATTATATATTGTCTTTGGGCTGCTAACAAGAGAACATTTGAAGCTAGTGCCTAAAACTGGAAACATGGAGTTAAGGTTAAAAAAGCACCAAATTAAAACATGTCAGGTAAATCAGAATAACAGCACTGTCACTATGCACTTGGGCAGAAAGGTAAAAGTTTAAGCCCTCACCCAAAGGGCATGGCACAGAAGAAACCTGAGAGCAAAGGCTTAACACTATTACAGTGTCACTACTCATAGGTATAACAAGATCTAATGCTCGCAGGCTGCTGCTCACAGCCTAAAGAATTGCAACATTCCCAGAGGAAAGGCAGGAAAGATGCAAGTGAAATGCGTTGGTTGGGCAGCTCAGGAGGAGTTAATACTGGTGCGTGGCCCTCCCTGAGCTTTCTGGGAATGGTGGGACCATTTTGGTGATGGTGTTATCAGCTGTTGATAAATTTAATGCTTCCTAAAGCCAGCATATCTTAAAAACTATTGCACTGTTAATCACGTTTGACCTAACTTCTGGAAGGACTGGAAGAGTGTTTGGCCCTGATTGTACACTTTAGACTACCTCAAGTTTAACCTTGTTTTGAGAGTGGCTGTACCTTGCGTGGATTTACCAGAACATTGCAATCTATACCACTTTATAATGTTTATGCGTATGCATATTCATACATGCATCTATTAAACAAGGTCCTACATGCAGGTGGAAAGCTATAATGCAGAGGATACATGAGGTACTTTGCATAGTCATCTAATATGACATGTTAGATTTGAATCACTTTTGAAAACCAAAACTAAACACAACCAGGTTATTGTATGGAAATGTCAATGAACTACTCTGCCTATGGCTAGTTTGCTGTAAATTTTTTCATTACAAAGTCATAATTACAAGTATACGTGAAACTGTAGATGTAACTTTTGATTATTCATATTATTTGAAAGATAAAAACCACTGATGCATAGAGCCAATACTTAGGCTTATATTTCTAGCTCTAACGGAGGAGAATGTCAGTCTCGTAGCTCTCAATTTAACATGTAATATCAACATCTTAATGCACCATTAGTCTGAACCCAACCAAACTTCTCGAAACAGACAAGATGTCACGGTATGTGTTCCCCACACTTCTCTCTTTTAACAAAAGTAAAAAGAAAACTGGAACCCCATCAACAAAAGTCACAATTAAAAAAATTAAATAAGCATTATTCTTGGAAAGAATGTCTCATTTTCTTCCTTCCTTTTGGCAGTTTCCTAGGCTGCTGTAGATTGAAGAAAATAGGAATAAGCATCTTTCGACCACAAACAGATGTGCTTGATAAAGAAAATGTCAGCAAAAATACTAAAGCAATGTGTCACAGCAGCTTTCTGACAGATAGAGGGAAAAGGTAAAAAATGTTCTATCATGTCCGACAAGGTGTTCTTTTTGAGATTTAAAGATCACTGTGCAACTTTAAACATGTTTGTCACTTTGGCTCCGACTGGAGCTATCTGGAGCTTCACAAGAACTTTATCAGCTCAGCATAGGGGGGAAGAAAGGAGCCCATTCCCATTTATCTCAGCCAGGTTCCCTTCAAAGCCAACAAATAAATTACAGTGTACATTTGATACAAATTGATTTCTTAACTCAAATAACAATGTTGTCCTCCCAGTCAGGCCATGTGTCACTCATTCGCGAGCCTGAGTGAAAGGCTCAATCTGTTGGCGTGACAGAAATAGGCCTGACGCATCTCGCCGAGGAATGCTAATAACCCCGGCCTGGCCCGGGCCTTTGTGGGCAAGCCGTGATAAGGAACATCAGCCCGTCCTGTCAAACGCCGCGAAGACCTGATCAGTGTTTGTTCCAACAAGCTGCACAGGCCTCAGAGTCGCCATCCCATTTCATGTAGCAAATGAGAGGAAAATAAGATCCGGCTACCGCAGTTAAGATGCCGGTGACTGTGATGAAGCCGAAGTGAAAGGAAACCCCATTGAATATCTTGAGCTGATCTTATCAGCTGCTGGAGAAATGAGATATTGGCAGGGGCTGTTGAGTTTCTCACAGCTGAGCAGGTTAATAAGGTTGGGAGGCAGGCCACAGGCTAATTGGATTTGCCTTGGTTTGATAAACAGTGGCAGGCCTATTGCCAGAAAAACATACACANTTTTTTTTTTTTTTAAGCTAAAGGTGTCTTCCTGAATTCCCAGATGAAGAGGCCAACAAAGTCAAACTGTGAAACAGTAGTTGTTGGGTGCTCTGATTTTAATCAAACACCATTTAACCTGCCTGACCTCACAAAGTCAGCTCACATCAAAACAGCACAACCATAAGGGCTAACTGGAAGCAGAAGGAAATAACAACCTATTGAAGCTTTCTGAAGGCTTAAAATATGCAAAAGGAGCTAATTTTGCAGCATTATTCCCAGGCAGACACAGCCAGAGTGAAATGGGGGCAACACCCATTGCTGCCAGTCAGGGTTCCAGCACCTCTTCAGCCCTCTAGGTGAATTTGATTCCCTGATCCTTCAGTTCTTGCTGTCACTCTGCTTCTTTCCATGCTGTCATTCGGCAGGATCTGGCCTGTAATTTGCAAGGAGTCAGGGTGATTTTTGCTTTCAAGCTGTAGAACTTTCCCCTTCTGTGGTGTTACCTGTGTGTTGCAGCTGTGAGCCTCCACCCACACTGCCCAGCAAAAGCAGCAAGGTGTGCTGGCATGCCAAAACCTTTGCTCTGCTTGGAAATATAATGCTTTGAAATATTTTTAGCTGTGGAAGTCGTTTTCGAATGCCACCAACAAAATCCTCTCACTACATTTTGCTTCATTCAGTATTGGTTTTATTTCTTCCACTAACTCTTCTAAATCTCAGAGCTTTATTTCCTCTGGCAAAAACTTTGGATTGTGACTGGCAGGGCTGGTGCAAAAAGAAATCACTGAATGAGAGTGATGCTGCCTTACACTTTGGTGCAGATATAAATAGAGCACCAGAGCAAAGTGGTGGGGAATTCTCTCTATCTACAACAAAGGAAGAATAGTTAATTTTTTACTGCCTGTAGGTGCATTTCAAACAACTTCCATTCAATTGCACATATTTTTAATATGAGTGTGAGCACACAGGTACATTTTTCAATGCCTATGGTGCCCTGTATGGTGGCATCTGAACATCAGAATCTTGAATCATGAACTGTGACCTCATCTATAAAAATCATCAATGGAACAAATAACTGATGGGAAAATACATGCCACCCCAGTGGAAAGCTTCTAAGTATCTTTTTTTTTTTTTTTTTAAATTTAGTTTCATTTGACTTCATAAAACATATTTTCTCACCAACATATTCAGTGAGTCAGACATGATGAGGAACTAGAAAGGCATGATGAAGGGATAGAAAGGAGACATTTCCAGATTTATTCAATGTGTTATTTTTCTTCACTCAGAATGTGGACTTGTTTGTCATTTTTGAAATAAAAGATTATTTTCTCTGAGGAAATACTTTTTCTCACTTCAATAATAGTTCAAGATCCTGGTTAAAATATTTCCCCTACAAGCAGGTTCCATTCTCTTCACTCCATTTGTAGAGAAATAGTTGTGTTACATATGGGTTTATTACTTACATTAATTTCTATTTAATTACTTTAAAACATACTTTACATTATATATAACATCTTTTATCAGACTATCTCAGAATGCTATGTCAAAATTAGTTATATTGCATGTCTCACTTTTGAAGTTGATACATGAGCAGAGATTTTCTGACCAACTCTTTCCTGTTTAAAATTATCAAGGTTTTGAAAGCAAAGCTTTTAGGAACATATCAGGTTTAGCAAGAATTTACTGTGTAGGTAGGATAAAATTTTAGCAAGTTCAAAAGAAGCCATTTTTAGGGCAGTTTAAATTCCTCTCCTCGACTGGCTTCTCTTCCTTATCTCCTCGGACTTCTTCATTCATTTGCCAATTTGTCTCCTGAAGCTGTTCCAGTTGTTTAGAAATAAGAACCAACTTTCTAGAAAATAATGACAGTCCTCACCTGAGAAGTGGGATATTGCAGAACATAAAGCTACCTCTTCCATCTGCTAGGTGAATACTGAACTGTTGCTTTACTGAAGATGCATTTCTCTTTCATTCTCTGGTTCACAGAATATTTAATTATTTATAGGAAGTGAAACAGTTTGAGCAGAACAGAAAGTAGATTTTTTTTTGCTCAACAAAATGCAGCTAATAACTGGTCTCCCACATGTTTACCACATGTCATAACTGTAGGACTAGCGGGTTCTCTAGAGCAGAGAAGGTCCAGGCAGTGCAGAACTTACCACGTCCTTTGGCTCTGGAAGAAAAAAGTAAAAGGGAGGGAATGATTTGCCGGCAGGAGAGTTTCTCAGATCAAGATAATCAAAGAGATTTTCTTTTTTATTTCAGTTTTGGGCCTGGAAGCATTTAAGAGAAATTTCATTTCATGGTAAATAAGAACAAAACCTGTAAATAGTACTGTAAACGCAAAAATGAAACAAACCACAATCCCTGTATCATAATGGAAATGAAACCATTCAGGGAAAATAAGGAAAAGAAAATAATTTCAACTAAACTTTGCTTAAATTAGGATTCAGGTTTGTTTTTAGAGAAAGAAAACTCTTTCCTCACTTTGAATATGTTTCTGGACACCATCCCACAACACAAAATTGGCTTTGTACTCACAATGACTTATGCATAATAGTTTCTTCCTTTCACATTTTGAGTGTTTTATTATTTTTGGATGCACATCAATACAGCATGTGGCACATGCATAAGGCAGGCTGGGCTAATGGAAGTACTTTTTCTGCAGTATAAATACTGGCTAAAACCAAGCTGACAAAACCTCTTGTGCAAAATCCAGGTCCACTACTGGTAAAATTAATAAAACTTGCTCCTTTTGATAATAGTAAGATCCATCTTCAATGGTTTTCCAGCCTTACATAAAGCTTAAAATAATGTATAAATCAAAAATGCCTTACTCATCCTATATTTACTGTAAGTTGCTTTTGGAATCATTAATTGGTCTAGTTTCCTGACATCCCAAAATAGCAATATACAGATGAATATGACATAATATCTTTCTTAAATTATGAAAGACAGCAAATGAAGTACATATGGACTACTGATTTTAAAACTGCATCAAACCCAAGTACATATTCCATAGTAATGTGGCCAAGGAGTGATTTTATTAGCTTGCTATATTTCAGAAATGAAATAAAGGAATAATTTGCTAACTTTTTCTATAGAGATTCAAAATTTATGATAAAGTTTTACCTTTTATTCAATTTTAATTTTTTTAACAGACAATAGATAAATCAAAACTAATAATAGCAACTCCAAAGACATCTCATAAAGACCAACATGTGCTTTTACCTTTAATCTCAGTAAGAAGCTCCTTGCCTTTAATGGAAGTATTCACAGTATATAAAATTGAACAGATGATCACATCTTTAAAAGATGAGGGCCTAAAGAAACACCTGGTAATTAGTACTGAGTGATACAGCATGAATAGAGCTTATAAGGGGGCACTGAGGTTTCTTGGAACATCATTGTGCTACTATTTTTGGAAGGAAACAGATGCATCCAGAACTTGGAAAAAGTAACTGCTTCTCAAAGCACAGGCAAGCTATTAATAATTAGCAGGTACTGTGGAAGAGTCTGACTCAAGAACAGTTTCCCCTCACATATGGAAAAGTTTCTATGGTATTTGCTATATTTCACATCTGGAAAACAAAGCAGCAGAGGTACAGAACAGAACCTGAAAATGTTAATCTTCAAGAATAACCATTACCAAAATGTCTGAGCAGGATTTCATGACCAATAAAGAAGTGAGGCAACTCTGCCCCTCCCCAAAGCGTAAGGCACTCCACATACTTGGTTATACACTCATTGAAAGGAGAGCACACAGATTTGTACAAAAAGTCGGAAAGTAGATATAAATTTCAAAATACCCAAAGCGAGAGCCACTAGTTCAACACCAGATTTTATACACGATTAATGATTAGCAGAGAAAGTGAAAGTAACTATCTTCCACCTCGAATAGAAAGCATAAGACATTAAAATGGTTGTGTCAGGCCCAAAATAAAACCTTGATCCAATATCAAACTTTTTCAAGAGGGAGCTTTCAGCTAGTATTTATCAAGATTGAAATATTGAAAGATTGATGTGTAGAGTGTGATAGCTGGTACTTGATGTCTATACATTTTGGGGTACTTTTTTGTTTTAAACTGATGTAGATTAGTCTGGTATAGTGAACCCACTTGTGGCCAAAGAACATTGAGTGTGTTTCTTGATACTTCAGGAAACATCTTCCAGCTTTTCTCTGAGACACTCCAGTTGTGAACCATAGTTCAATAAATGGGGGAAAAGGAGAATGACTTCACAAACTCCCTGCTGTCCTGAAATAGAATGCTAATGCAGACACAGTCTTGTTCTTTCTGTACTACATTCAGTTCCTTTTTGTATTGATAGCTTCGCCATATGTGATGTCAGAAGAATTTTCATCATCACTGTCTAACTTATAACACTGACTTCGCTAATGAAAACATTAACGATCATCTTCCTGCAGACCACTATTTCCCTGTCTAGGATAGTCTGGGTTACCTGTTACCCAGATCATTGCTCATTTTAGGATTTGGTTATCATCTCTATTATCTTAGTTATGAAATACCTATTTAGCATTATATCGGATTGTCTCTATGATTTTTAATTAATAAATTCCTCTCCATGAGAATATCTGAGCTTTACTTGCATGCTGCTCAGATGAATTCTGTCACATTTTTCTAATATAGAAAGAAAATTATTTCACCAGTGGAAGAAAAATTAGTCTGGAACAACCTGTTTTCTCTCAATATATTTTTCCTATTCTCCAATTTTTTATTTACCTCCATGCATTTCCTTCAAAATGTGTTCTGATATTTTCTACATTGTTCAGGTCAAGCTGATAGGCCAGTTGACTTTCCTTTTCTCTTATTCTTAATATATATAAATACATGTAAAACATTCACTATCCTATATTTATGTGTTCCCACTTCCAATTTGATATACTTAGAAGTCTACTAGATCTCTTGTTCCATATGCAAGTTCTGGTTGTATTTTTTTTTTTTTTTTTTCATCATTCTGAGCTAGAGATTATCAGGTCCTTGTGATTTAAACATATATAATATTTGAGTTTTCCTTAACCTCAGATGTGGAATTTTAATTTCCATACCTCCATCCCCATTAGTCATTCTGCCTTTGCCCTTCTATTTGTTATTATTGACTCTCCTGAAAATCATGGTCATATATGCATTTAAGACCTTTAACACCAACCCCATTCTTACTGCGTAGAAGCCTTAGTTTTCTTATTATGTGCCCAAGCAACTTTTCTAACTTTAATTTTCTTTCCAAGACCAAAACAAATTCTACAATTCTAATTCTCTCCCCACCCTCTCCTCAGGATCTAAATTACAGTTTTCTTTTATTGATTAATCTTGTTCTCTGACGTTTCTAGACCTATTGGCTCATTCAAGTGTCCTTTCTGAGGTCTGTCTGTAGTTTGAAACCATTTCTACAAAAAATTCCCTGTCTTGAACTGAAGCTCCAGATATTTTTACACATTTACCTTTAGAGAAAATTGAAATCTCTTCCTCACTCAGACTCCAAGTAGTCAGGCAATTTGAGTTCATGAATGAGTTCCCTGATTTCTCACTTCACCCTTCTAAAATTTTAAACCTTAGTTATGAAACTTTTTTACTTATACCTTCTTTTTTACTTAGTTTAATAATACTGTAGTAATATATTACCAAATGACCGTTTATACAATTAAGTCCCTTGTTACAGTGATATTAATGGTGAAGGAAGATTAATGTCTTGATTCAATTACTTCCCTGTGTGGAAATTTCACATTCAGAAATGTCTACACCCTATTTGTGTTAATAGCATTTGTTTTACATTCTGTAATTCTGAGATCGAAATACTTCTGCAATAAGTTAAAACTATCCAGAAAGAACTTCTGTTAGTAATCCTGTGACTAATGACATTCCAGAGATTTCTATCCAAATCCAAATAAAATCCCAAACTTCTATACGAGACCTTTGACAGTCCTCAATGAAGTTTAGTTTTCCAGACTCACTCAAAGTGTGTTTGACTAAATCACAGATTCACAGAATCGTTGAGTAATTAACATTAGACAGAATCTCAGGAGGTCATATAACCTCCTGCTAAAGAGAAGGACCCCATCCCCAATTTGATATAATCTTCCAACTTTGTAAACAAGTACTTTATTATCTCCTTCAGATCACTTGTAAAGATGTGAAAGAGAACATGTCCCACGATAGACTCCTGCGATATCCTATATGTCAGTAGCATCCAGGTATACTACAATGCACTAGACACTACTTTTTGAGTTTCACCATGCAATAGCTTTTCTTACCCAGGTAGTTGACTACCAACCCAGACTCTTAGGTCACAGCTTGTATATAAGAACATTGGGGGATACAGTATAAAAAGTTTTGTTAAAGTCAACCTGAATGACACCCAGTGCTCTTGTTCACGAATCAGGCATTTTATCATGGAGGCAGTCAGGCTGATTAGATGAGGTTTATCCTTGATAAATCTATGGTGATATTCCCAGTCATCTTTCTCTCCTTTGTATGCCCAGAAATGTGTTCCAAAAAGTCTTTCTCCATGATCTTCCAACTGTAGTTTTGACCTATCTTCTTTTTTTTTTTTTTTTTAATATCTTTTCTATATTTTCAATTTGCTGTGTTGAATTCTTTTGTTGATTACCAATGGACTTAAATTGAAACATGAGAGATTCCAACTGGATATAAGGAAAAACTTTTCCATTGTAAGGATAGCCAAACAGGGGAACATGGAGGATGTGCAACCTGCAGCCTTGGAGACACAACTGGATGCAGTCCTGAACAAGCTGGTCTGCTCTCATTGCTGACTCTGCTGACCCTCCTGCTGAGCAGGAAATTGGACTAGATTACCTCTTGAGGTTCCTCCCAACTTCAGTTATTCTCTAATTTTGTGGTTCTGTGGTCATGCCAATGCATATTTAAAGCATGTTTGCAGGATCTAAGCCGAGGACCCACAAGATCCAATAATCAGTTCTGGGACTACAAATAATCTCATAAAAGTAGAAAGTTCTGTTATTTAGTCAGCTTCCATGTCCTGTGTGGAAAAAACCTAACACACTAAGCACTTATTCCACACACTTTCACAGCAACAGTTTGACATCCTCTATCAATAGTTGTTAGCCCACTTATTATCAGCTTTTTAATTTTCCTGACTACTGCTGTCATCACTAATATTCCAGTTTTCAGTGATATGCCATTTGTTTAAGAATCTCCTCAAATTTGGTACAGCCCTTCTTGATCAGTGATGTCTGTGGTGCTGTTTGATCCATCTATCTGAAGATTTTTGTTTGCTTTCATCAGGATTGCTCTTAGATTGCTCAGTTATAAAGCTTGGCTTCAGGCAGAGAGCATAAAACTGTGCTCTGTAGTTTTTATCAATGAATTTATTGCTTGTCTTTAACAAGGGGACAAACCTATCTCTTTTTTTCAGTGGCATAAATCTCCAGCCCTTTCTGAGATATACTTCTTTCTGTGTACCAACCATTCTATTCTTTGTTCTCCCTTGAAGTCTATAATCTATATAGATTGAGCTAATTATAGTAATTTTTATTCAGTTGCTCTTTTTCAACTTTTACTAGTGTGCTTAAAAAAGAGCTAATGAAAAACTCAGGACAAGAGCCTGGTAGCAATTCAGTGCTAACATTACTAACCTGCTTGTGAATAAAGAGCAAATCTGTGTTTTCCACATAACTCCGGCTCTATCCAAAAAGATATTGACTAAGGCCAATTTTACATTACATCATTAATACAAACTTTCATTAGATATTCTACTTTGAGAAACTCAGTATTTCCAAAAGGATCTGAAAGCTGCTTTTGTCCACTGACATCAATTAATTAACATTAATTAATACAGCTAGAAGATTCATTTTATAGTTTCAAAAGAGGTTCACTGATGCATGTAAATTGGAAAAGGAGTGAGAAAAACACATCAACTAAATTCAGTGCATACTGAATCACAAATATTGCAAATTAATGCAAGAAAATAGTAAGATTTAAGGGAAAAATAATGTCATATCTTTCTTCAGCCAGTCAGTTCTTGCACAGTTTTCAGCACTTCACTTCAAATTTCCACCTCAAAAAACACCAGCTTGCTAAAATATTTCTAAATTTCAATCCAGATATTTTAGGGTGATAAAATACCTGCTGTATTAGTTGTCCTCCACATGCTCTAGAAATCCAGCAATTCAACCTCAAATACTTCAAGAAGTTAAAAGATCACAGGTTAAAAATGTTCCAGAAACATTCAGAGGTGCCGGTCTTGAGTGACACAAATCTTGATTTAACACAAGTTCAAAACATTAAAACTCACTGTCTTTCCAAAGTAAAAGATGCATGAAACTCAGGAAATATGCAATTTTGTTTCAATTATGCATGCAAAGTTTCATTTGCTCCAGAAGTCCCTTCATACTCCCTGGCTGTGGATCTCCAGCTGATCCAAATCATTCTAGATAGTGCATAATTGTAATGTTGAAGGTGCAGGCATTACAGGTTCTTAAACTCGAAACCTATTAATGAATAAAAACTAAATTGTACCTTCCTTCTCATCAACGCATATTAACTTTTGAGGAAAAGCATCAAAATATGGAAGCAAAGTATATTTTATTTTAATTTACAAAATATTGTAAGACATTCCCACAATGCTCGGTTAATACTGTTCCATCTTCCAGTTCAAGACATATAGTCAAATTTGCATACAAAATCCAAAGTCTCACATATCTTTCAGAGCTATACCATATAAATAGCACTAAGTTTCTGTTTGATTCCAAAGCTGCAGTGATATTTGAGATTCGGGGTTGGAGCAGGAACTGGATTTGGAAGCGGATTTCCTGATTTTTTTCTACTAACCATCTGTTGAATCAGTTTTTGGGGGGCTAATTTTGAGATGGGCAAACGATTTTTTTGAGAAAACAAAAACAGAAGTTTCACTCCAAAATGTTTGTCATAACATTTGATTTATTTAATTACATTCAGAACCAATGTGTGGGCTGCTCCACCTGGAGATCCACAGTACCCCTCCAAAAAGCTGTAAACTATATTTGTAGTAGAGACTAAATTTGTTCAGAAAGAACCTAGTTGTAATGAAGTGTGAGATACAGGATCCTCAACAGCAACTCCTTTACTCTAGTGATGCATTTCTTTTGCGCCAAGTTACTTGCTACAAGCAGACTTGTAACATGTCTATTTCGCAGTGGAATATCATTCTAAAACAATTCTAATGTTTCAGTGATGACATCTTATGTATCTTGTGTCATGGTTTCAGACAAATTTATCAAAACCAGACTGGCAGATGGTCCTTCCTTTCCCCCCACCTTCCTCTCTACCCTATCCCCACCCTGGTATAAGAGGAAGAGATAAGGAGATTGACAAACTTGACAAGCATCAAACTGAGATGTTCCCAAGTGGCATAAAAGTGTGTCCACATTTTTAAAAAATGTTTAAGGAAATTTCAGTTGGTGGAATTCATAGTAATTTGTTGGATATTCACTGAAGGGCTTTTTGCCGTGATAGGGGAAAAAGAGTTTATCCCTCCCTCACAATTTTTCTGCTGGTAGTAAAATTTTCTTTTGCTTCTATGACTTTTTCCTTCATTACTCTTCAAAAGGCAGGGTGGTAGCAGTTCCAAAATCAAGTAGGTTATTCCAGTCTCTAAAGTCACTCAGAAAAAAAGAAAGAAACTTGCGTAACTCTCCAGCTAATTAGGTTGTCAAAAATAAAATTCTTACATCACAGGAATTAGACATGAAATGAACATGCTAAAACAGAAATCTTTCTTTGCAAGTCACCAAGCTTTGCTAATTCATTGGAGTCAGGTAAATATTTAGGCAATTTCTTGGCTTCTCATTCATATTGTTTTTTAGAGCTGTAATACAGTGACAAGTCTCATCATTCTCTGTTTTGTCTCACCCTATACAGCATTCCTAATCTGAAGTTAGAGGCAAGATCATAGTGAGAAGATGTGATGTGACCTCCAGCTACCTCTAAACTGATCAGATATCACATCTCAGCATAGAATGTGAGAAGCTGTGAATTCTGCAGCTTATTGAACAGCTTCTGAAGTTCAATAAATTGTGACAGTTGTGTATGTTCCTGTATAATCGCAATTTCATTTTCTAAGGTATTATGGTTTAAATGGAGTAAATTACTGGATTTCTCCATCTGACTCCATTTCTAAACACTGAAGTTATCATAGAAGCCTGGAAAAGAAGAACAGCGTGTTCTATTTGCAATGCCTAACTTCAAGAATCCAGTAATAATCTCCTTAATTGTGTAATGCCAAAAATAAGCGATACTGTGATGTTATCCTGAGTTTGCATGCAGCCTGAAAGGATTGGTTGTGAAGAAGCTTAAACTGCAGATTTGCATATTTTGGTTAACCATTTCTCAAAAAGTGTGTCCATGTTTCTTGCAAATACGTTAAACATCTGTTCTAGCACCCTATTCCTTCAGATATTCTCCTGCTCCAAATGTTACTGTTGACCTAAAAACCTTACCATGGATCTCTGCTTTCAAATAGCATCAGTGAAATGAGAAACTTTGTTCCTGTCATAAAGGAGAAAAAAACCTAACCTGTTATGGTGAGAAATTAAGTAATTTAATACCAGCATGAGGAAAAATGAAAATGTATTCCCTGTATTCATTTTACAAAGGCAATTAGATAGAGGGATTATCTGTAGGAACAGTTGATAACAAAATTCCAGTCAAATTTGTCAGTTTTCGTAAAGTGAACTCCACATATTTTGTGAAAGTGAAAAATTTTGGCATTGTTACAAGAAAAAACTGGGGGGGAAAGGCATAATTCAGCCTACAATGCCAATTTCTGAAGTTTTAAATGCATTTAGGATAGACCCTCCACTATATTTTTACCCTTGGAAAGGAAAACACAGGGCATATTTACAAAAGAGGAGTAAAAAGTGTAAAATCCCGTTTCTTAGTGTGCAGGGACACCGTGAATAGGCAAAATAATGAATATATTCTTTTCTGTGGTGTTTTTTTTCTTTTCTTCTTTTCCTTTTTTTCCTGTTACCTGGATATTTGACATATTCTTCTTTAATACACTAATGTGATCTTTATGGATAATCAGTTATCCAGTTCAACTGCCTGTGACCCAAACTAGTAACCTGTGGAAAACATTCACTAACAGCTTACACATTCATTAGCTATTATCAGTCAGTACAGTTTTACTTTTTAGCTGGAGTTATGAAAAATGCATGAAGGCAGAGAAGAACTCTGGTTTGTGGTATTTGTTGTGAAGCCCAGAAGCAGCAGCAACCCGCAACCTATCATGCATAAAAGCAAAAATAACATTTATGAGCCCAGTCATGTAAAGCTTGAGTAGTCAGATTCATGAAATTCACTAAGATTTGGATTAAATTTATACCATTCTATACAGCTCTACTTTTGATTAGAGCTCTGTGTGCAGTGGAAAAAAAACCTCCCATTTGAATGGAACTTATATTTTTAAGAAGTTTGAATGTGCTAGAATTTAAATTGGGCTCCAAGCTGGATCTTAAAATGTATGGTGGGTCAATTTACATCCAGTGTTAAAAGCTGGGGAGGATGGACGACATGATGGATGGGCAAAAGAGATAGTGCTCCACCCTTTTAGAATTTTAGCTATGGATCCAAATTTATAAATGTAAGGATCAAAACATGACTGACTTTTACTGACTCCATTTATGAAATTTTGAATCTTGAAGTGCCCAAATGAAGCGTGTAAGCTAAACAATGGAAAGTCTATGAAAGTCATTATTTTTACTTTTGAAGAAACAACAATAAATCTTTCCTCCTACCACTTCTCTTTGCTTCTCATTAGAAACAAATTGCATTGTACTTCAAAAAATATTCCAGTCATTTACCTTTTCACTTTTTCGTTTGTGGTTCATAAAATGTAGCATAGATTTAGCAGTGATGGGGGAAAAAAAGCATTTTGCAGATCAAATTTGCATCACAAACTAGTGCCATTTAATGCTTTATATGTTTAAATTCTGTATATATATCAGCCACTGTGGTTTTCATGTATTTTCAGTAGATTCAGAAAAAATCAGTGAGGCTTAGAATTTATTTTAATATCTAAATAAATTCTCAGCTCATCATTCAGGTGACTTGTGAACTTCAAATAAAGTCATACAATGCATGAAGATTAAGAGATTAAATCACACATCCAGACTCCTGCAATGTATGAATATAAATACATACATACACATATACACATGTGCACCCCCAATACATACGCTAAGGTTCAAATCTAGATGCTTTGAGCCACGCCTATCCTTTGACTGTGATTCAGACTAGATGAGAATAGCTTGGTTTCTCTTCCCCAGATCTGCAGCCTTAAATCTCTAATCTGTAGGAAGAAAAAAGCAGATATTCTCATGAATCTATTTAAAGAAGAAAGTTCTGGCAAATTCTGCCATTTGGGGCCAAAATATAGAAAAACAGATTGCAAGATTTTAGTATTAGAGAGACTAGGTTTACAGTTTGCAACACCACTTGCATAAAATAAGTTTGGTTTTTGCAGGATCAGGGCCTAGCTGCAACACTTACAGCCCGAAAAGGACAGCCTAAAAAACCTAAAGATGTTATTAAGTGTCTAACCATAATTCTAAAATCCATTTCTTTCACAGTATAAGTTTGAATGTAATCATCTTATATTTCTGTATATTAAATATTAAGAACTTGTACACATTATTATAATAGTTAATTGTCTGAAAAAGGAGCCTTTTAAAAGAATACTATAAATGTTTACTTTTTAAAACACAGTGTTTCAAAATATATGCTTAGTCCTTTTCATATATTTATGATTAACCATTTGGTAGAATACATCATTAAAACCAAATTGAGACTGAGTGACCTAGCAGGAATTCTGCAAGATACTAAACAAAAAAACCCCTCCAAACTGAAATTGTTTTAAAATAGAAGTCTAACAAAAACATTTGCTGACATTTGTAAACTTTTATATTAATTTTCTATTTTTTCAGTTCTTAAGAAATGAGATTACATTAAATACTTTATATGGAACCTATCTAATAATCAAATCAGTAGGAGCTACAGAAGCAGCTTTTAAAAGGTAATTTTTGTTACAATTTTGAAAAGCTCGATTACTTTGTAACTGTTTGTACAGTTACAAAGCAGGATTACTTCAACATAATAAAACTTAGATCACCTTGAGAGAGATCAACATAAAATTGATTTCTGAATTCAATACTCAGAATTTTCGGCAGGGTGACAAATAAATAAATTTATTTGCTTGCTGTGTTTGTCTTGGTTTTCAAAAATGCCTAAAAGACTAGTTTGTGTTAATTTTCTTTTAGAAGCAGGCTCTCCTGACTCTTCACCTGATGTTTTCTACTTAGGACAGTAATCTACAGTGTTTTACCCAGACTTTAGGCCTTTGCCATGGGATTCCCAAGAAAATCTTCATGATACTATTTCATTTTAGAATTTAGAAGCACATGTGATAAGCGGTCTAGCTAACAGTTTTATCATCTACTTTTTTTCTAGGACATGATCTTCCTCTCAAACCAATGCCTTGCAAAAGAGGGGATCCTTGAAATTGTGGCAAAGCTAGCTCTGTTTTCCTAATTGTTACTTGTAGACTCACATTCCTTCAGAAAAAGCACAGATGTTGTAATAATCAGGCAACAAATTTTATGTGTTTGTACTTATGTCTACTGGCACTAGGGATGAATATGTCTCAACACCAAAATACTTTAAAGTTGAAGAACAACATGTTCTTATACTGAAATTTAACTTGTATTTCATATAGAATATCCTTTCTAACTACATAGTACCCACATATGTCAGTCTACATTTCACCAACATCCTGGGACAACTTTTGGAAGGGATTTCCTTTAAGATGTTTAAGTTTTGGTCAGGGAGTTCCCCAAACTGATCACCAGATAGAATCACAGATCGAACTTGCTTTTACTTTCCAAAAACTCCACCATAAACATATGAATAAATTGAGAATGTAGTTTGATGTTCTAGTATGGAACTATAACAAGAGTGCTGTTTGACTTCAGAGCCGTAACCTCTTTCTGGGATCTGAAAAGAGCTATATGATGCAATGGGACTTTTGGGGAGAATTTTGACAGATACTCAAGAAATCTCAATGATTCAGAGAAACTTTGACAGATTAGTAGATCCTTTTCCTGTGTTTTTCATTTTCACTGTCACTTTCTTAAACATGGCTCAGTTTTATTTAGTGGGAAAGAGACACTACATTTGTCCTCCCTTCCCTGCATTATTTTTCCGAGTATCTGTGGAGAAAGATAGGATATTATGATATTGTGATTGATAACTATTCTGCCATAGAGGAGAGTGTGCATGAAAGAAAGGACAAAGTAGTGGTCGTGCAGGGAGTCCTAGAAAATGTGAATGTGCAAGGTTGAATGGGGATCAGGGACCAAGCAGGGAAAAAAAATGGTATAAGGAAGAAAAAGGGGCACAGGCACAGAGGCAAGAACAGGTCTGCTTATCAAAATGGAGAAAAAGATACCAGACTCCCTCCTCCAAGTTTTGAAAAAATTTTTACCCTTCTGTGGATTCCCATTAGAAACAAGTCACATTAAGCACCACTTTCTTAATCACACCTGCACTCAATTACAATGGCAACTTTGGTGTTAATTTAATTAGATTACATTCAAATAATTATGAGAATGCTATCAGCATGCTGATTTAAAAGAAGCTGAAAAGAACAGTAGAAAAATTAGATATAGATAATTGATTTTAAAAAAATCTTGTCAGGTTAGGTCTACTGTGCTTTAATGAATAGTACACTGAAATGACAAACTCCAGATATCTGCTATGTCAGCAATGACAATTTTGGACAACTGAAACACAGCAGCGCAATTCCCTCCTGTAGCTTCCCTCGGTTCCCTCTGAAAATCCCATGATGTATCTATTTAAATACTTACGCAAAGGAAAGACAAATGATGTATGGAATGGCACAGGGTTGGAGACATACTGGAACATACTGCTTAGCGGTGGTTTATTTTAATAGCAAATAACAATAATAATAATAATAATTAACAACAACAACAACAACAAAATGCAAGTTTAATATCAAGTAATAACAGCAAGAACTGCAGCAATCTTCCAGTGGGATCTTAAATGGCAGCTTTGCTATTGAGACAGGAAGGAGAATGTAAGACTATAATAAATTACATGAATCAAAATCTGATGGTTTTCACCAGCTAATATTTCTGTGAATAAATGTTTAACCCCTTCTGTGCTGATTCTCTATGGATTTATTGTATTATCAACATTCAGGAGAAATCATTCCAGGCTTGTAACTGTCAGCTAAGAAAATGTGTTTCTTCTAAGTGTCGCTTCAAGGAACAAAATAGATTATCCCCAGGTATGAAGCAATAAATAAGGTTGCTAGGTAGTGGAGAACAAAGAGGTAAATGGGTGGAAATGTCTTGAAGGCAATGAGGTCTGCACCTCATGGACAGACCTGTGAGCCCAAACACAAACATCAGGAAATCATAGGGTTCCATCATGAAGACAATACACTCTAAAACTTCCTGTTTCCAGGTAAAGTCTGCCTGTGTTTCAAGGTCAATGGGACTCATTCTGTTTGCGGATCCTCTTGAAATTAATTAACATAATATAATGCCAGTTAAGTTACCATTCTGCCCTAAATTCCACAAAGCCAAGACAGGACAAAACATGCGTGAGTCCAGGGCTTTGGATTTTAACCACATAGTGGAGAGGTGAATTAAGCAGTTGCTACATTTGCCTGTTTTTTTCATCCTTCTGCCAGAGATTGCCACCCTTACACCAACAAAATTCTGATTAACATGCATTGCTTTTGAGCCCCCTCAGATTTTTATTTTACTTTGTTTAGTCTGTCCAGGTGAAAAAAAAAAGCCAACACCAGAAAGCAGTAACAAACTAGAGTAACCTGAATTTGGCAGTGATTACTTTAATACCCCAGACTTCAAATCTCCACCTCAAAGGGCTCTTTGCAGTTCAGTCATTACTGCTGGAGACCTGGGCAACCTTTTGGAGAAGGCAAGGCTGGGCAGCTGCCACCATCCCTCGTGTCATGAATTAGTACCTTCATTTGAATTTACTGTGTCTTACCTGCTGAATCTTGCACTTTGTGAACCACTTCTTATACAGAATTAAGGAAAAAAAGAGAAGGGCAAATTATTGTAAAAACTGCTGATCTTCTACCAGAGAAGATTTATGCATGGCAAAACAAAATTTAATAAGGTAACATTAGAGTCACTTATGTATCTTGAATCAGCCCATCTAAATGGACACATATATGTATACATGTATATGTGTGTATGTTCTAAAAATGCCTATCTTATACTTGCTTGTAAAGGTTTTTCAGAAACTGACTACAATTTTTATAAGTCAAATATTTTGTAGACAAAGTAAATTGATGTTAACTGAACCATAAATAAATTTTTCATTAAAACAAATGTATCAAACTGGTCATTGAAATAGAAAACAACCAAAAAAATGCTGTCTGACAAAAGCAAATGGCCCTCTCCCTCTCCCTCCCTCCCCTCTTCCCTTCCTTCATGCATTTGAACAAATAAATCTAAAATGCCTGCCAAATTAAAAAAAAAAAAAAAGAACAGGAATCCTCCACTTTGTGTAATACGGGGAATCAGAGCTATCTTATTCAAGAAAAATCATATGAGTTATTTAGAGGGCAGTACCTGTGATATGCCCTCATACCTCATTTTACTGGACAGAAGTAGCTATTTACCAGGTATAGAGGTGGTAATCTTAATTCAATTTTACATATGTAGCCCTGAGGAGAAGGACTTGGGAGTCCTCATGGATGAGAAGCTTGACCTGAACTGGCAGTGTGCACTGGCAGCTCAGAAAGCCAATCGTATCCTGGGCTGCACCAAGAAGCGTGACCAGCAGGTCGTGGGAGGTGATTCTCCCGCTCTACTCTGTGCTTGTGAGACCCCGCCTGGAGTGCTGTGTCCAGCTCTGGAGTCCTCAATAGAGAAAGGACATGGAACGGGTCCAGTGGAGGGACACAAAGATGATTAGAGGGATGGAGCACCTCTCCTATGAGGACAGGCTGAGAGAGCTGCAATTGTTCAGCCTGCAGAAGAGAAGGCTCTGGGGAGACCTTATAGCAGCCTTCTAGTGTCTGAAGGGAGCCTATAGGAAAGCTGGAGTGGGATTCTTTGTCAGGAAGTTTAGTGGCACGACAAAGGGTAATGGTTTAAAATTGAAAGAGTGGAGATTTAGACTAGATATCAGAAAGAAATTGTTTCCTGTGAAGGTGGTGAGACACTGGAACATGTTGCCCAGAGAAGCTGTGGAGGCCCCATCCCTGGAAGTGTTTAAGGCCAGGCTGGATGGGGCTTTGAGCAACCTGCTTTAGTGGGAGATGTCCCTGCCTATAGCAGGAGGGTTGGAACTCGATGATCTTTAAGGTCCCTTCCAACTCTAACCATTCTATGATTCTAAGATATAAAAAGCACCATAAATGCAGTTAATAATGACCACTCTAGCTGATTTCAACCACAGGAGGACTGAAGATCACATAAGCATAGAACCAAAGACTTAAAATAAGCCAACATCTTAAATATTAACAAGAACACTTCCACTAAGTTACATATAAGAAGAGATTTTTGCCAGAATAGACTAGAAGCAGTGCTATAAGTCCTGATAGCATTTGAGTCTCTATGTATTGCAGTTATATCTATAGTTTGTAATAGCATGAGATCCATGGTGAAGCAAGTAGGATTTTTATATTCATGTTTCATAATTACTACTTTTGTAAAAGTAAAAATAGCAGAAAATCTGCAGATGTCAATACATTCTGTCCAAGCCTTATTTACTTAGCGTATTTGGCCTACAAATCTGTACCTCTACCCTAGAGAAAAGTAACAACCACATGCCTTGGGCAAAGTCTCCCTTCAGTGTGGTAATGATGTTTAGAAGATTTCTGTATTCATGTCCCTTCATGTATTTGTAGTGTGTTATATACTTAGTACAGTATCATGGAGTGTTTGGTTTACTGCTGGATCAGTACAGATTTCATGCAGCAAACGGTTTCCAAACCTTCCCCTATTTTGTGGCCTCCCTTTAAAATCCACAACTATTTCTGAAAACTCACCAGATGTGCCATTCTAATGAGAAATTGGAATAAATGTCTTTTTTCTTTCTTTTTTTTTTTTTTTTTCATTTTTCTTCTCTTTACAAGCACCAAAAATTCATGTAAACAGCTGTTTCATTGTTGGAAAAGGACAATGAGGAAGTAAAATAGACTTTAAAAGGTTATTTTTCTCTAAGTTGCAGTCCTCCTTGGTATTTACAGGCAGAAAGAGGTGGCTGCATTCTGTCTCAGCCTGAATTCATAAACCTAACTTGATCGTCTTCTGAAGAATTTATGAATCATGGTTAATAATCAGCTTTAGGCCCTTCTGAGGGAAGAACAACATTTTGAAGCTACAAAGGTCCACTAAATAGCCCATGGGAAATGACCCTGCATCCCATTAAATATAAAAACTCACTACTGTAGGACTTGATGTCAGAGGTAAAACATTTCAGTCTCTGCTCCCTTCAAGTGTCAGAGGGCTCCCTCTGCCTAAATACTTTATTAAGATTGAAGAAGCATACCAGATTTCTGCTTCTCAGGGAAAACTGTTTTCTTCTTGAAGAAGTTTTTTTTCCCTTTTACTTTGGGGGAAATAAAAGTAAACCCTTTCTTTTCTTCATTCTCTTATATTCATTATTGTCCACCTTTTTTTAAAGCTTTTATCTTTCTTTTATCTATTTCATATGCCTGTGGCAAACACCATAGTTGTCTTCTTTCTATTTCAGGCATCAGCTACAGTGTGTGCTTTATCTTAGTTAGACCAGGCTGCTATTTTCCTATTTAAATGGAAGATATGGATTGAAAGTTAGATGTGAAGGTCAGGGAAATGGCTCTTAGTTTATTGTGATTGAGGTCTTTGTAGGCCACTTTTTACTTGATGAAAAGCATAACCACAAGCATATGATTCAGAAATAACGTGAAATTCACATTTGGTTTAATGATCTATCTAAGGTGGCCAGGCATAATTGGTCCCACATTTCTTTTGCTGTCTTGTCAATTACAATGGTGGTATCGACCACAATTTCAAGAAGAAAAAGTCATTTACAAGAACTTCTTCATGTTAGTCCAATAATTTTTTAGGGAACATACATATAATGTGTGTGAAACTGAAAAAAGCCAAATAGAACAGATAGACCCGCTGCTGTTGATTTCCATCATGTGATTTAAGAAGTAATAGCAACAAATGATGATGGTCCTATGGACGCTAAAATGAATATCTTGTGCTTCTCTGCTTATAAAGGGGAAAATTTTATCAAATTATCTTCTGATGCAACTACTCTGACTTCAGTCAACTTCCTGTAGCCTACAAGACCTTGGTTATAAAAATTCTTGGCATACCAGATGGCTTTCAGAAGGTCCTTAGACTTTATACGTTTGACACAATATGTATAGCACCAAAGAAGATATAATGATTATAAAAATAGCAGTGGCTCTGTAACAACAGCCATAAATTATAATACCAATATAAAACAGTTACCTTCAACCACCTGAGGTTTGACATAGAATTTTCTTCAGGAGGAAAGAAAAATAGAATGAAAAAAGAGGAATGCAAATATTAAAAAGTCTGGAAAATAGAATCACATTCTGGTTCCACTCTTTGGAAAGTAATAGGGGTGGGAGAGTCTTTAGCAAAGTAGACATGATCTTACAGCATGTTAGCTACAAAAAATAACAAAACAATTTTCAACTGCCTGCACAGATACTTAGTTTCTGAAAGCAGAGAAGTAATAAATATCTATCCTTTTATAGACACAATGAAGCCTTACTTGGAATATTGTCTGCATTTCTGGGTATGAAATTGTAACAAAAATGCTAAAAATTTCCAGGAACTTTTAAGAAAAAAGAAGGGAAAAAAAAACACTAACAAAAGTTATTAAGGAAATAATACTACTAGAGGAGAGAAAAAAAGTCCAGTAGAACTTAAGCTGAAAAATTGCTAAGCACCATTTTCTGACCTGTGAAGAAACCATTAATGCACCAAAAAGGAAGATCAACTGTCTTATGATGATAATGAATGTTTGTCTTCCACCACAGAAAATGGGTTCTGCCTGCTCAGGGGATGTGTAAGTTTCTGAGAATCCTGTAAAACTTACTAAATATGCAGGCAGAAATGCTTATTACTACAATATTCCTCTACTTCCATCAGCTTTATATGCTATTTTTTTTACACAAAAGTTAGCTACAATTGTTTTTAAACAGTCTGTTGGCTTCACTCAAATGAATGGTTACTGATTTTTCCAGTTTGCAGGAACAACACATTACTTTTAAAAAGCTCACATGTCGAAAGTTTGGGGAATATACCCAAGCCCTGTTTTTCTTCTATTTGTGTCTGTCATATTACCCATTTTTTGCATCAAACTTACAGAATAGATTGCCGGAGAGTAGTCACACTCAAAATCTTGACAAATTTAACATACAAACCCAGGCATTTGCTATTAGAATAATGTTTAAAATACTAAAGTAAAACAGAAATAAAATGTAATGGAATACTATTAGTCTGCTTGCATGGATGATAACTTTTATAGTTCCAATTATATTACAGTTAAAATGATATATATACAAATTTTAAGCTATTTCCCCCTGTCCTTGGCATTATGTTCACTCTCTGCTCTAAGTCCCTAAGGCCAATGGCTAAAATTTTGGGGAGGGAAGGTGTTACAGCAAGTCGTCGGGACCCCTACTCCTTTGCCAGGAGCAGTATGGTGGTCATGTTGATGGTGTCTTTCCCCTGACATTAGGATCTGCTTAGAGCAACTTTATTTGTTTACTAACCTGCTCTATTATCTTGCTCTGTCTTCATTGTTCTGAAAGTCCAGGTTACATCCAAATTTTTTATGTATATGTTTTATATACATCAGATACTTGTCCTTTGTTTGCTTTGTTGTGACTAAACCAGGTTTTACTCATCTCACATATTGACATTCCTTCAATTACTAATAATTTGCCATTTGTAGCCCTGGAGTCTCCAGTGTCACCCTCTCCTCCCGTTTTTTTCAGGATGTCTGCTCTCTCCCCATGCCTTTACTTGTCTATATTGCATTTTATCCCGTAATACTTAATTTTACATGAGTACCTATCTGCTATTATTGTGTATTAATTACAAAGTGTATAGAACAAAACAACTGTGAAAAGTTTAGCAAAAGCTAAAACAAAGCAGGTAATAGTTACCTCATCATTGAATGACCTAAAACCATTGCAAGTTAAAACCAAATGTCCAGGCAGGCTAAGACAAGTCCTGGCAAAGCCTGACAGATCCTGAGGTCAAAAAGAAGCCTGTGGGTTATGTACATGTAAGTTATGATTGTTCTTAGCCTTCTGTGTCATGTACAAAATTGTTGAATCCTCCCTCATTTTACCTTATGCCCTTCCTATACAGAGGACAACCTCAAAAATGTTTTGTATATTCTCCAGGACAGGGCAGAAGTGTCATTAAAACTTTATGGAAACAGACACTATGATTTCATGTGTAAAACTCTAAGTGCTTTTCTGGTGCCATATATATTTCATTATAAAACTATTAATGACATAGCTAATTATTGCACAACACATACTTAAGTGCATAGAAAAGAATCTATGCATAGCCTTGAAACAGAAATGGAAGCAAAGTGCATTTTTTAACTGGTATTTAGATTCTTTGAGTAAAGGCAAGCTGTTCTTCAGTTTCTGTGTCCACACAGTTCTATTTGGTCCAAGCAGAAATACAGAAGTGTGCAGAACAGACTTGCCAGGACTCCGATAAAATATGTACTTGCTCGTTCAATTCCTGATTCAGTGTCTTTGGAAACTCCTTCCGGCAGCAAGCATCCTAAAAAACATATTTAAATGTATCTTGTGTATGCAGATGGGTCCAGTGTCTCTAACAACAACAAAAAAATAAAGCTATCTACTGAGAATTGGTCACATAACTTGAACATGAATACTTGGTTGTTATTCATTGCTTTACATCTGTAGATTTCAGAGTGCTTTTGCAAAATATTATCCACATTTCTCACTGTGGAAACTGAATCACAAAACAACAAATAAGTCATGCAGTGTCAATGCACTTAGAGATTTAGTAAAGTTTTTTGGGACGAGCACCAAGTTTTACACTGTGCTATGAGAGTCCTATAAGACAAAAACCATCAAAAAAAGTTTCTGATTGTTTCTCTGATACTGATAAATGAAACAACTATGATGTTCTATTTCATCCAGGAAAATACCTTATCCTACTGGCCGTGCTGCCTTCCGTTAGTAGCACTCCTGCAGATTTCTTCTTCCCAATCCCCAGAAGTACATCACGCACAGAAAGTTTAGGAAGAAAACTGGAAAAGAAAACCCATAACTAGCAAAGCCATAAAATATAATTTTAAGCATGTCCATAGTTAAAACATTTTTAATAAAAGACTCACGAGTCCTTTCCTATGTCAGAATAAGTTTTGCAAACACTTCCATGTGTAAGGTCATAATATTTTACACTTTATTCCCAAACACACTGAAATGAACAGAAAGGCCCTCAAATTTCCTACAGGTGAAGAAGAGGTGAAAGATTTTTCTTTGACTTATATATATATATAAACAGCTCCTCAGCAGACTCAGACATTGCTTGCTTAGACAAAAAGCTTAAACACAACTCTAAGAATAAAATAAAGCCACTGGAAAGAAAAAAAATCTTTTCTTTATAGAAGATTATTTATAGATCTCACCTGGGATTAGCCAAGAATCTCTTTCACATGTGAATCAAACAAAAGAAGAACAGCAAGTAATTAAAATATGATATATTACATAGAAAGACAGAAGTTAAGAGGCACATGTGCAGCCTACCTATGTGAAAGACATAGAGAAAATTGACACAAATGTGTGCCTGTAAATGTGAACCCAGCAAGTAACCACATGTTACTACTGCAAAAACATAATTTACATTCGACATCTGGATTTTGTGAACTGCCTTCAAAATAAAAAATAATAATAATATAAAGTGGTGGAGTGTAGTCTGGTGCCACAATTCCGTATCTCATTTTGCATAACTTCTCTTAGGTGTTCCAAGAGAATGCTCTTCATTGCAATCCTAACAATATCAGTACAATCAATTATGCAAATAAAACTGTTCCTACAGGAGTGCATCCTGCCAAAAAATCAGCATATTTTGAAATTTATCCAGTGATTTAATCTAAATAATTAAAATTTCTAGACATACAGAAAGAATCCTATCTCTGAAGTGACTAAATGACTACTAAAAGACTGCTTGATTTAGGACTCTTTACAGTGACTGAAATGACCATGTCCCAGTTAGAGGAAAAGTTTTGCATATAGGCAAAACAATGAGGTACCACCACAGTTTATTTGGTCTCTGACAGGTTTCACATTTATGTACACAATGACTACACAGCATGTGACTGAAGAACATGGGAATCCTCTCCGCAAGTAGAGGCCACTCATACTCCTAAGAGAAGTTACAGAGTGGGAAGAGATTCTATTTTGTCAGAGGATTAAGTAATGCAATATCACACAATGCCAAGCTATGTAAGCCCTGCAGCCCAATGCCAACGCAGAGATATAGACGCTTTCTTTTTTTTTCTTTTTCTATTTAATCAAATTGCCATTCTGTTATAGGACTTAACCTAAAATTGGTGTTTGGAAGCAGACCAAACAAGATGACAGCTACAGAATCCAGGAAGTGGAAGAAAAAAATGAATCTATAAATATTGTTGATGCAGTGCGTATTTTGGCATATTTCATCCTAAAACACAGAAAGTTAAGAAAACAGGGTGGGGTTTTTTATCCCTCACATAATGATCCACATTTCCCATACCCTATCTCTTTATTCTGATTTTTCTTCATTGATATATTCTCTGATACAGGAATGGGAAACTTGGCACAAGGGGTGTATACTTTTACTTTCCCTTTTTTATACCAGTAAAATTAAATAATAATATGCCCTTCTTGGCCAAAATCCACCAAACTTTTGGCTTTTCCACAATGGCAAGATTTAAAGGATTTGGAAATCTTCTGTACGGTAGTTTAAGGATTCTGTCAAGATGAAAAAGACAGAAGCTGTGTTTTGTGCCAAATAGATTATACACCATTTATCTTTTTTAGATTAATCTGTACATAAAACATTTGTGTGAGAATTTGTTTCAGTATAATGCTTTCTATGACTCTTTGGCTTTACAGCAACAAATCATCTAATTTGTGAAGAAACAAGAAACTCATTAACTTGATAAGATTTTCTTCATCAGAGTGTTTGCAGCTGTAATCGCAATTCTTTTTTCACACTGTAAGTTAATGGTCAGCTTCAGTCACCTTCTTTCATTAAGTGTAATATCTTGCTCTGTGGCTGACAGCAGCAGCACCAATGATAAATAAGTATCTACACAGTACTTCTCAGAGAACAGTTCCTGCTTTCTAGGACACTTCTTATATCTAAACCAAAGGCTTAATTTTGTGGTGGTCTCTTGGTCTTCTGACTCCAACGAAGCTCTTAAAGGTCTTATTTTACTCTAGTCACAATTGCAAATGCAGATGGGGAAAAAACAAAGGTTTTACAGACACAGCCTGTCTACAAGGTAGACAGAGGTATCCATAAAAATATTTTTGGTGGAGGCTCCCTTGAACTGGTACCAGATGGTCTCTGGCCAAATACAGAATAATGAAGACAGAAGCCTACAATGGCCTTAGCACCACCTTTCAGATTATGTGAAGGTGTGTATATTTATAAAAAGTAGTGAAAGAGAAGTATAAAAAGGTTCGTTGTCAATAGGCAGAATACATGCACCCTTCATTATGCAGAAATCACGCAAAAATTACCTGTTCCACAAGAAAGTATCTATGTCCCCTGAGGAAAGAGAGATTTCACCATTCAGGAGATCCATAAGTTTAATTTTATTTTTCTGGAGCAGAGCTCCAGTCTTACAGGCACAAAATATATTATTGAGCCAGAGGAAGGGCGCATTTATTGTATTTGCACTATTATTGACTGTTCTCATCTGGATGTAGAAATGGCAGTCTAATTATTACTGCACCGATTGTGGGTTTGTGGTGGGTTGACCCTCGCTGAACACCAGGTGCCCGCAAAAGCGGCTTTATGGCTTTCCCTCCTCCTCACCTGGACAAGGGAGAGAAAATACAATTAAAAGCTTGTGGGTCAAGATATGGACAGGAGATCACTCAGCAGTTACCGTCACAGACCCGACTTGGGAAAATTAATTTATTAACACTCAAATCAGAGTAGGGCAATGAGAAAATAAACTCAAATCTTAAAACACCTTTCCACGGCCCCAAGCTCACTTTCACTCCTCATTTTTTCTACTTCCTCCCCCACAAGCAGTCCCTCCAGAAGCCCATTGATGGTGGGCTCGACATTGGCCAGTATTGGCTGTTGGACACAGGGGAAATTCCTAGCTGTTTCTCATAGAAGCCATCCCTGTAGCCTCCTATGATACCAAAGTCTTAGCAAGCAAACACGACACAGGGTTACAGACTTTTTGCAAGGGAATACTTGTAGTATTTATAAGTGAGCACTTATATGGCATTTATTGTAAAATTATATCATAATGCAAGAAATTATTGATAAATAAATAAAAACATTTATTTAATTTTTTTCTGTAGCATGAAAGGACACTTCAGTTGAGGAGACATATTGAAAAACTAAGGAGACCGTGTTATATACGTTGACAGAAACAGGACTGGCACTGTTCAGTTTAGCAGCACCATGCCTGTATTCTTCAGAAGGAAATGGCCATTGCTGTTGTTTCATGCAAATTTACCAATGTTTGTTTTTATAAAGAAAAGGAAGAAGGCCATAAATAAAAGACTATTATTAAGAACAATATGTAGTGCGACTGATCACAGCCTTTTTATTAGCACACATTTCAGAGATATCCCATATTATCTTTTAGCTGGTTTCCTTATTAATTCAGCTAGAGAAGACACATCATTACAAGATTAAAATGGCATTAGTATTGCTGGGTGATATAAAGCTTACTGGAAACAATAGTTGTTGTGACAACAATCACTGAAAATGAAAATGAAATACGTCTAAAAGTACTACTGATAAGGCTGTAGTCAGAATTTTCTTTTTAATCTACATTATAAGAAGTGTTTTCTTCTTTCATGTCTCTAAATCATATAAATATTAGACTAAATTGCACCAACATTACTGCATTACTGTGGTGCTTCACTTACATTAAAGTAAGAAATATTTACTAATTTTCCAAATACGGTATTTCAGGTCACTCTTGGAAATAGTTATCCACAAGATTCATGAACAAGAAAGTTATTTCCAGCAGGTAAGAACAATACAGACAAAGAAATATTTTGCAATGCAAAATGAAAAGGATGAAAAAACCAAAGACTTCCATCAGACAGACTGTAAAATCATAAGACTGCAGAGTATGATATACATTAAGCATAATTATATACAAATGCACACTTTGAAAATGAACATCAAAAATGTGTTTTTATTGCAGTGAAATTAAGCACATGTCCCAGTTAATATTAATAACTTCCTTGTTATATGAGTGTGTTTTCATTTTAAGAGCATTTTATTGTGTAGTCTTTCCTACTGAGTTGGATTCACTATTACAGTTCTTAGACTAAAACCACATGAGTAGACTGCTGTTGTGGGCAAAAAGGTCTTACTGCCACTTCCAAATGGGGTATTAACAGAATCACATACGTGGTCTTATATGAGGCCCTCCTGTATACACTGTTAAAGCTGATAGGCACCTGTACAATTCGAGGAATACATGCATTAGAAAATGGAAAAGAATATGTCAGTAGGACATTAAAATAGAAGTTGAAAGTGCTGAGGAAAATGATGGAGGAAAGATGCTTTATGATATAGAAAACTTAGAGTTAACAAGCCATTCACAAAGTAATTTATTGTATTTTTTAATTGTAATTATAGATTTAAATAGGAAAAAGGATCTTGAGGGACTGCATTGCTTTACCAGCCAGGAAAAAGTGACTGCCACCTACCGAGGGGAGACCAGAGAAACACCAAATGCAACAAACACAGCTGGAATGTGAAAAGTCAGCTAATTCACACTAGACTGGCTAAAAAGCAGGCAAGGATACTGAGGCAGGGATACTGTTTTACAAACAGCAAATGATTCCTGGGCCAAACAATACAAAAAATCCCCAAGGAGAAATAATTCTTCTGGTCTTGAGTCAGTCCATAGAGAAGTGTCATTACGCTGTTTTTGAAGAGGAGCTCTGCCATAGTTGATACAACATGCTTCTCAATAGTCTGTACAAATGACGATCTGAACAATCCTCTGCTGTCATGTGATATTTAAAAAAGGGAACAATAATAAATTGAGAAAGCTACTTAAAAAAACACTAAAAGGAGCAGAAAAAAAAAAAAAAAGAATAAATCTTTACTGGAAGTTTGGGAATGATTTTGGAGCCTCATGTTGGAAGCACAACACAAATGCATACATTTTCAAAGAAGATTTTAGAAAGAACAAAAGAAAGTTAGCACGGGCAAACAGCAGAGATAGGAAGTCTATTAAAAACAAAAAAACATCAATATCCTGAAGTTCAATCCTGAAGTTCTATCTGAATAAAGAAACCAAAACACAGTAGGGCCAGACAAAAAAACCTCGGAAGCTAAAATCTTATCAAGAGCAGGAAGTCTGTCAGACAGTCTAAAGGCCCAATAAGCAGTCAAGGCATAAAATGAGTGCTTGGATGAGATGACAAACTAGATGACAACATAGCAGAAGAACTAAATTACTATTTCAAATCTCTCTCCATCAGGTAGGCATTTGAAGATTTTTTTTTTTTAAAACCAAAACTGTTTTTCACAGAGAACATAAAAGAGGATACAAATATCAGATTTAAATGTCAGGAATACAGTTTATAGGACAACTTGACAAAATGAATGATTTTAGATCGCCAAAGCCAAACAGATACTTCCATGAGCTCTGCTGAAATTCTAGGAAGAAATGGCCAAAATACAGACTGAAGTATGTAACTTTGCTCTTAAAATTGCTGTGCTACTAGAGGACCAGAAGGAGACTGCCTTCAGAGATCTGGTGCTACAGATCAATAAGACTAACTCTGAATGAAACTGATAGAAAATATGAAAAAGTCTGGAGCCTTTACAGAAATTCATAAGGAAACTAAGCAGCCATGGTCTAAGAGGGGAGTCCAGCCTGGATAAATAACTAGCTATAGATTAGGAGGGGGTGGAAAAAAAATGTTTGGGTTTTTTTTTTTTTTTCACAGGGAAGTGACCAATGGAGTTCTGAATAAACAGTCATGAAAAGGAAATAAATAGCTATGTGACAAAGTTTGCTGATCATGCTGATTTATTTTGGATCTTAAGAAGAAGAGTTGATGGCAGAGATCTGCAGAAGGGCTACACAGTACTGGGTGACTGGTTGATAAACTGGAAGATGGACTTCATTGCAAATAAAGATGAAGCAATATGCATATCGAAAAATAAATGTTATGATGAGGTTCTAAGACAACCATTACCACTCAAGAATGAGATCATCGGTTACAATAGATAGTTTCACAAAATTATCACTTCAGTGTTCAGTAAAAGGAAAAAAAAAAAAAAAAAAAAAAAAAAATTTTCGAAATAAAAAGGAAAAAAAAAAAAAAAAGAATGTTACGAATTAATAGGCAAAGAATAGAAAACAAGACAGAAAATAGAAGGTACGATGGTGCAGTGTAGGGACAATTTCCCCTTCTGTCCTAGAATTATATGCAATCAAACAAAACCAGTAGGCAACAGGTTCAAATCAAGAAAACAAGGCTGATCTCATGACAGTATATAAACTAGCTGTGGTAATAGCCAATGTGGCAGGCAGTGGGGCTCAACTACTTGTTTGGATTCAAAAACATTGCAAGAAGATATGGAAGAAAATGGCACTGGAGTCTGTAAGGAACAGAGATACCACCTCTACCTCCAAATGTTTCCTAAATATGCAACTGCTGGGTGGGGGGTGAATGTTCAGGGAAATTTCACAATATGCTTGTCATCTTCTTCCACTTTTTTCCAGGCATCTGCTTTCACCTACTGTCAGAGACCGGATACAGGACCAGACAGACTTTCGGTCTGATTTAGCACAGCTGCTCACATGTTCTTAGTGATAAAACACACTGTTCTTCATTATGAAAAATAAAAATATTTGATTTTTTTTTCCTGTTAAACTTTCCATATAGTAGTCAAGAATGAATGCCTAACTTCTTTGCAAGTGAGCTTGAAAGCACTTCTCTTGATCATCGTATATTGAATGAAAAAGAGCTCTGTAGTTTCTGTCTTGACTACACAATGTTCCTATATATGTAGTTATATATAAGAGCTTAAAAATGAGTTAATAGTTGTGGAAATTTTTAAAACTTAGGAAGGGTTTCTAATGGGTTTATCTTTTAATGTATTTGAAGATCCGTTTTGATGAACAGAGCGTATATTTTAAAAAAAATAATTAAAAGAAACAAGTCAGCTACCTTTGCATTAGCTTTATATTTAACTTTGTGGAAGAGAGGAAAAAAAAATTATGTAACTCACTCATTCAGCTACATGAGGGTTAAGCAAGGGCAGATTTCTATAGGTGCCAATTAGAAGCGATGGAGTTACTGCATTTACCATTTATCTGTTGAACCTTAACGTATGTGTGCTCCTGATCTGGAACAATTGTAATGCCAAATGCTTTCATTGTAGTTTGCAGTTGTGTGATAACACTTACATACAGGTCAGAAAATAGCTTTGTTTTATAGAAAGCCTCAGAAAAGAGAAAATTTCTGCAATCAAAACCAGCATGTGTTTCTGACACTATTCCTCATTTTAGTTTGGTCAGATGACATTTGCCTTATGCACTATGGTAGCTCCTCTATTTTTCAGGATAGGTAGTGCACCAGAAGATTAAAATTTAGCAGGACTCAGTGGTCCTGTTGTAATGGGGAAAATGTTTCAAGGCAATAGAATTATCACTCATATGAAGCTCCATGCATATACAAATCAACAATTTCATTTTTCAAATTAATTTTCTACAATTTTCCAATTGCAGAAAAAAATCTACTTTTAAGTGATGTCATTAAGGATGACTGTATGTGTTAAAGAGAGAGCTGTAATAAGGATGGAATCTGTGATAACCCAGGACTTAAATTACATATTTACTGATTGGACAATAGTTATGCAAACCCCAAAGGAGGCTGTATGAAGTTACCGTGTAAGACTGGACACTACTAAGCTTGTTGAACTGTCTGTTTGGTAAGGTCATAAATCCAGGGAATGAAATTTCACAGATTTTTTTTCATAATATTTGGAAAATATGTAAAAATAATTTGTATAACATGGGAAGTCTTGAAAGTTATTGAGGTTGGGTGGGCAATATTCTCCTGGAGAAGTTTCTAGCTGCCTGTCACAGCCTGATGTTTTCTGGAAAACTTCTTAACTTCCGGATAATACCTTTAATATCTTCACCAAGTATGTCCAGTAAAGCCAATGGCTTTCAGGTAATACCTTCCAGGCACTTAAAACATGGACAACAACGAAGTCCAGACAGTTTTCTTTGCCACCTGATGAGAAAGTAAAGCAGAAAACTGCACTACAAGGAAATGATGTAAGCTTCTTGGTTGACCCATAGTCTCTATCATTCACGAAATCTCTTCTGAGCCACAGAACATACTACTATAGAAAACAAAAACATTTAAGATACTGGAAAGAAATATCAAATAGGATAACCAAGGAAAAGCTAAGAGTTTCAAGATGTTATCTGGAAATCAAGATTACATTAAATAGCAGATTAGCATGAACGGTTATTCAAACCATCCTTTCTACTAGCTACTGTTAATCATTATAACCCCAGTTTAGATTTAAGAGCAAGAGGTGCTGTGGATTCTGTCATTCAGAATGTGAGGGCAAGAAGAATTGTTGCAGAGATAGCAGGGGTATAATCTCCAGAAGAGAAGGAGGAACAGAAACAACTCCAAATTGTAGGATAGGAATAGTATCATGGCTTGTTGGAGTGTTTTAGACTTGGCTTGAATTCTGCCTAATTTTGCTTTGTGTTTACATTCCATGCACCCAACACAGCTTGAAAATGGCAGTCATCTCACTATTGGGAATATATATTTCTAGGTTTGATTTCTCATAACCTGCATTGAAATAAACCAGCATTGCACTTTCTTTTTGCTGTTAGAAAGTCTGATGTTGTGTGGCATTTCCAAAGAGATTTCGTTTGAGTGTTCTCCAACACAGAGATGAGCACTACTGATGAGCACTGGGAAATAATTTGAGAAATAGCTGGAGAGCCTGCAACTGAAACTCATCTCAGTTAAATCTAAACAAGGATGGGGGGTTACAGAGGTCAAATGTAGTTATGTAGTATGTAAAGAGTAGAATGAGCAAATAATTGAAAGGCTTTTGAAAAATATATAAACAGTCTGGTAGAAAGACAGACTGAGGAAGGTTTATACAAATAAGCAAAGAAAGTTAAAAGGATAATTAGAGGAGCAAAGAAATAATATTGAATGTCAAGTTGTATGGAATATTTCAATTAAGGGCTCTTCAACTATATCTGTAATAGAGACATAGGTTCAAAGGTTAAATTGTCCCATTAAAAATGATGGGGGATTGAAGACAGGGCAGAAGGAAATAGCAATTTGTTAAATATTATTTAGCTTCTGTTATTACAGCTGAAGAAGATGGAAAACTTCTTGGGAGAAGAATTGTGTATCTTAAAAAGATAGGTCAGCTCCTAATAAGATGCAGGTAAAATTGGAAGTAAATGAGTAATTTGGCTGCAAAAATACATTTCCCTGATGTCACAGAGAGAGGTGAAGGAAATATAGAAAATGTAGTCTAAGTGGCTAGAAATTAGGGAGGTTCTAGCTTAATATCAACATTTTTTTGCATGTAACCTTTATGCCAGGTCTCATATAGCACTGGGGTAGCACAAGTACTTTTACAACCATTTTCCTTATTGCAGCTCATTATGGGCTTCTATAAAGTGAAGTAACAGAAATTATCCAGGTTGTCTTACCTGGATGCTACCCAAATCCAGGTAAGGGAATGTGCAACAGAAGAGCAGCAGCAGTCCAAACCTCTAGTGTAGAACTGTATGGAAAAAAATATTGGGAAAAGCTCAGAAGATTCTTAAAAAATATACAGAACTGTATTTCCTCAGATGAGATTCCAGCACTGCAATGAAATATTAAAGCTTTGAGCTGGAAAAGTATCACAGCATACAAATGAATACACTAACCAGCTCAATTTATAAACTGTGAGTAAAATTCAAGTAGAGTATCATATTCAAAAGAACCGGAAATGTTCATATGGCATAAGCTTTAAAATAACACTACAGAACAAAAGCAGCACACACAGTATAATGAGATGAATTAGAATATTTTTACAACAGACACAAACAGAAATAATATACAGTGCACAGTGATTATAAAGACTTAAATACAAGATGAGATTTCTGTAATTAAACACTTCTTTGAAACAGAAGTTCAGCACCATTTATTTCAAAAATTCCCTGATCACTAATTCCCTAAAAATGGGTGGATATTCAAAAGCATTTCCTACTAAAATAGTGGGAATCGAAAGTTTCTGGGAGTTTTGAATATCTGGAATTTTGCATCCACCATCTTTCCTAACAACAGTTTTTCCAGTGGAGCGTCAGACCTGTGGTGCCTTCTGTAGCTTTAATTCAGCATTTTCACTTTTTATTGTTTACAGGCAAGATTGGCTTGATCAGCCTCTTCTCTATGACAGCTATTATGAGCTAACCCACTTTTCTTTGGTGCATCCCATCTCTCCTTCATATCTTTTCACCAGTGGAAGCTAAGAGTTAAACCACAAGAAGGAGGAGCCTTTAGGATGCAAAATGGAAAGTGGATGGCTGGAAAGCTGTCCAGAAACCAGTCTTCCCCTGATTATAGGGGTCTAGAGAGCTAGAATAGTAGATACAGCTGTGAATTGCAGAAATAGTAACAGCTGCTGTCATAGACAGTACAGAAAATTTTTCCATTGGGACAGTTTTGGGCTTTTAGGGTGAGCTCTAGAGGTCTCTGAAAGTAGGCAGCTTTTTCATCACTTTATATTTCTCTCTGTAAAAGATCACAAAAGAGGGGAGAGTCATAGTAAGAATCTCAAGTCTCATTCTTGACTATACCTCTTCACTTCTCAGATGCAGTCCCAATAGATTTATTTCCACTTCAGTCCTCACAGACTATGTATCCCTTATATATTCCCTGCCAGCTCTACAGAAAAATATACCTACTTCATCACAGAACTTGATTATTGTAATTTCCTCTTTAAAAAGCTCTCATCAGCTTTGTCACATCACCTCTGAATATAAGAACTAAACTGCTACGCTATTTTGATGAATTGGAAGAATATTATGCTATTCCTCTCTTTTATACAGTAACTGCTTCTTAAACAGCTGATTTACTATAAAATGCCACTATTTCTTAAAGCTCTTACTAATGTGGGCCCTGGCTCTGCTCCTGAATCTCATTTTGACAGGTATCTGTGCTGTGTGTATATCCTATTATTTAAATACCATACTGTCACCTCTTTGGAAGATAAATGTCTTTTGCATTGTTTGTTTCAAATTTAAGGTGGTTCAAATTATGTCACACTGCATATTTTTATGTCTTTATGTTGTTTAAAATTACAAATGTCCCAATGGAATGAGAGGAAAGATATCAATAAATTGCTATTATTACCGTGGTAGCAATCATGTTTGTTATTTCAGTACTTTGGATGCAAAGAAAAAATGTAATCACCAATAACCTGTTATATTTATTACACCTATGCAAAAAGTTTCTGTATATCAACAAAATTATCAATATAAACAATATATGCTAAAAGGTAAGACTTGAGGCTTAAATCAGATTAAAGCACAAATCTGCTCTTATCTTAAAAGGAGACGGAAAAAAACCCTCGAATTATTTTCCTTTCTCTTGCTACGTATCTCAAGCCATTACTGCCAAGCCATCAAATGAAAACTGCATCTTCTAGAAGCTAAAATTGCGAACACTACAAGTCATGTTGCAGTTGACATGAAAACAACCATTGCTGGCATATCTTGTATTTTTACAGCTGACTATTCTCTCCCTGACATTTTTAGTAAAGCTGAGCAATATCCAGATTCCAGCCTTGATACCAGTCGGCACAGCAACATTCATCTTAAGATGACATCTGTTGAGAATTTTTCAATAACTTAATGGTTATAAAGCATGTGAGGAGGGGGATAATAGAGGGATTATGACATAAAAATGCTAAAGCCCTTGTGGGGGAACTGCTGCACATAAAGTTTTGATTTGGTAATTCAAACTAATGCAGTTTGTAGTCCTCTAGAGAGAGGGCAATAATGGTGCACAATATGCTCTTAAACACTGATGCATAACACATTGTGCTAGAGCCAAAAGGCACTGTACAATATCATTATGGTGCAGAGAGAAGTAGCAACTTTGGGAGTTGCTTTCACAAAGATCTGAATGTACAGGTAACAAACAATACTGTTCCTCTCCTTTCTATGCTCTTTAATCTATTCTTTTGGGTATCCTAGGAAAACATGGCATTTATCATTAATATGGTAAAACGATAAAGCTAAGAGTACAGTGTCATGCAGTACATATAGGCCCTATCAGTTTTTTTAACAAAAGATGTATTGAGCAAGATTAAAATTTAGGATTTTTAATCTTTGAAATCTAACGAAGAAAGGAACGTAAGGATTTGAGAAAAGCTATAAAAAATGGACATAATTGGACATTCCTTAACTTAAAATGGACCCAAATTTAGTATTACTAATATTTTATTAGTATTACTAATATTTTATTAAGGATAAAAAGCATACAAAGAGAAATTCTTAAAGTGTAATAGATAATTATTATATCATTTATAAGAATCTTGTACAATATACAAAGGATACAAATTTATTTTGCCTATTTTATTATTGTTATAACTTGTTTATTTAATTTACATTGCATGCACTGCTGGATGTAATGTGGAACATAACATTTAAATGAGAACACAATATTTTTTATTACTTTTCCAGTACTTCTGGCAATGTGAATTTAAGGTGACAAAACTAATCTGTCTGAATGATAAATTGTCTGTACTAGTGGAAAGCAAAATAAATAAATAAAAAACTCTATCATATTAACTGATTTTTGAAAATGTATGTGTAGATGACTTTTCAGTTCATAAGGACCCTATTGAGTTTGTGCAACTCCATCATTCACTTCCTGTAAATATAGAGATATCTTTTTGGATTGCCTAATCTAAGTCAAAAGTTTAGGAAAGAGGTAATTTAAAATACTTTTTCTCCCAAGAAATTTTTTAACATAAATAAGAATTTCTGTGGCTTTTCATAAATGATGGCTCAATTTGTCTGCATTTTTGTTGCCTGAAAATCAGCTTTCTTCTGCAAACTGGTTGATTTTTCTCACCATACTTAGTGTCTCCAATGTGTGTAAAAATTACAGCCAATTACATCACAATGTGCTTCTCCAATTAAGTGGCACTAATCAGCCTCTCGGGGGCTTATGTCTCTCGGCTCTCTGTAAAGAAGTAGCCTAGAGAACAAGCTCACCTAACCCTGAACTGCAAATATAAGTGAAAATCTGTCTATATGACCCAGTTGGGAAGCTGTAGGAAAAAAATGGAGAAAGATTCATACCCCTATGTGTAGGTATCTAATATCTTTTCAGACAGTGAGTGTAAATTTATTGGGTTTCTGCTATTGCTACACAGTGGTGGCTTTCCTGTAAGTCCTTGGTCATAGCTGCCAGGAAACTGAGGGCATTTAAAATGAGTTAGGTGCTGCTGCTCTTCCCTCTTTCAGTCATTGCAGGTCTCTGGGTCTTCTTCGGTAAAGGGAAACCAGTCTGCCCTCAGCAAGGGATGAGGCTCTGAGGCCTTGTGTAATTTTGAGTGTAATGTCTACTATAGCATTAGAGAGAAACAATAGGTCTGCTCCAGCTAGAGCTTTGCACTTCACTGTGTTCTTCCAGGTCTCTGCTCTATGAGAAGCTTTTCCTCCTCTAGTGAGTAACAGGTCTATGAAAAAGCATCTCATGCTTCATGATGCTCAAGAGACTCATGCTATGTGTACAGTGCTTTTGTCAACTGAAAGCTTTGCAAAGGGGCTCAGATCCTCACAGAAAATAGTTATGTATGTGTTATGTGATTGAACTTAATTTAAATTAATGTCTTTTTGGTCCAGCTGGTGGGAATTTTCTTTTTCATCTAAGATGGTTTTAAGTTTAATCATGCCTCCAGGAACAAGAATCTAGCAGGTAGTGGATCCCTAGAAATGGAGGTGTTGCTTATTAGGGTATTATCCAACAATATAGCAGAGAGGAATTTGGGGCTCCTAAAAGCAGTGTTCTAAGGTATCTGTGTGACAGAAATTAGGGCTGATCTGGAGTAACATCAGTTTGGGTTCAAATGTGCTGGTTTGAATCTGTCCACATAGCTTTTTCCCAGTAGGGTCTATGTTGGAATGGGTACTGCCCATTGTAAACAATGAGCTCTGTGATTGTATGCTTACTTCTCATCTAGAGCAAAACAATACTGGCACATTTGTTTGGTGAAGCATAGATCTTTGTGATTTTGAAGTCATGATGCTAGAGACATATATCAAGGGCAGTTCCCTCTCTGCTATCTTGGAACAACTGGGAAAGGTGTACAAACGTAGGGTGTTGCAAACCTCTGAATGGTGGGCAGTATTTCCTCACTCATATTTTGTCCATAAGTGGCAGAGGTCAGGTTTCAATCCCACTGTTGCCTCTTGTTCATGAGGACAGAATACCAGGCAACAACTGCACTCATCCTCTAAGCCGTAGTCTGTTTACAGTGTACATGTAAACCAGAGGGTGGAGCTGGGAAAGCATATATGTTACCCCAATCATTCAGCAAGGTAAGTGATATATCCCCCCCAAAATAGCTTCCCTTTCATGCATTTTTCCTAGTCTGCTGGTTCTGGGACATCTGTGTGATGTGGTGTATGAAACATACTATCTTTGAATATAAACTGTTGGGGCATAAATTATGACATTTAAAAATAATATTTTGTGACACATCTACGAAAAGACTCAAAAGTCTGCTTCATGCTTAAAATATAATAGGGGAAATTACATAGAATCTATGTAAATCTTTTAATGTGTTCTTTATATATAGTATCATAATCCCTAGAATGAGAATCTGGTGCATTGTTCCATTGCCAAAGTAGTGTCTACAAATGAGGGCTCAGGGAATTGCTGCAGGCTTTCTCATGAACTGAGCCAACAAACCACTGTGGACACAAGCCTGAGTTTTTGAATGAGGAAAGAAGAGGACTTACACATACAAAGATATCTGTCTCTGTTCCCTTTTAGATTTCCAACAAGCAGCTCCTCCTTTCATTTACTGGCAATAATTGGAAATAAAATGCAAAAACTAAAATTACATCCATGCCCCAAGTCTTCTCCATCTTTTCCAGCTATATAATTTGTCCTGTTAAAGATGCTACTCTTTAGAGTTGTCACTGACTGGTTAATTAATACTAAACTTGAAAATTCCCTATTTTAACCATCTTTAAGCACTTCTAAAAATACTTAAATGTCATTTTGCAAACAAATTAGTTGAGAAACTATCTATCTATCTATCAGTGCAACTTTCAGTTAAAATTTTGTACAAATAAATATATTCTATACGTTATTCTTTTCAAAGAATGTTTGATCTAATAGCTTCTAAAGATGAAATCTTGTTTGATTTCCTCGTTGTTTAATACCTAAAAGAACAGTCTGAAAAAAATGAAAGATGTATTAGTTTGCTTAGCTACTTTGCATTAGAAGACACAGTATTTTGTGAATTACAGAACAAGATTCAGTTTAAAGGATGAAATCTTTTCTTTCACCAATTGCATCCCTGCTTGAAAATACTAAGTGGCCTTAAAGTGCTGAGGAGTTTTAAGAATTTTAAATTAATGTTAAATATTTTAAGTCTTTTTATGCAAAAAGGGAACAAATTCAGTGTACCCACACATTCAAAACCCAGCTACTTAATGATTGTTATAACAGATCTTATGTACATTAGTGATATATGATGACTTGAATTACACAGGAAACCAACAAAGAAAGAAAAATAGAACTGTCTTTCTCCTTAGACCCCTTGTGTCTGTGCACGGCCACCTGATGTGATGGGATGTAAAGTATGTGGCTCTATGACATTTTACAATTTATCTTTGCTTGTGGATTTGGGTGCTATGTATTTAGATGCTTGGATAACAGCGCAGAGGAGAAAAATTTCCTGAATACATTTCTATAACTGTTTGTATAAATAAGGCCACAGTATCTACAGATTTGGGGAAATAATTATTAAATCTTAAGGCACACCAGCCAGCAATAGCAAGGGAGCTTTCAAGGTCATGGCTGCTGAAATAATTTCTTCTACATTATAAACGGTGTTTAGTCGCTTCTGAAAGAATAAGAGAGAAAACATTTATTGCAGTTTTAAATCACTTTCATGATGTTTTTTTGAAATTAAGTTCTACCTATGCTCTAGACTCCTTCCAGTAAATCAGAACATAGAATTCCTTTCCAGAAGTGCTTATTTTATTCTACAAGAAAGCCATATTCCCCAAGAAATCATTTGTTACCAGTAGTTGTGCTTTGCTAGTCCACTGTCTGAGGTGAATCCAAGATCAGTTATGGTTTGAACATAATTGTGAAGTGTACAAATAACTGTTTTTAAAGGCAGTATTCTTGCTGTAGTTTATAGTCAAGGGTTTATAACTGAGGTGGTATATTAAGGAAAGTTTGTAGTTAAAACTCTGCGATGGAAAATGTCCCCCAAGTCAGAAGGCAAGACCCACTCTATCAAGTTTATAATTAAGCAATAATCCCAAGAAACGCAGTCATTACCAGCATTTAATGACTACTTTGTTGGTTAACAGCTCAACGTGAAGTTGAGGATTGTTAACACTCTATCAAACTTCTTGTTAAGTGTGCTAAGTTTTTATTTAAACACACTTGGATCACAGCTGGAAAGCTGAGGGGGGAATCAGGCATTCCCGAGTGGCTAATGACCAATTTTTTTCCATCACTCAGAACACAGGGCACATTCCTTTGTGTTTATATAATAGCTGTTAACTACAGATGGCTGGTGCCACCCGATTTTGGTACTTTGTGTGACCTTAGCCATCTACTGTATCTGTAGCCAGTTGTCCTTTTGCTGTTGAACTTTCATGGAACAAGAGAAGTTTATCTTAAAGTGTTTTGGAGAATCCAGCCAAGAAGTCACTATAATTACCATAGAAACAAATAGTAAGGCAAAAAGTGTAAGTACCTTTTCAAAAGCTACAAAAACCTCTGCTGAAGCCAAAAGGAGCATATACCACTTCTGAAAATTATGGAATTATCATGCAACTTCCTTGAACTGTATCAATTATGTAGCAATATTTTATCTGAAAAAGTTTCACCCAATTACTGGCAGTAATCAACAATAAGTACAATTTTAATCAGAATCAGATTTGTTCTGATGGGTCAGAAAGGAAACTATTTTACCTTGTCAGGTGGGGTGGCTGGAAATTAATTTTACCAAGTCTGCTGAGCTAATTCAGCCTAGTAACATCAGCTGAAAAGCAAAGTCGTAGCTCTCAATTAACTGCAATTTTTCTTCTGAACTGCCTTGCAACAAGAAGCCATTTTCCTTTGTTTGGTGCAATAGCAGAGGTGCCTACAGTTTGCAATAACTTCCCAGACAGGTAGAAGCAGAAACCTCAAATCAATGGCATGGGTCAGACTTGCTGAAAAGCAACAAGGAGAGGGAGAGAGGGTAACAGAAGCAATATCGTGCATGGGTTTGTTGACTTTGTTGAAATATCCACAACAGTGGTGAAGTCAGACAAATTCCTCCTAATCAACCCAATAACTTATTATCAAAAGGATCTATTTCTTTGTCACGTCTGTCAGGGTAATCTGGAATTCATTATCATATTAATGTCCTGACTGGGCTCCTCTGGACCTCTGAGTTTTGTTTGTTGAAGAGCTTCCTGGGGCGTTTGGAGAAACAAAGCGCACTCTCTGGAACATGAGGCATTCAGAGCAGCGTACAGATGGGCCCAGGCTCTTTGTTCCTCTCTGCCTGGGAGGCTGTTATGGGAAGCAGCCAACCTGCAGTCTGTCACAGTGAACATTGTCAAGTCATTGTGTACTTTTAATTGTTACTATGTACATGGAATCCAAAAGGTCGCTCTGGATATATAGTACAAGCGCACAGAGCCCTTTGCCAGACCAAACAGCTGTCCTGTGGTGTTCCCATATTCAGCTCCAGTCACCTTTCCCTCATTGAAGGATCCTTCTGACAGAGCAATTAAAACATACGATTTATTTACTAAACAGTCAATGAGTAAATCTTAGAAGTGCACTCTTTTACCACTTCACTGTTTCCCATGTGGCTGTCTTAACAGGTCCTTTTATATTTCAGTAATTATTTCTGCCCCAATGATATTACAGACCCAGCAAGATTAATTAAAGAGCCGACAGCAAAGTACAATAACAACCTCAAAATACAATCAAAGAGGTCAAACTGTATACCAAATTCTGCTCTTAGACATTCCTAGGTAAAATAAAACTCCCTGAGTTTGGCTGGACTGTGAGAGATGAACTACACTCTTGTCTCTATTAAAGATATGTGAATATTTCCTTAGAAGACTTTTTGTAGTTTCTCATTTTTATCTGTACTATAAAAGAATCAGTTAAGTAAAACTTAATTGTATATGGTGTGAATAATCCTTGGCTGTAGAAGCACTACTCACCAGGGAGTCTACAAGACACGTTCAGTCTAGATATGCTAATATTTGTCTTCCCATCATGCACCTCAGCTTTTGTTTAGAAAAATATGAATGCTTGCTAACTACAGATGAACGCTAATATGATGGCATGTCTAAATCTTTGCTAAGCAAATGTCGTTAAGCAACGTTGTTATGTAAGTGAATTCAATAATTAATAAATACTTTAAAACGGTTAGGTGTAAGACACAAATGCAAAGAGATTTGCAGTTTCTGCCCATTCTGTTTATCCTGGATGGGCAAAATATGAAGAAGCCATAAAAAAGGCATTGTGAGTCATTCTCATACAACTGTGCTGTATTAAAACTTGATAATGAATAATTTGTATGCTGCATATCTGTATAAAGCAATAAATATGTATATAATTTCATATTTATATATGTGTGTAAGTCAGAAAAAATGCTATATTTAATGTCCTTGAAATAGAATTTAATATTAAAAAATCACAGATAATAAACATAGATAAACTTTAATCCAGCCTCTGGAGTATTATATAGAGACCTCCTCATGAGTAACAGTACTATATGTAATTCAGAGGCTGAAAATGTACATCTAGTTGTATACTAAACTAGGTATTTAATTCGGTACCAATTTCCAACTCTTTGTAGGTGGAGTCCTTTTTTGCTTTCCTTTACCTGTTTATTTGTTCTGCTGGTTTTCCCTGATCTTTATGCTTACCCTTAACTTTACATTACGGTTTGTTGTTTTTTTTTCCCCCCTGCCTTGCATGAAGAACACCAGAAAATCTGGTTTACTATTGTAGCAACATAAGATAATGAAAATAACCTACAGAATTTTCTAATATCCATTTCAGAAATCCATTTATGGCAATGAGATATATTTTTATTATACTATCATTGTTGGTTTTGTTATTGGTTGGTATTATTGTTATTCTCCAGTGCTTCCTAATGATCCTGGTTATAGAAGTGAAAAGTGAGACTTACACAATTTAATTTGTGAAAATTATTATGACGAAAGCCTTACCAGCTAACATTACTAACATCCATTTAGCTAACTGCATTTCTCAATCACTCTTTATTTACACGAATATATATCATCAGTGTTTGCTTGGGTATTAGTAACAACTCAGCTTCATTTATCTCCCGCACCTGTTGGATGAAGATCACTAGCAGATCACCTCAGCTTGCAAATCCTTTTCATTTCCCTGGAAAAGTCTGAAAATCTTTGCTTGCCTGATTTAGGATTTAAGCAAGTTTGTCTGTGACTCAGATCACTGTGTGTAACTTATTAGTATCAGAGAGAAAGAGCAAAAAACCCTATAGAAGCTCCAACACTATCTGCTACAACATTAGCCTGCCAAAATGGGGCTTAGACCTTAGTTTATGCTAATTCTTACTCCAGTTGCATAAAAAACTGTTTCTGAATAAGTAGTATACTCATCAAGCTGGGATTACGTTTGAGTACTCCAAAGAAATCTTTAGGTGGCCATAAATAAACCTATGGTGAGCTTTTGTTCAGAAGTTCTCGGTGTTGATCAAGATACCTCTGCAGGCAAAGAAGTCCACAAAGCATAAGGCAAACCATGCCAGAGCAAAACACTATGTAACAGCTGAAAGAGTGGTTTTTAGTGATGCATTTCTACTCAGTAAACTTCTTATGGCCTTTCACCTGAGACTATTTGCTTTTTTCACAAAGGAGATGGAGAGAGACGTTTCGCCGAAAGCAATTATGCACATAATGAGAAACAATTCCATGTCATGAGCTGTTTTATTTCACCTTAACCATCCCCTGGAAAACTCCACAGGGTGAAAACTCACAGTGAGCAAATCCATGCTGAGGTTGATGAACCTAGGGCTCAGTTGATAGGACACCATACTCAGTGGAAATAAGACATTTCACTTCTGTGAAATGTTCCTAATAAGGTTAAATGGTTTTTGTCATTTTTTGGAATATATTTTGTGGCAGATTAGAACCATTTCAAATCACTCATTTTCTTTGAGAGGCTTGATAAAAACCAATAATGAATACTTGTGCTTATAATAACTAAGTTTATACCCAATACAGTAGCCTGTATGGGTGGCACTTTTCTTTTTTTTTCTTTTTTTTTTTTTTCTTTAAGTAACTGTACCCGTAGTGAACATTAGAAGACAGCTACCTGGAGGTCAACAGTGGTACTGCTGATTTTCTGTGCTGCTTCATGGGCAGGTGTAGGTACAGGGGACAGAACCTGGAGTGCACTGTTGACCATGGGCTGTGCCTGTGTCCCCCACCCCTCCCATCTGCCTGCCCCCAGTGAGCACTGGTGCTCACCTGGCCTTCCACTGAGCCAGTCTGAGGGGCAGAAAGGATGCGCCCAGAACAGAAGGAATAGTTTTCTGTCAGTTACTCCACTGAGTGATCCCTCCAGGGAGGGGGATGCGCACTACTGCCAGGGCAAGAGGGGAAGCAGGCACACATGGCCGGGACAGGGAGGAAAGACAGGGAAGAGGGAAAATCACTCTGTCTGGTGGCAGTTAGCTGTCAGATTAGATCAGCTGTATCATAAAACTGAGCATTATGGCACAGCTCCAACATAAACCCAAAGCCGCAGCATTTGGATGGGATGAGCTTATTTGTATGCTCCCACTTTCAGGATGTGCTTCCATCATGTCGTGGATTAGTGAACTGATCTTTGTAAAAAGCAGCACAAAGGAAACGAAAACAAAGCGTATAAAAAGGGTGGTCATTTTGAACACCTTGGTTTTTTGATCCATTTTGCACCACTACCTGCAGTACTGGCATGCCTCAAGGGAAGAGAAGGCAGGGATAGGGTTGCCTTCAACCAGTGCTGCCACGCAAAATCCATTCCTGCAAAACTAAAGTCCAAGTTGATTGTCCTTATAACCAAGCAGTATTTTTTCACTCAATAGAAATATCAGTCATGCAACTGTGAGCATATTTCTGTGGTGATAATGGTATCTAGGAAGGTGAATGTACCTAAAATTATACTATACTTGAAAAAAAAATTAATGAAATGGGCTGAAATTCTTAAAATGAAAATTATTTTAGTTGACAAAAATTATTTGTATGAACACTGATGGACACTGAGTGAATTTTCTTAATTCAGTGATTAAATGATAATCACCTGTATGGATATACTGTAACTCAATAGCACAGGCATCATTCTATATTAGTTTATGTGATGTGAAAGTCAATATTATAAGTGATCTGAGTGTGCAAAATATTTTAAACTATCTTCCAAATAGAACCGCTTTAACATTCTGCATATTTCATTTCCAATCAGAAATGATATTTCATTTCCAATCAGAAATTCTCACTCTGATTTTAGCAAATAAGATCCCAGATTAATATGAAATTAACCATTTCCCAAGTACATGAGGAGATCATAGACACTGTATTTATCTCTAAAATGAAGAAGTATATCTTAAGATATATAAGCAATAATCAGAGAATATAATAGAATATGTTTGCAACACTGGTGCGCACATTGGGCAGCAAAAGATTTAATGGCCACTAGTGAGACACCAAAAACCACCACCAGCAAATAGCCCATCCCCAAAGATTTCACATCTGCTTGGAACAGTATCTAGAAATTCTGAAGCTGGTGTTTCTTTAGCTTACAAAATATATGCACATTTTTCTTACAAAATATATGGGTAGTTCAAGCTTAATCATTCCTCTTTGGAAGAGCACCCAGCCTGTCATGCTAGCAGTGCTGTCACTTTGGTTTCATGGTTTTCTCTCCTGTATCACAAATCTACCTTTTTCCTTGTTTGTTCTCCAATAAATTAGTTGATTTTTACCCCCTTTACAAATTGTACACATCAAAAGGAGTCATCCCTCTGCTTTAGATTTTAGGCTTCCCACCTTGCTTCCTACAGAGGGGGTTGGACATCCTTCCTTGCATGCGTCTAGTTGGCACAGCATTGATGTTCTTCACCAAGCAAGGGCAAGGAGAGTCTCTGGTGATCTTGCCTACAACCAGGAGAGGAAAGACAGATACAAAAAGGGATGAATAAGAACTCTTGGGGCAAATTTTTTTTCAGTGCAGCAGAAGAGTAGAGGGAGCTCTGTATTTTACTGTAAAAAAGGAAAGGCAAAGAACCCAGTTCTGACTAGTTAAGAGTGAATGGCAAAGAGCAGACAATCTAAGACGTACTTTCCTCATTAAACATTTCACCTGTAGATATTGGGGAGAGATGGAAAATCCCTAACTTGTTAACACTACAATAAACAGCTCTGAAACAGTTCCTGACTTTTTTCCCAACTCTTTTGTCAAATTAGCCTTTCAGATTTTTGTTTTATGAGTTTAGAATACAGTATATTATAAATTAGGAGTGGGGCCATTTTGTAGTCAGCATACAGATGGGTGTATTTTTATTTTAGACCATGTTTTAGATCCACAGTGATAAAATATATATATATATACACACACACAAATTCTTTACTGTGAGGGTGGTGAGGCACTGGAATAGGTTGCCCAGAGAAGCTGTGGATGCCCCATCCTTGAAGGTGTTCAAGGCTAAACGTGATGGGGCTTTGAGCAACCTGCTCTAGTGGTAGGTGTCCCCGCCCATGGCAGGGGGGTAGAAGCTAGACTATACACAATATAAAAATAATAAAATGTTCATCAATTACAGCAAGCTACATTTAAGAGGCATGTTCTGAACAAGTATAAAAGATTCTGATAATTCAAAACAGTTTGTGTTGAATATCATTGAATCATATTACTTTACAAATATTTCTTACTAGGACTGCAGAGCTAAAATGTATCATGACCCCTTTCCAGAAGACAGTCTAAGCTATTATATAATATAAAATATTGTACCATCCTGAAAGTATACATAAATAAAATAGATTTGTTATGCTAGTCACAATGCTAATGCATAATGGTCCCCACTTTTCAATTTACTGATTATTACTTTTCCAATTTATCTAATCTTTAAAATCAAAGGTGAATTCTTTGCTGAGCATCCATCCTCTCATATTTTATTTAACTTCACCCTTGTTTCTGCTTTGTGTCCGCCAGCTACTGTAGTTTCATTTCACTCCAATCCATTTGCTGCCTTAAAAAAAAAAAAAAAAGAAAAAGAAAAAAAAAAAAGGAAAAAGTAGATAGATATAAAGACAGAGAGAGAAAGAAAGAGGGAGAAAGAGAGGAAACTTGCAGTCGGCAAAATATATCAATTAAAAATTAGGGTAAAAATAGTCTTTCATGTGCAGTGCATGTCCCTGAGCTAGATTAACATTGCTGTGAGCATGTTGCACTAGTCAGTTCATTGCCTGAGGAAAGTTTGCAGGCAAAATTCATCTGCACAGCTAGCACACTTGAAAGACTCAGGCACAGGGCTGTGTTCATGGCCTGGCAACAACAAAACACCTGCTTGAAGTTGAGACAGAATAGCAAGCTGGATGGAGTTCAAAAGAATCGAATGATAATCACACCCTGATTAACAAAAAAGTGAATTACTGTAGTCCTTTGTCAATAGCTGGCCTATTTGCATACTATCTTGCAATGCCCAACAGGTTAGAACTTTTTAGTTACACATGGTCAAACATTAAAAAATGGAAGGAAAAAGCTTTACGCCTGTGTAACTCAGACACATTGCATGCATATTGTGTGTGTTATATCTTCTTAATGCTATCTAGTCTGACGTTGGCAAGAGCAAGGAAAACTCCACCCACTGCCTTTCGTTCTTCTCCCACTCCTGCATCTTCCAAAAATATACTAGGCAAACAACAAACACAGTCCATAATTTTGTTTGGCACAATGTTTTTAATGAATTTGACAACAAACAACTGTATATTAAACCAATTTGTTTCAGCAGATGAAAGTGAGTAATTTTAGATTCAGTCCATTAGAGCTGCTCTTGGCTATGTTAGCTTTTTGAGGTTTATCAGCAAAAAAACCCTGTAACAATCTACAATGCCAGAACATAAAACATGGAATGTACTACCTTAATTTCATACTGGATGCCTTTTGTTTCATAACTGAGTTTTCTGTGCCTACCCTGGGTTTTATTTTAGAATAGTTTCAAAACTGAATGTTGTCATGATAAAATGAGCACTTCTGTATTCATATCTTTACATTGCTAATAAGGTAGTGAGGCATGGCAAAGTGGAAATAGAAAACATAATAAAGCCAAATTAATACTGCTGCTTGTTGATTTGCTTTATATTATAAATTTAATATTACTCCACAGGTATTTATTAAAAAAAATATCTTTGCTGCAGCATAAGGAAAGTCCTGCTGGACCATGTCCAAGCACAGATTAGCAGTGCTGTATATTGCACCTTCATTTTCCCTGGCAATATCACTCCTTTGCAGGAAAGACAATGACAAGAATTGACCTCATGGGATCATTTCCCTACTGTAGTTGGGATCAAATATGTCATTGCAAATATATCACTTCTCTAGCTTGTTCTTAAAAATGTTCACAGCTTAAAACTATAGTCACAGAAGATACTAAAAAAAAACCCAAACAACAACAACAACAACAAAACAAACCCAAAACTAGCCAAATCTCCATTATTCCAATTTAAACTTAAGTATCCCTATTACGTCTTATGCTCCTCATCTTGGACTGTTTCTCACCCCAATCTTTAATTTATTAGAGGATTGATAATTTGTCTCCACTTTCGTCTTACCCTGATAAAGGCTTCAGCCTTCTCTCATGGTTAACACTTTTTAAACCTCTAAATTCCATGTTTCTCCCCTGCATATGATCTGCCACTGGTCCTTTGAGGGCTTAGAAGGAATAGAGGGGATGGATGACTTCATGTGTCTTATGGGTTATCCTCCTGTTCCCTTTTCTTGTTTAGCAATGATATAACATCGTAGTTCTGAACATAGACTAATATTTGTCTTGCTCTCCACTGTGACACCAAATCTCTTTCTGCAAATTTTTTATATCACCGGTTTTCTCCCCATATTGGTTTTACGATAGATAACTACCTCTCTTGTTGTATAAATATGAATCTATTTTTTTTTTCAGACAGTTTTTCTAGTGTTTCAAGACAGTTTTACATTGTCTTCCTGTTCCCTGAAGCTTTTGTGGTTGTGTTGCTTCCCACTCACTTAATAAGCATTCCATCATTTATGTCACAAAAGGAAATCTTGAAGCGGACAACAATAGATAATCTGTCTGATTTTATCAACGAACCACAATCTTTGATACCCTTTTTTTCACTGACACTGTAGTATTTTTTTTCTAAAACATGGCTTTCCAACTGGCTTAGGAAAATGCCATGCACACAATATGAAGATTTCTAATGTCTAAAATATATCTACTACTTCTGCTTTTTCCACATGGCTTACTACTCTATAACAGAAGGAAATTCTTTACTCCTGACAAATCCATGCTGACTGCTGCTCAGTTTTCTGTTACTTTTCAGGTTACAAACAGTTTGTTGCATCAATTGGTTCAGTAGTTTTCTAAGCACTGAAATTAGTCTTGTTGGTCTATAATTCTCTTTTTCCCCCTTGTAGTATGCCTCTCATTTTAGAGATGTGCAGTACAAATACACTGTTCCAGTCTTCAGTACTGATCCCATCTTTTATGTTCTCAAAGATTGTTGCTAACAGCTCTCATATTGTGGTAGCTGAGCCTTTCAGTAACTTAGAATGAGGTACATGGTCTGCACGACCTAAAGTATCTGATTTCCCCAAGCACTCTCTAATCCTATCCTAGGTAGATACTTTGGGTTTTTATTAACTGTGCTACATTAGTTGCCGCTCTCTCATTTCAGAAATTTTTTAAGGGAGACTGAAGCAGCTAAGGTTTATCTATCATATACCCTCTTGGTCCATTGACACTTCAGGTGTTCTTCCTGTTATTGTTGGTATACATATATAACTGTCACAATTTTAAATGTAACTTACTATATTTTTCTCATTCTTTATGTTTGAATTTTACATACTTGAGTTATATTTTGTATTTATCCTTAGTAAACTGACATTTCTGTCTTCTGCATACTGCCTTACTATCTTTGAGATCAATAGAGCATTCATAATTGAGTCATCTTAATCTCTGTACTCCTAGTTTTTCTCCTTACTGGGATACTTTGTACTTACACCTTTAGTTTCAATA
>VXBW01000358.1:400570-412228 GCA_013400375.1 Thinocorus orbignyianus | reverse complement strand
AAAAAAGTCTTAAATACTTTTTTTTTTCCTTATACTTCTTTCCCACAGTAAATTTCCTGAAAATGCTTTCTGAATTTACAGAAGCCTGCCTTCTTGAAGTCTTCTCTTTCTTATTACAGTTTTCCTTTATAGAANGTTCTCCAGAACTGAACACAGTACTCCAGGTGGGGTCTCACAAGTGCAGAGTAGAGAGGGAGAATCACCTCCCGTGACTTGCTGCTCACACTTCTTTTGATGCAACTCAGGATACAGTTGGCTTTCTGGGCTGCCAGCGCACACTGCTGGCTCATGTTGAGCTTCTCATCCATGAGCACTCCAAGTTCTTCTCCTCAGGGCTGCTGTCCAGCCATTCTCTGCCCAACCTGTATTTGTGCCTGGGATTGCCACGTCCCAGGTGTAAGACTTTGCACTTGGCTTGGTTGAACTTCATGCCATTTGCATTAGCCCACCTCTCAAGCCTTATACGAAAGTGTGTTTGGAAACATAGTAGACATGCCAATGCTGATTGCAGAAAACTGTGTTTTGAAGTTTAGCATATTAGGCCATTTTAAAATGAATGGTATTGCACTGTGGCATATGACTGCCAGAGAGGATACATAGACTCACTAGACATATCTATTCCATATCACACCAGCTCTCAAACATGCAGCAAACTCATCAGATTTCCAGCTATTGTCTTCATATTGACAATTTAGATTGAATTTATAAAAGAAAATGTCATAATATTTCAGATTTTGAGATGAATACATCAAAAGTCATTTAAGAAAGAAGAAGGGAAAAGTGATACAGTTTTGCAGGTTTTGTGTAACACTCCCTAGCTCTTGATTTATGTAATTTCATTTTTAGAAACTCAATTGACAATTTTCATCATACGTTGGTGTCTTTTCCACAAGTTTTCTGCATTTTTTTAAACAAATATAAAATAAACAGGCTTTGAAAGTAGGATATGGCTTGCATGCAAGACTTTTCTCCTCCCTTACTAGTTCAACTTACTAATACCGCTTTCCGTAACCTTATTTTGGACTTTGTAGAGCAACTTTCTTAGTGGCAGTCAAATGTGTCTAAAATTGGTCATATCTACTGGTGACAACTCTTTTGATGTAATGCAGTACTGTGTGAAAATATGCCTCAGCTGAAGAGGAGATCCTCTTTCTCCAGAAACTCTTTCAGGAGCTGAACCACTGCTACGCACCCCTGTACTCCAAATGATATGTATCTTTTATAACTGTTGATAGCCCTAGAAAACTAAGACAGCAGACATTTACTGTGGGGTTACCAAGTGATAGTACTGTCAGTATCACAACATGGAGTATTACCGAACTTTGCAAGACCTTGAGAAAAAGAAGATATCTGTACACACCCTGGAACACACTCTCTCAAATAGTTATCTCACAGAATGGTGTCCAGTTTGCTTTCCTGACCTGGCTTATTTCCAGTAAATATCAAAGACTCAAGTATTCACATGAGATGACTTGCTTTGCAACATCTATTATTGGATTTTTCTTGGAGTAGTGGCTGTGTTTATTCAAATGGGTTGAAATTATCCTAATGGATGTGACCTCTACTGCTGGCATTATCAGATTCCTGCGTATGCTATTTTTCCACCACTTGAAGCAAGTTATCCCTGTTTCCACTGTCTGAAAAAGGTTTTGATTTACAACCAGGAAGTTTTTTGCAGACATGATGGGCTTGCAATACAATATCTGGATAATGTAATTTTCTATTAAATGGCTTGCTGAGAGCTTGGTGGAATGATTGAAATTGGGCAGGCTGCAGATGCCACTTTCAACTGGTCAGCTTTTCCTTATTTCCCTCAGAGTCTGTCAAAATATCTACATTTCCTATTCACAGATATTTGGGCCACACAGTACATACCACTTGTGCCTATTAATTTAAAACTGTTTCTGCTCATTCCAGATTTCAGATAAACTGCACCCTGCAGTTTAACTTCCTCATTTTAAATTTTTTTGGTTGGGGAGAAAATGATAGTCTAACCATGAAAATCCAGACACTCAAGGTACTGGCCATGGATATTATTCAGACCGCAGAGCTGATATTACTGCTTCTGCATCTGAATGGTATGTACTATCAGACTCTTTTCTTTTAGATGCCCAAATCTTGCCACCTTCCTTCTCTTCCCATGAATGGATGAATCAGTCCCTTATGTAACAATATCCACAGAATGAAGGGGATATCCACAGTATGATTCATCCTGAGTCTATAGGCTGCCTTGTAGTCATGTTGAAGTTTAAGATCAATTTCATAGAGTCCAGAGTGAGTGTTGTCACACTGTTGAAGAGTGAAGCCCCATTCTCTGCCAAGGTTCTTGCCCAGAGACCCAGACAGAGAGGCTTGTAAGGATAGGGGAACATCAAGGAAACAAGACTTCAGAAGAAGCTGTGCTGGGAATGTAAGATCTGAATGGGAAAATAAATTCTACTTTCTTCTACACCAGGCCAGAGGCCGCAGCACAAACCTCCTGCTGCTGCAGCAAATATTCCACTCTGTCAACTATATGTCTGACATGAGAACTATGGATTGTCGTAGCCATATAAACACAAACATTGAATTTCCTTGGCATAATTTGGACACCTACCTCATCTAAGTCCAGTCTGAGAACTCATTTAACTAGCATCACAGCTGTGCTCCCTCACATGGAAAGACTTGAAATGCTCTTACCCACTTTTTTGGAATAATACCAGAAAAGAATAAGTGAATAGCTTCACTTCTGAGTGACCCATATTTCTATACTATTAGAGATTATTTTCTTAAAATCGGTTAAACAATCTTCTTCCTCAGCAGATATTCAATATAACTAGTATTCAAATCCATATGTAGGACTCCTATTGGTTCATTAACTACAAGTAAATGTATTTTGTTAACAGTTTAGCATGTATAAAAGGCTCAGAATTATCATAGAATTATAGAATGGTTCTGGTTGGAAGGGACCTTAAAGGACATCAAGTTCCAACGCCCCAGCCATGGGCAGGGACACCTCCCACTAGAGCAGGTTGCTCAAAGCCCCATCCAGCCTGGCCTTGAACACTTCCCGGGACAGGGCCTCCACAATTTCTCTGGTCAACCTGTTCCAGTGTTTCACCACCCTCACAGTAAAGAATTTCTTCCTAATATCTAACCTAAATTTCCTCTCTTTCTGTTAAAAACCATTACTCCTCATCCTATCACTACACTCCCTGATAAAGAGTCCCTATCTAGACATCCATCAAAATGCATACTGGTATTTAAGGCAGCTTATAGCATTTTATATATTAATTCAGTATAAGTGCATGCTAATTCAGTTGCATGCCTCAGCTCTAGCATGGATATGAATCCAGTTCTATATCAATCCATTGATTGCCTCTCTGAGTTCAAAAGCTTACCCTTTTTTTCCTCCTCCATCAGCTTGTTTACCTAAAGACAGCCCCTAAACTGATTAATTCAGAAAGGTATCTGGAAAATCAAATGTGAGTTTTGAGAAGATCTAGTTGTTCAGCAAAGATAGTAGTCAGGATTTTGTAACCTCTTAGAGACTTTTTTGATTAATTTCTCTATTAGAATTGTAAGCAAGGCATTTCTAGCTACTTTAGAGTTACTATCATATGCTTTCTGGTCATAATACTGTTTTTGGAAACAGTCAGGCCTATAATGGAAAAATGCATGACAAATTTATGTATTTAGTGCAAATCGCTGTCTGATAATTATTCACTTGAATTAAGAAAATACACTTATTTTCTTTATTTGGTTATATTCACATTAAATTTATATTGTGAAGTTTCATCTATTTATGCCATGACTGAATTTTGACCTTTGAATGTGAAAACATCTCAGCAGTCCAAGTAACCATAGGAATTTCCTGTCATCACATGGCAATAATGTACAAACAGTGCCAGTGTTGTGGAAATTTCTTCTTCCTTAGCAAGATCCTATTTACACAAATGTAAGAGTCCAAAATCTGTCACTACATCTCCTTGCTAACTTTTTAGTTATGTCTTAACATCTGAGACAAGAATAAACTATCTAATCAATTAGCAAAACCCACTCTTTTTTTTGGATAGACATAGTACATGGGACACATGCAGATCATTGCTTGGTTCTAGGAGACTGTTCAAAGTGATTTTATTCTTGACATTTGTTATTCCAGACGTGCAAAATCTCCTGAGTTAACAACCAAAATGAATCAAGGTAGGATGATTGCACTGGCTCACATATAATATTTCCTAAGGAAGCTAATTGGTTTTCATTCTTATTTCTGTAGAATCAAACAGGCTTAGGAAATGCAGGCATTACCATCAGACGAACATAAAAAATGAGTCACGTGAAAAAGGAAATGTTGTCCTTCAGATCAATTCTAATAGACCATCCATATGATAAACAAGAAAAGCTGTAAAGGAGAATAGGAATCCCTCCTGCCAGGAAAACCAGTGCTTTTACACAATTTCCTGGTTGTTAGTCCCACAGTAGAGTGAATTTTCTATTAATTTGTATCACAGTTAAGATTCAGACTGTTGTAAAAGATGCCACTTGACCACCAGAACATAACTTTCACTTGAAGGAAAACATTCAAAAGGAAAATTAATTAGTCACCATTTTTCTAAAGTAACTATTAATTAAGCAACAACAAAAAAAGAAGTAAATGTATCTGGTTCTTCTGAGATTGATAAAAATAAATAATTAAACAATTTTTTTAAGTTTTTTTTTTTTTTTTACCAGATGCTACCTAGCTATTACCTTAAGAGGTTTGTGCATCTAGTTTTCTATTTTCAGTTTCATTTTATTCATTTTATTTGACTTTAGGAATCAGTAACCAATCTAGGAAGAAAACCTTTTAAAAGAGTTATTTATACTCAAACTTCAGAGGATAAAGACAATGGAAAGTGCAAAAATCAACTCAAATATCTTCAGAAATAATTTAACTCTCATGTCACTGCTGACTGACAGCTCTAATAAATTCCTACATTTTAAGCAGACTTACATTTCACATGCATTTGCTCTCCACTACTGAGCAGAGTGGAACATCTATTGTCAAATGCATAAAATAACATTAGAAATGCAAACTTAATGTAGCCAATGGTAATGTGTTATTTAAAACTTATGAGCCTGAATAAGGGCTTATTTTCTCCAAATTGAAATTTATAGTTTCATTTTAAAATGTTAACTTGAATATTGATGGGCTTTAGGCATGCTGTTAGAAAATGGGAATGAAAAACAAAGGAAGTAACTATGAGGCATAAAGCTGCTATTATGGTAATATATGGAAACTTGTATAAAAAGTAGATCCCAGTTACCTGTACAGATAGCGAAAAACATAGAGTAAAATTTGTGCAACTGGTATAGGGAAGTCATACTTTCCTGCAATATATGTCAAATCATTATATATTCTAGGTTTAGAGTCTCAGTCTTTAAATATCGATAGCTGGAGAGTAATTTTGAAAATGGAATTGCACCAGAAAGCAGGTGATGGTTTCATTTCTTTATCCTTTTGAAGCTTTTCTAAAATTTTTTTCTCTGGTTCCACCCTGATCAGTAAAAATAAAGAACAGAGATAGTGTTTCTTAGTTGCTTTCTGGCACCAGATTTTCTTGACAGTAGATGGTTATACCATACATGGCTATCAGAAAGCTAATTAAATTTACATTAAACACAATTCTCCTTCAATTTCATAATAAAAAATATCTCTCTAATATATCATGACTTTACACATAGTCTAAACCACTGAAGTTCATTTCCACTTCATCTATTCAAATATATTTTTGAGCCATTCATTGGTACTTCAGAGGTGATGTAATATAGCTTAGAGTATGCTAAAATACTAACTTGAAATTCTATAGTATTTGTCATCTCTTGATACAAATTCTTTCCAAAGCAGTAAATAGTTTATGAAATGACCTTAGTGGAAGTATATATGATGGAAATATCTTATGATCATTAAGAAAATGATGCTTCAGAATTACGTAATTTTTCTAAAAATTACAGGTTTTGGTCAGTTGAATTAAGAACAGAATTCAGTCTCCCAAATGCAATGCATGCAATTCTGTCCTGCAAGTGTGATTCTTCAGATTACAAATGCTAACTTCCATAGACTGGAAACTCAGATCAAATCCTGCTTAATTTAGTCATTAAAGGCAGGTGTAGTAAAGTTAATCAGAGTGTGTTAAACACTTTTTTCTCACAACTGAAAGTGTCGCTGGAAATATAATACAGTAAAATTGTTGCATTGCTTTAGAAACAGTAGACATATCTCCACCATACTTTGTTCTGGCAAATGAACCTCAAATATATCTTCTACACAAAGACAAGGATCATTAGCTCAAAGACTTTGTTAAGTCTTTCAATCTCTGTACAAGAAATAGTTTTTTCCAGTCTGACAGTCTTTTGCCCTTCTGTTTATGCCTTTTCCTAACACTTTCCCAGGTTGCTTAACTAGGTCTGTTTTCAGCTTCATGGGTCATTCCTGTGTGCTTTCTGAAGCGCACCACAGCTCTACTCCACAGTCATGCTCCTTGCTAGGAATATGCTGATAGTTTTTGCAGGTGCTACCTAAGTCAAATTATTGCAATCTTGTCTGGGGCAACACAACTTTCTCCTTTTTCTGAGCTTGGTCACTGCTCAAGTATTTCTTTTCTTTAAGGAAACAGATTTTATGAAACATTGGTAAGGACTCAGGGGAGAAGCATATTCTTTAACAGGCCAGCTCAGACAAAACCAATGTCAGTGCATTAAGAGCTACAGGACTTAAATTATAATTGAGATGAAAGTAAGAATATTAAGTTCATTCTTTAGTTATAATTTGGTTGTATCTGGGTATTGGGGCTGCGACTGTATGGTCACTCAATTTACTTGAATCATTCAGTCAGTCACTCATATACATGAGATATCAGTCACCCATATAGATGAGATTATAGATTGGGTGTGAACTGGGGATCAGTTTGAAACTAGGTGATAGGTGGAGCATTTGCAATTAAATATTCATCTGTTACAGAAACTCAGTTGGTAATTTTCGGTCAGTTCTAGAAATTATTCAAGGCAATTCCTGCTGTGTCACATCTGATTAGTATATTTAAATGTGTGAATACAAACGTATAACAAGCCAGGAGTCAAATATAAAGCCTGCTCAAAATATGCATTTGCCCATAGTGATCATTATGAAGAAGAGGAAAATATAGGCAGGATGATACTACAAGTAAAGACATCATGTTTAGGAAAGTAGTGGCAAGTTACTATACTTTGTTCATGTCTTAGATCTGCTCTAAAAATTGCAGTCTCCTTTCTTGGTACCTCAGCATTGCCAGATTAACTGAGCACCTTACAGTTAATAGTTATTAAGGTATGTTATCATATTAATTTCCTGGTCTCAAAATCAATTAATTAGGTTCCTATGTGGGCATTTTATGAGGACACCGTTTTTCATTTCTTTTTGTCTTAATTTTTTTTTCTGGAGAAAAGAAGGCTCCAGGGAGACCTTATTGCTGCCTTTCAATATATAGAGGGGACTTATAAGATGGAGGAAGACTTTCTAATAAAGTCTTCTTTCTACCAAAGACAGGAAAAAGGGCAACAATTTTAAAATGAAATGGGGTAGATTTACATTGGACATAAGGAAAAAAAATTTTATGATGAGAGTAGTGTGATACTGGAACAGGTTGCCTGGAAAAGTTGTGAATGCCTTGTCGTTGTAAGTATTCAAAGTCAAGTTGGACGGGTCTTTGAGAAACCTGATCTTGTGAAAAATGTCACTGCCCGTTGCAGTGGGGATAGGACTAGATGCTTTTAAAGCTCCCTTCCAACTCAAACCACTCGATGATTCTGTGAAATTTTTGTATGATGTTAAAAAAAATGTGTGGGAAGACCAGGTGCTCCATTTACAAACAATGCAAACATAAGTGCTCAGCTTCTCTCTCATTATTCTGTAGAGTCTTCACAGATTTAGGAGGCTACAGAACTCTAAAGAGACACTCTAGTAAGCTGACAGAAACTGACTGTATTAGGTTTGTTGTAAGAAAAAGATTCTGATAAGTGTTCGCCAGAATGTGATAGAAAATATCACGTACTATTGAAAGGGCCTAAGAGTTAGATGGAATAATTAGAGTTTATTGTTACCTTTCAGTTGAAGCATTTTAACCACCACATTATGTGGACTTTTTGTACTACTGAAACCTAAATTAGATAGCAACTACAATCTCAACTCTTGGTGACGTTTGGTTAGCATTGATCTGACTGCTATTGCTCTATCTGATGAAACTCACTGGAGAAGACGTCTAGAATTTGTTTTCAGATGAGTGGTCTAACATCTCTGTTTCTCTCTACCTTTTCTCGACTGTTATCTTTTATTAGTACTGCACAGGCACAGTCAGAAACTTTGAACTTTAGCAGTGATCTATAAATGCACAGGGAAATGTCTACTATCACCTTGGCTTAGTCTCTGCTTGCAATAGTTCCAAAAAACAGAATTCAGTTGTGTCAGAGCCAATAGTTCCTCCATTTTTGATATAGAACATTGCTTAAACTACCACTAAGCTAACAGCCTGAATCTTAGATTTTGAAGAGCATAGCTCATTTGCACTGCAACATGAAAGACATGCTTGGTTTTAACACTGAGATGCTATAAATAAACACGCTCTAAGTGGGGTTGTGAATCTCACTGAAGTTTGCTGTTTCCAACTTTTTATACTAGTTCATTTATGACAAAAAAAGAGAAAAACCCTTTGAAAAAGGCTTTTGAAAAATACCTTCTTTAAATGGTTAAAATACATGTACTGCATACTTCATAATAGACTTTATAAAAGTATTGGCTTATGCTAAACCAATGGAAAGCCAGCTAACTCCAATACATTATAATTGTGAATTGTGTAGCTGGCTTCTTTCATGACCTACTGAAATATTTATAGTGGACAGAGAAAAGAGGTAGTCACAACTGCAAATTCCTGCAGCTGGGGACATCTCTGTCACTGTGGGCTTCACTGAGACAACTCTGCCCTAATTTCATCTGACTTTGACTATCACAAGGAAATGTGAACTGACTACAGACGGAGAAAATCAGCAAAGACAGAAAATCATTTCAAATCACAGTGTTATCAATATTTTACTTAGGATTAGATAACTTCTCCAGAAATTTATAAACCTATTTTCAATAAATTTACACAATTTCCTTAAAAGATGATGGATATGAAAAAAAAATAAATCAAACAAAACAAAAACAAAAAACACCAAAACCAAAAACAAACTATGTAGAATTTAAGCATTCTGATTGTTTGTCTATTCACGTGACATGAAAAAAACAGTTGTCTAAATTTACCATGGGTTTACAGCATAAAGCTTTATTATGAGTTGTTGTAAGTAATGTCTAAAGCGTTTGTAATATGTACTGCTTCCTATCTGCTGTATACTAATATTTTGTGGAATCATACTTAGAATTCATTAACACTGCATGACTGTGACCTTGAATTCAATGATCAATGTCATGGTACCATTAAAGTCCTTCCTGATACCCAGAAGCAAAAGGGTATGCTTTGTTCCAGCCTCAGTCATCTTCTGAAATCCCTGTGGTGGCAGCTCAAAAGTTTGGGACCTTTTTATGTTTCTTTCAGTTTTAAAGGAAACAGGAAGTAGTCTACAACCTTGACCTTTGACAGGCTGAGTTCCCAATTTAATTAGCTAAAGGCCAGATATGGCCTCTTCATATCAAAGTATATTCTGGATGTGTTGTTCTGTAATAAATTTTCACTTGACTAGAGGAAAGCAAAATATAGAAAGCAAGCAAACAAAATATATCCGTTATATAACTGAGTGAATGCTTCTCCATTGTTCTGGATCATTTTGTGGATATCAGCAACATCTGAGAAGGTGGGGTAATACAAGAAAATATGTTTAAGAAATGTCAAAAGGTTTTGATCAAATTAAAATGTCTAGGGCATACTCAGGGTAATTATCTTCAACACACAAGTTCAAAATGTAGAAGAGGAATATGCTGGAGGGTGGAGTTTTTGTTGTTTTTCTGTTTTCCAAGGCAGATAGCAAAACTATAATTGTTTATTTTGTCATCTCTGCACACAAGGAGTGCTGAATCTCCTAATACAAAATATCATAAATTAATAGGGAATTTTGCCATCAGTCTTGGCCATCTGTCAGCTTTTATTTATTTTTTAGAAGAGGTTGCATAGTTTTTCTTTCACAGCTTACTTCTACCAGGGAATTTTTATTCTGTGGTAATATTTAATCTTTTCAATATTCTATGTAAAAAGGCCAAAGAAATCCAGCTGTGTTTGTCAAGGGGTAAGTGAGCACTAAGGCAATGTATATTACCTTTGTTCTGTCTGTGTCTCAGCAAAAAACCTCTGTGAAAGGGTACATACACATTTTTCTTAAAAAAAGCATTAGTTGTCTCCAGAAAACACCACTGGGTTAAACTCTATATTAAGTATATGCAAAACTTTGATAAGTCAGAATTAATAGTTTCCAGTAAACTTTCAAAGAGATAGTACCACATAAGTCTTCCAATTAAAAAGAAAATTAATGCACACAGAAACTATTATAAATAGCATCAAATATAGCAAACCATATTTGGAATACTTTGATTAAATTTTAAACAAAACCTGTTGGTAGGAATTACTGATGATAATATGTCCCCCAAAGTTCCTTTCTTCATCAGGATTACATATATTCAAATATAAAGTATTAACATAATATTTACATTGCCATATTATAAGTATGTTACACTTAAACACATTCTCCTCTGATCTTGTCCGGAAGCTGAAGCCTCAGGCTCTGCATGTGGTAGATCACTCTTGCTATAGAAATTAAGTCAAAATCTCTTCTGAAAAACTCAATAATCTCTCACCAAACAGCAGGCCAGCAGTCTACACTGCTACCAGAGCTCTCAAGTTTGTCCAGCTGGCCTTCACTTCCAGGCAAAAGCCAAACATAATCTGAATTGTATGGTACGTAATGGAGGTCCAGTGTTCACAACAGGCACCTCTTTCAGTCCTGCATGGAGCCACAGAGGAGTCTTAAAGATTGGCCTTTCCTGCTGTAATTAAAACCTTTCCTTCTTGCTTAGAGTTTGGTGGTCACTAGGTATGTCCTGTCAGATGGCTCATCTGCAATGAAATCTACTTATACAGCCTCAGAAGAAGCTACTGAGCCAGTCTAAAAACTGTCATGTAGCTATTTCTGGATATCAAAAATATGGGTCCTCCTAGCAGAGCAGAACAGAGCAACACTGCACACCACATGTGTGCAGAGACAACATCCCAGCTGAATGCCGTGTCTCTGTCCATTGCTTCATGCACTCCCTTTCTTTGGGCTCAGGCATATGGCTTACATTTCCAGACAGTACCTTTCCTTATAGTAATGCTGCAAAACAAATACCAATGCCAGTGACAGGGATTCCTTTTGAAATGCAAGAAGCAATCTTTAACCAACAGCTTAAGCCAATTTAAAAACTCTCTCACTTCTGGCTTTTAAAGCAAGCAAACAGCAGAATGGATTATTTCCAGACCATTCTATTACTTCTATGAGAGTGGGCAATCCAGCTTCCATCATTACCCACTTTTTTCACTTTTTTTAATTTGTGACTTTGTTATTTTAAAAACTCTTTCTTTCTTTCTTTCTTTCTTTCTTTCTTTCTTTCTTTCTTTCTTTCTTTCTTTCTTTCTTTCTTTC
>VXBW01000358.1:251427-400482 GCA_013400375.1 Thinocorus orbignyianus | reverse complement strand
TCTCTCTTTCTCTCTCTCTCTCTTTCTCTCTCTCTCTCTTTCTCTCTCTCTCTCTTTCTCTCTCTCTTTCTTTCTTTTTCTTTCCAGGAAGATTCTTCTTTATGGAGATAAAACTCATGGTTGGGTTAAAAAGAGTTGGTGCTGGAATGTCAGTTAACGCAAGTATAATTATTGGTTCAGTGGCAACACTGCAAACCTATTTGATACCCAGAAGCAATAGGTACCGCAAATAATATATTCGTCACAAACATTGCCATGTGCAGAACAGAGGAAAGGCAACCTAATCTCTGACTTGCCTCAGCGGTAAACTATATTTTTCCCAAATCAATGCTCCCTGTGGCATCCTCTCTGTATTCCATGTTGCAGCTTACACCGTTTGAATTTCCTAATAATGACTGAATAGTGGATAAGTGTTTTTGATAACTTGCCTGAGAGTTATCTTGACTGTGCTGGTTAGAAGTGTATCAACCTTCTGAGCTGCACAACTTCTGAGTTCTGCACAACGAAATTTAGGATGATGATTGTGATGGTGGCTATTTCTCAGCTAATCTTTTACAGCTTTCTCTGAAAAAAAAAAAAAATGAAAAAAAATTTAAAAAGAAACTAACTAACTAACTAAATAGTGTGAGGGAGGTGGGAAAAATAACAGCAGTGTTCAGACCTGTAATCACAGTAGTGGCTGCCCCTGTCCGTGTCTAATGTAAGGGTTATGGAATATCATAATCCCTTCTCTGAGCTCCTTTACAGCAGCAATGATGACTAAATTTCTTGTGTCTTATCACACTGTCACAGACTGGAACTAGGAGAAGGAACTCTGAAGAAAACACAGCATGAAAACTAGAGAGCAGATGATCAGATTAGCTGCTATTGGATTTGTTAGCAGGGCCACAATCTGACTGAAACAGGCTCAATTCCGAGGCCCACGGAGATTTAAACCATCACACACACCCCTTCTTCTTATCCCTATCTCACCATTATTTATTTTTTTTTTTAATATATATCCCCCTTCTCCATATAACACACATCCTTTTACCCATTTTAAGTCATCTTCCAAAAGGATGAGGTTAAGAGTTAACACTTCACAAGTTCTAGTGGTATCAGATGAGTTGATGGATTTTGAGTAAGAGGATCCATCAAAAATACCGCACAAAAAAATCCCCAAATAAGACTGAAAAGCAGCATTCCTGCACTATTTAGCGAGATTCTGTCCACTTTACAAGGCTTCTGCAATGGTACTTTACAGAGATCTGTTACAATATGTCCACTTGTGCTGCCTACATGATCCTTAATGCAGATCACATACCACCCACAGTCATGTGGTGGGATTAACACAGGGAGTGTAGACCACTCATGGTGGGCTAGATCCAGTCCTAGTGGTAGTGTGTACAAATCCCACAGCATTAGGTAAAAATTTAGTCTGATGATGTGTGGCAGTTACTAGTTTATAAAAACAAATTGAATGCTGTATTTCTTAAAATAACAGTTCTTATGTTCATGATGTATAGTAAATATAGTACATATTCAACTTTTGCTGTCAAGTCAAGTTGCAAAGGAAACCAACTTGAGTATTTTAGAGCATCCATTACAACATAGGAACTTTGACATACAGAGAAGAGTTTAAGTAAAACTACTAGAGGGCATAATTTCATAAAAGATATGAAAACATGTACAAAAGAAGCTCAACTGTACAGACGAAGGGAAAAGTTTTGTGTACGACAACAGAAGTGGAGTATTCAAGTCTTGAATTCTGCAAAGAGATATTCACAATGAACAAAAATGAACACCTGCCTAAGCGTTTGCACAAGCAGGGTTTTGGTTTTCAGTTTCAGATGCAAAGCATGTTTCTATTCTTGCTATTGCCAAATACAATATTTTCCAAATAAATCATCACAAAGAAACAAAGACATATTGAAGTCCAGCTCTGTAACTATCTTGATGAAATGCTGCATTCACTGCAGTGCTAGTTAGATACATGAAAGAACTGCTTGGCCAGGATAATATTATAGTTGAGTGCTAACTCCATTGTGTTTTAAATTAAGAATATTTGTGCATCCATAACTCCAAGACTTGTATTTCACTCTCCTTTGAAAATCAGTATGCTTCCTCAGTAGAATTTGTGGTTCCAATTTAAGGTAATTTCAGTGAGGGTTCTCAAGTTACAATCATTCTATAAACTTCACAAGATATTCATTTATATAGATATGGATTTATTGAGAAGGCATTTCAAGAGTTTTGTTCTTTGAAGCTATGACAGAAATAGATCCTTCATTTGCTTCCTGTCTTCTACCAAAAATTCTTCACACCTAGCAGTCAAAACACTAAGGTACTTGATCTGCATAACCTACAGCTTGGGCCATTCCTGCTATCTGTATTGGTCCCTGAAAACTCTTTATTCATTCATTCAAGCTGGTGTAAATTTTTCTTTTTCAATAGGATATCTTGATGTGCTGGTAAGACCTCACCTAAAGTCATTGTATTGGCTGTGATCCGTCCAGGTGTACACAGTCAACACTTCCAGATACTGTGCTCTCATTAACCATTTTTTACTCAATGACAAATAGGTAGGATAAAAGTATTTTTAGACACTATAATGCTGAATATCTTGGCTGCAGGTTTGCTTCTTTTTTGTTTTGTTTTGTTTCTGTAACCTAAAATTTTGAATGTGTAAAGTGTTTTCATTACTCCAAGAATGAATAGTGTTATTATTCTATCATATTTATCTTCCCTCTCATTAGGGAGCAGGCTGGAATTAGTTACAGGTGATACAGCTGTTCAGACCTGTGGTACCATCTCTCACATCTAAAAAACAAGAGTATCCTGATCACAGAGCTACTGACTTCAACCTCTCCAAGGTTCACTTTATCCTGAATAAATAAATAATGCTTAATTACTTATAGAGAGTGGAAATTGAATTATTTATAGAAATCATTTCCCTAACAATAGAAGTGAGAAACATCTCACACATCTTTGAGTATAATGGAATAGCTATGGTGACTGGAGCAGGCATTACATGCAGAATACCACAGTCCCTCACAGTCACTAGGCTGATCTCACATTGGGCTTCTTGAACCTCTCTGAGTACAGTCCTTCTTAGATCAGTAAAAACAGTTCTCTCTTTCTCAGGATGGGAACATATAATTCCTCCATTTCCAGGCTGTGCCCTGGGCATCACACCAGATAGATCAGTCAAAGTTTATCTCAGGAGGTTCACCTGGGATTTCCTGGGAGTAACACCACTGACCAGATGACTTTGTAAAACTGCATTTTCATTAGGTTAGGACAAAACCTTTCTAGAGGAAACCAACTTTTAAACAATGGATGAAACAGTACTCCTCTTTAGCTCGTGCCATACTAACCTGTATGCTAACTACTTGCCAGCAGCTGCTAAGATGCTTTCAAATGCCCCTTAATCACCACAAACATTCTCAGAAGCACTTACCAGTTTATAAGTGTCCTTTAGTCTCTAGGCCTTCACCTTCGATAAAGTAAAGCTTCTAGGCACCTACAGATGGAACAGAAGAGCCTGTACTAGTGAACTGCTCCACTATCTTTTAAATACATTGACATTCTTGTCTGAGGATTCATCACACCCTTTCATTTTAAATTATTTTTTGATAGATGTTGTCATATAGACAATTACTGTAGCCCACAGTAAGATAAATTTACAGCAAGAACTCCACACTTTTGTCTATTACGATGGCAAAGTAATAACATGAGACAGGCACAGAGTGAAAGCAAAGGTGCATCTAGCCCTGCCAATGGCAATAAGTGCTTGGCTAAGGAGGAGCAAGAAAAGAAAATAAGTTTTTAAAGATACATTGGCAAGTACTCTCTCAGCCTTCAAAATCTTGCATTTTGGAGGATTTCCTGAAGCAGAAGTGGTGCCCATGTACTTAGCAATCCTCAAAGGAATTATCTTTTATGAATTTTTCCAGTGACCACTCCACTAAACTTCCAGCCCCTGCAACATCTAATTTATTCTCAGAGAGCATTACCTTTAGTCTCCTGTAGACACCTATATTGAAAGTACTAGTTTAAATTCTCTTTACGGTTTATAAAGAACGACTAAAGAATTGACTTAAAGGAAGCCTAGACGATACACAGTCAAGGTCTATGCTGTGAACATCTAAGTTACTTAAGATGAATGCCAACCTTTCTGCCATTTACAGTTCTTCTGGGAAGTGTCAGATATAGCAAAATTAATCAATCTCCACAACTGCTCCCAGTTCCCAATAAAATACAGGCTAAACTTCTAGAAAAGTCAATATGGAATTTCAAAGAGAACTGTATCTTTATAAATTCCATTGATTCAAAAACATAAAAGTCCCTCTTCTCTGAAATTATTGTCACTACATTAAAAAGATGGTATCCATGTTCACAAAATAAGATCTTCCCACAAGAAAATCCCAGTTGAATGGTCACAGCATGTGCCTCAATGTTCAGTATTTTCTCATATGTTTTTATTTCCTTATATAAAAACAGCAGCCTATTTTGTCATTTATTCAGTTCAAATGATCACAACAGTACAATACTCAACATCAGTTACACAACAGGAGTTCTAATAGCACAATCCTAATGTTTGGCTAGATCTACAAAACCAATATAGGTTTGGTAATATTGCCTGAGCATCCGTAAGTTTGATTTTCTAAGTCTTTCTCTTCTAAGAATAAGAGGGGAAAAAAATATTGTTTCTCCCGTAATATTTATCTCTGTTAAAGTGTTTTAGTTGCAAACTCAGTGGCTGGCAACCAATAAGAAAACCATTCTTCATTTCAGCAGTGAAGATAGTTTCCAATATTACAGAATAATTCTACTTTTTCAACTACTAGACAAAGATAGCCAGATTCAGCAATATCTGAAAAGGAAGTTAGTTTCTAAGTGGTGAACAGAGTTTATTTTTCCAAGTTTTCAATTATAACTAAAGCTGAGCAGGACATTTTCTTACATAAATATATTTTATTGGAAAATGTTCAACCAAATAAAAAATTGTAGTACGGTTGTCCCAGTTTCTCTGAAAAGTTTCTAGGTATAGATTTCTGCTTAGTGCAATATTCTGGTGATTGTCAGGGCAATGGAGGCACCACCTGTCCTACCTGTCCCTGTCCACTCCCTATGGCTCTCCACACCTTTTCCAGTGCCCAGGACTCCATGTCAGCCCTGGGGGCCATCAGTCCCTGCCCCAGGGATGCCACATCTGGGCCAGTCTCCAGCTCCCCACAGTCCTGCACTGCCCAGCCATGGACTCTGCTGAGACAAGCTCACCCAGAGACTCATGTCCCAGTCCAGCCTTGGTCAGTCAGTCACCGTCCTCAAGAAGCTGTACAATGCCTGGGGCTGGGATGGTGGGATAGGCCCTGGCTGCCAGCCATGCCCTGACAGACTTCAAAAACAAACCCCAGCCTCCAGGGGGCCCTGGCAATTTTAAGAGTTAGAGTCAAGCTTCTTCCCCAGTCAAACCCCCTACCTCCTCTAATGTATATTTACAAGGAATGGTGCAGCCTGCCTAAGCAATAGTTTTAAGCTTAGTCCATACTTCACTTTTAATCTGCTCAGAAGGGATTCAGGAATGCTTAACTAATTGGGTATGGTGCTGCTGTCTCAGGAGATGATAACACAGGAATGCTCTAAAACAGGTGACATGCCCTAAAAGATCTAAAAGATCCTCAATATGCTTTTATGTCATCAATTTATAATATTCCCACTGTTGAGTTAGGTCAGCTCCTGCAATCTGACTTAATGAGACATGCACGACTACGTACCCAACAGGAATGTTGAGTAGAACTTGCCAAAGTCACATGCCATTTTCTGGGTAGTTTAAACTGGTATGATCCATTACTTCCCTGGAAAGAAGCAAATACAATTCTGGTTGTTTATTTCCTTCCCTTTTTACTTTACCCAGCAAAAGCAGGTTCACGCAACAACAGGGAGAACCAGGTAAAATAAACTCAAGGAGATGTGACAGGAGGAAGAGACAGAGCAAGAGAGAAAAAGAGAGAGACAGACAGTGAGACCAAAACTGAGAGATGTCGGGAGAGAGTAAGAGAGAGAGCAACAGGGAAAGAGAAAGTAGACAAAAGAGAGAAGAACTAAGCGAGGCAAAAAGGTGAGAGAAAAACAGAGCAGAGGGTGAGGGGAGGAACCAGTGTCCTGGTTCCAGCAGGGATAGGGTTAATTCTCTCCAGGCAGTCCCCACTTGGGATTGGGTTGGGGCTTCCCTGGTCTGGTCTGTGAGCAGTGGTACATACAGTAATTGTGTTTGTACATTCCTCTATCAGTGTTATTGTTGTTGGTTTCCTGTTACCTTTGCTGTTCTGTTAAACTGTCTCTGTCTCAACCCACGAGTTTTGCCGTTTTTCTTCTGATTCTCCCCCATGGTTGTGGGGGGATGTGTATGCGAGAAAGCGGCTGTGTAGTTCTTTGTTGCCATCTGAGCCTAAACCATGACACAGAGAAAGACAGAAACAGAGAGGATGAAAGAAGAATAAAAGGGGAAAGATGCAGAGAGAGAAAAAAGAGTGAAAAGAAGATAAATATGTAATCAAGAGGGTATAGCAATAGTACCAAAATTCAGGAAATAATGCTGTAAAATATGAAAAGATAGGAAACACGATGAAGACAATGTTAATTGAAAATATTTCTTAAAAATAATTAGGTCACATCTTTAATCTATTCATCAGCATGTGAGGTGAATTTCCTATGCACTTCAGAGAGACCAACTTGTTTAGGCCAACCCATTGGCTAACGTTTTGAGCAAAACGCTTATTGTTCATTGCTCTGCTCCAAACCAGGTTGCTCAGGCTTTTTTAACAGCATGAGGACAAGAGGGTTAGGGTCAGTCTCTGTATTTCACCTGTCAACCTGCTCCCTGCAAAGAGGGTTTTATAAATTCTCAGCAAAAGGCATTCCTAAGAAGCCTGCCTATATGATACGCTTTGTGCATTATAGTATTACTATGGACATCTGCCAATTCTACAAGCTGATCTTTCCCATTTCTGCTGCTTTGAACATGTTATAGTAAGCACACTAACAAGAAAAACAGTTAATAGTAACAATTAATAAAAGCTAGAGCTGTTCAAACTACTGGTAGTTATCTTGAGAGGGCATAGAAATAAGAATAATTGTGAGAATTATACCTAAACCACTCCCCACCTAACATATAGACAAAAAGTAATCTGTGGAACAAGCAACAGGACAAAGAGCTGCCCATGGAAACTTTCTAAGTGGAAGTCCTTGCAATTAAGTCTCACTTTTTTCCTGAAATCTCCTCATATCTCTTTCAGAATGAGTACTGTCACTTCAGAACAATTTTGCTCTCATTTTTCTCACACAATCTTGTTTCTCTGAAAACTTTAACAAATAAGAACATGTGAAGTAAGCTTAAGCAAGCAAGCTAAACAGACTTCTTTTACTAGGGCTTTCTCTTGTCCATCAGAATTAGTACACCTCTGCCTGAGAGCACTATCCTGCAGATCAGGCTGTCTTGCAAATAGTGTAAAATTTCCCATGTGCCCAAAATACTGAAATCAAACAAATAGTGAACACTTTATCCATTGTCTTAAAGGGTTCCCAGTCTATTTTTTCTTACTATATTCTGAGAGCTTCTGAGTAAACAGTTTCTCATATTTACCTTTTTTAGCTGTACTTTGTAGCAGAACATAAGGCCTTGACTACATGTAGTTCAAACATCAAATTAACTAAGTGGATTAGAAAGTAGTCTAATAAAAATGTGAAAAATGTGATCCACATTCACTCTTACTTTGGATTGCAGAGAAGAATCCACCTATTAGCTAAATTAATTTTGATGGGTTCCCTGCCAGAATTTGACCCATTCTGAAAACAACCTTGAAAATTTGAATTAGTCTCATTTGATCAAATCTTGTTTTAAGTCATTTACAGACTAACTAAAAAAATAGACAAATTTTGTACCCTTTGAAATCTACAGTAAGTCCCCAAAACTTCACATAAAAGCTCTGGGCAGGGCACCTCAATACCTTGTCCACTTGTCCTAGAATTTACCTTAAAGCTTTAACTCAAGTAAGATAAATGTCTGATTGAGGTCAGATTTAACTCTCATCCTAGGCAAGGAAAAGCCAAAATATTTCCCTCCTGATCATTTTAACCACAACATTAATCTGATTTTCTTATACTGCAACCCTAAACTATTCCTTTGCTTTTCTGGGACACAAACCATCTTAAAGAAAACAAGTAGACAAATCTGCTGATAATGTCTGAACATAAACACAATTTTAACTTGCTCCACAGAATGCAGTGGGTGCATTGTATCTCTGGCCACTTACTTATCCCTGAGTTAGTGTTCCTGTGAAGTGTTCTTCTAAGAACATAGGAGACTGCAAGTGTTTTTTTTGTTGCAGAAAAGTGCACCATAAATTGTTTCTGTTTGTCCGACACAAGATATACCAGATGCTGTGGGTTTCATGGGCCCCTCATGTTTTTGAAACTTTGAATTCTCATCCATTCTTCCAACAGGTGCCCCAAAACCACAATCAACATAACTTCCAGCTATCTTATAACTTCTAAGCCTCAGAGACTCATACATTCAAGACTGGTTTGGGGTATCGTTGCTTCTAGACAGAGAGGGTTGTAGATACTGATCTATCATGGCCAGTATAGGGATCTCTAAGGAAATACATATTTTAAAGGGCAATCAGTGTTCTGATAATCAGAAATACAGAGCATATTTGTCTCCATTTTACTCACATAGCTACATGAATATTCATATAGTCAGGTATGGCTGCTGTGAAAGCTCTCAAGGGGAGCATGTTATCTGTGAAAGCCCCATGCCATACAAATGCAGGTTGTCTTAGTCAAAGCCAAACAAGGTCACTTTTAGCTTACATGGCTGTTTTTTTTGCTTGGTCACATTTTCCTTCCATATAGTTAAGCAGCCTCACCCTCTTTTTACATGTTCCTTGTCCCTTTTGGAGGATGCACAGCACTTTGTATAACCTCCCTGAGATGAATGCAGTTTCTGGGAAGGTCGTAATGTTATTTTCTGAAATATTCTGAAAAATTTAATGAGTTTTTCTCAGAATAATTTGTCTGAGTCATGTAAAATAGGAACAATTTTGAGTTTGGTACTGAATAAATAAAAAAAAGAATAGGGATCTTAATACAAAACAACATCCATCCCATATTGTATTTCTAGTAAACTCTAAAGAGATAAACACTGTTGCTGCTAGACCATTCTTCAGTGTCTTACAATTTCTATTGCTCAAGCAGATTTTTAAAGAGAGTGTCCAGGCCACAAAGGCCTGTCAGCAAAGAATTGTGCTTCTGGTGAATTTAGAGTATATAATTCACCTCTGCCCTTGAGGAGCTGCTATACTTCTGAAAGCAGCATCTGGAGTTCCAAATCACATTCTGTTACAAAGAGTAAATTCAGTTCCAATACTAGTTTCCTAACAAACATGAGGAATTGTTTTATTAATTAATACTTTAATACATTTGTTTGTGAGGAAAATCATCAGCTTCTGAACCTTGTCTTTAATAATGCTTCCTGTCAGTAATATCTTTACTCACTGCTATTATCATATCTCCCAAATTCCCACGCATCTGTCCCTGCTGTTCAGTCACCACTGTGCTACTTTATGTTTCTTTAACCCAGCAAACTGGCCGATTCAGCCCTTTCTTGGCTGGCCACCTTAAATATGATTTTAAAGTATTTTGGCAAGGTTAAATCATTCCCCAAAGGTTACATATTAGGCATAGCTCTTTAATGAGTTCCATGTGCACCTTATCTGTCCTTGGGCTGTTCCATCTGGTAATTAGGGTTAGAGATACCAGCTCACTGTTGCTCTGTTCCTTCTTGCTTGTCTTGAGCTTTGGAAACTCCTGAGACAACATTTATAAAAGTCCTTGCACTTCCCTGAAGTTCTCACAAGACATCATGAAGATTATGTGAGACAGAAAAGAAGCTTAGATCTAAATAATTTCACTGAATAGTCATCTGTGAATTTTGCATAAGCCATTCATAACTACTCAAAATTTGTACAACATCAGCTACTTGACTATCTAAGAACATGGAGATTGATTGAACATGGTTTGATTTTCATTCTGCCTTAGTCAAGTTTCTACTACAAATACCTAGTTCAATTCAGTCTGGGTATCCAAGTGAAATTGTGTATCTATGAACATATTGACCAGTAAACCTGTTTGCTACAGTATTTATGACAATCTATCTAACATAAAGAGACCATGTGAAGAGATGAAATATGCAGATTTACAATTAAATACTCGTGGAACTTCTTTTTCAACTTTTACCTAGCCTTAACCTCACTCTGCCTTGATTACTGCATTTTTTACCAGCTATTTGATTAAATGAGTCATCAGTTACTCTCAGTAACTAACTCCTAAATATATCTCACATTTCAGCTCAAATTCTGTCATTTAGTTTCTGGTTATTAACCATTAACATATAGACATTGGATATGGCATACACCCCACAGCTATAATATTTTCTGCATGTGATCTTTAGACTAGTTAATTTTTCAACAATGTTTTAAAACATATTAAATGGGCCTTTTTGTAGGAGAGGTTTTCAAAGTTCTGAGATGGCAAATGGTAATTTCTTGGGTTGTTTTTTTTCCTTACCCCAGTAAAGCCTCTATGTACTGTTAAAGCAGTGCCAAAGCTGAATGAGCTCCAGTTTTCCCATTAGTTGCCAAGAAGGTGTTTGCAGTGCACCAGTGTTGTGAACTGAGATGCCTTCTCTCAGCAAAAACTACCATCTCAGCATAAGCAAGCTGATCAATAAGTTAATGGCATGAATCAATGAGAAAGATTTGGGCGAGATCTTAATTAAAGAAACAACTGCTGATACAAATTATGTTTCCGATGTATTGATGTAGCAGAGGGCATGAGGTTGAACGGAGATGAGTGCTGATCAATGCCTTTAACATTTGCATTCCTTTTCATCAGATACCAGCTCTCTTCAACCATATGCACACAGGCACATAGACACGCAGACACACATCACTACCACCAGCACCTCAGTGGGGCTTTGGTTTCTTTGTTTTTATTGATTCCTATAGCACTCCTCTTGAGGCTATTATGGTCGCCTCACTTTACAAGGTGAAATGAAGGTCTCCACAGATAAGATGACGCTCATTCCTTTAGACCTTTCTGGATACTATCTCAATACCTTAAATCAGTTAGAAGAACTTTGCTTCACTGTGAACGTCATAACCTACACGTTGTAATGAACAAATGTAATAAGGAAGCATAACTGTAACTTTGACAACTTACAGTTACACACACAAAAGAAAGGACTGTATTCCTTATCATGAAAGGCCAAGCATGTATGTTTGTGTGTGTGCATGTGTGTATTCAAGAGACACACAGACAAACAGAGGACAGAAGAGGAGAGAAACAGAAAAAGAGCATTCTCCAGTGGTTGAATGGCACAAACATCCAAAGTCAATAGCTGGTTTCCCCAAATGATTCAATATGAGACACAGTTTAAAGAGACATCAATCTGTGATGTCAGCAATGCTCAGCATATAGCTAATGGAGCTTCAAAAGATCAATATTCAAACCTGCCTTCTTTTCATGCTGGAAACTCACACTACTACAACATCTCATGCTAGATACAAAGTACAGTTTATTTTTACTACTTTTATCATTGCTAGTCACATTTTTGTTAAATCAGATGTTGCTGTATTTGTTTTGTCTTTATTTATTTATATTTTTTTTTTTAATTCGGGCGGGGAGGAAGCTTTATTCCCTAGGATGCAGAAAAGTAATTTAAACTTTAGCTCAGCTGGTAGCCATGTAATCCATCTTATTTTCCTGTCAGGTTTTATAATGAAGTCAAAAGCAATCCTAAACTGGTGACATAATAATCTAATGCTGTGTAGTAATGATTATGTTGGATCCAAAAATATGCTTTTCCTGCATACAAAAATCGAAGAAATAGAGTAATTTCAGTTATCATCATCATAGTAGTAACCCAGAGCAATAATAATAAAAGTATCTGATAGGAGGAGGAAGAACTACTTTTTTAGCTGCTTAAATCATAACCGAGACTCAATGAAAAGGCTGAAAAAATTAAAAGGCTGAAAATTATCTTTCAATAAAATATCAATTTCCTGTGGTAGAATAACTGGGTGTTTCATCAGTTGTTTTTAAGAGGCCATAGGAAAAGCAGGGAATCTAAGACTGAAGTCATTAACAATATTAATACTACTGCTGTTCTAAAATAACATCCTTTCTAGAGTTAAACTGTGGTATGCATTGTATTTATTGGAGAATGGTTCTATTGACACATTGCAGTATATGTAAACTCGCTGAATATATAGTAAAATGATTTAAATATTAAGTGAGCCCATGCTTCCAAATGTTAGGTCAAAGACTGGTAGAATTGGAACCCCACTCTAATCAGTCTTTCCCATTTCCTTCTCCTACAAGAAATAAAAGAAAAACAAAACCAAGTCAAATTAAGTTGTTAAATGGTTTAAGGATTTGATATCTTTTGCTGTTAATTTAAAGGGCTGAGCTGCAGCTCATTTCTTTTCAACTTTATAGCAAAGCAGAGGGTGACCCCAAGGGTCACTGAGGATTATCTCCGTGTCTTTCCATTCCATCTTACGTTATTAGTTTACACTGCAAATGAGAAACTGATGTCAGAAATATGCCAAACATTATTTATAAATATAGAAGAAGCCAGGGTGAAGTCTGATAGGTCTGTGGCTTAGCATGTAAAGGTCTCAACAGCAATTAGTAATTGAGATATATTCACTGTAAGGTGGAAACTATCATCTGAAGAGCATTTTGTTAATATGTTGATCATTTATATGAAATACAATTCTGAAATGTCAAAATGTCAAACACCAACTACGTATGAAATAGATCAGTGACCCTATATCAAAAAAAAAAAAAAAGAACCACAAACCAAATAAACCCCACAAATTACCGGAGTAATATCTTCATACAAAAAGAAGTACTGAAGTCATTACTACTCTTAATTTCACTAAAATTTAGTATGAAGTTACTTTACATTTTTCCATATACTTTCTTTGATTGATCTTAAAACAATTTTTTTTTGCCTGCTTTTATACTGAAGAGCTTTAGTTGTGCCAAAGTTTTGTAAATGGTGTACAGAATAAGATGTGAGCTCTCTACATTAATAAAAAAGCCAAAATAGTCATACAAAGACTTTTAGTTAATTAGCATTCAGGAAAAATACCATATGATACAACATTGTATCTCTACGTTATCACAGAGGAAGAGAAGCTACTCATTATATTAATGATTGGAAGAGCAGCCCAAAAACAGCAAAGGCAGAATTTAACATTCAAATTAGTTTAAATAGAAATTGACTGTTAAGCGAGAGGGCGAAACAGTTAACAAGCAATGATGTGTGGGGAGAAGAAATTGCTCTGGTGTAGCAAAATCCGCTGTACCTTTATCAGTGTTATTTAAAAGCTAATGCCTTGGTATCAGAGGCTTTGTATGAAAGATACGCATTCAATTTTCTTATGCTCATCACAAGTTACTGGAAAGATGTGTTTGATAAATATGTTATGTTTATGTAATATTGCCTTATGCTATATCATGCTAATAAATCAGAAATCATGAAGATCACACATTTGAATAAAGATGCTGCCTTTGTAGTATGTCTTTCTTTTTAAGCTAGTCCATAATGAAGTTAGAAGTTAATGAATTGCTGTGGCACACAGAGGATTCGTGTACATGCTGACACATACCCCCCCAAACCCTTACACAATACAAATACAGCAAGTGAGAGATGTCATGTACCTCTCTTTTATTATTGCAAAAAACCATGACATTCTGGTCATCACTGCCAGAAAATAATAAATAAATAAATAAATAACCCCCCTTAAAGTTCTGTTTATGAAAACAAAACAAAACAAAACAAACAAACAAACAAACAAACAAAAAAAAAAAAAAAAAAAAGGAAGACAACTCTGATCAATCAGGTCACCATTCAAATTTCGTTCCAGTGTTTCTCTCATCATTCTCATCTCTAGCCTAGATCAACCTCCAAACAAAGAGAGTTACAGGAGTCTCTAGTATAATTGTTCAGGACTTTGCAAGAAATTCTTGTTACATTTTGAATCTCACCTTGTAGAGCCCATGGTGTGTCATGTGCACTGAAATATTGCCCAAGATTGTGGACTTGTAAATTCATTTCCTTTTGTTTGTTTGTGCTGATGATTCATTCTCTTCCATATCCCATCTAAATATGTTATCTCTATATTCCTGCATTGCAAACCAAGGAAAATCAATTATTCCAGGATCTGAATGACCTCCAGGGGTAGGAATGAGCAACTGGGAATGAGGACAGAGTAAGACAGAACTTCTTCACTCAGTTATGCTACCAAAGCCAATGGCCCCAGCTCAAGTATTCTTCAGTGCTTGACAACACATTGCTCTCTCCAGTAGGGTTACAGCCATTCCCCTGGACTGATAAGAAAATTTCATAAAATCTAATTGTCCAATTTTATTTGACAACATTACTAAAAAGAAGGTAAGGAAAACAAAGGACACCAAAATGGAAAAAAAAAAATTTTTTTCTTCATTTCTTTTAATGAAAATATCAGGGAATAGGTAAAGAGGGGGGGAAAGACAATTGTGTTCAAAATTAAAAGACTCTGTGAAATCCACTAGCACTTCACGCAGTAATTTCATTTGGGGAGTGTGAAGATAACCATAAATGAACTTTGTTCAAGTTCTAAGATTTTAACCTGAGATAGTGCAGACGTAATTTGCAGAAAGACGGAAGTGGGAGAGAGCAGGAGACAGTGGATCATCTACTGACTCTGAGTCTGCTGTATGGGTACTTCAGCATATAACTTTTAGGTGTTTCTTTCCAAAGGTCCAAGTGTGCCTATTAAACCCAAAGATCATGTATACCGTGCAAGGGAAAATGTGATTAAGACATCCAGCATAGATTGAGATTTCTCCACAGAGAAATCAGTTTTAGGGATAGAGAAATTTTGTAAGTTCTGGTTACCTCTTCAGGAACTTGGACAGTTTTTCTCATTTTGCACATTATTCGCAGAGTAAATGTTCAGAGGAAAGCAAAATTATGAAGTGAACAACAGCAGCAATACCACCGGATTTAAAAAAAAAAACAAAAACAAAAACCACAACAAAACAACTGCAAAACAAAACAAAAACCAAAGAGCAACAAGATGTTTACACACCCAAATGTCTTCTGATGTTACTTTTCAGTTTGCACATTTATGCAGTTTTGACATAGTTTCTCCTAAAGCTAACGTTCATGGAACACAAACTTGGCCCACTGTGAGAGGAAATCCCATTTATTTCAGTTGAAGCTACATAAGACAAACAATTATAAATTATTCTTTCAAGATTCTGGGAAAAAATAGAGGGTAATTTCTTTGCCTGATGCAATCATAACAGTAAATATCAAAAGAAAAGAGCAAGTTCCTAGATATGGGGAAACAGAAAATTCAGTTTTTATTGTTTATGTCTAAATTCAGAGTCAGCCTTCACTCACAAAGCCGAAGAAAAGTGGAGCAGGCCTTTCCCTATCCCTCATGACTTAAGTGAGCTCGTGAAGAGTAGGCATTAGCAATATACAGGGCCATATTTGTCACAGCAAAGTAAAACAAGGACAGCTAATCAGTGGTTTACAGTACTGCACAAATTGCAATGCTACAAGTGAGGCTGAGGAGCACTCTCAGAGGACGTGCTTTTTCACGTAACATCTTATTACATGTTACCTGCACTGGCTTATGCAGCATGTTTCTTTATACTCTTCTGGTCACCACTGTGATGAGGTGGCTCTTTACTCTGCCAAACTGCACTAAATGTCCATCAAAGCATTTATGAGTTCACTGAGACTAAATTAGAGACTTCATATTTTTAAAGGACTTAGCCTTTGTGGCTCTAATGCATGCTGCTGAGTGTCTGGATCTCAGACTTCTTTGCAAAGCAGATTATAAATCTTTCCCATAGTCAGGGAACAAACTGTCTACAAACTAGTAGAATATTCAAATCTTGTTAATTTAGATGGTCTCCTAGCCAAAGCAGATCCAACAAGTTCGAAGGAGTGATGGCTAGTGAAAGAATTTTCTCTCTGTGTTAACACAAACTTCCTTGCACCTCAAGATACCTAATAAAAATTACTGTATTAAATGTCTGCAAGTAGACAAACAACCTGCTATGGCATCTTTCAAGGATATAAAGAATTAGAACAGTTTCTTTAAGATTGCATTTGAAATAGATTGTATTACAGCAAATACCATAGCAAGGGGAATGAGGACTCTCATGCTAGGTTATTGGTACATCTAAATTTGCTGGAGGTACTTGGCTTCTTGCCTCACGCATTACGTCACACAGAGTACCATAAGCACCCATGTCACCTTTGTGTGTCCAAGGCTTTTTTAAATGGCACGAATATTCCTAGGAGATCTTTCAAAAAGCCTCATTGAATTCAACATTAAATTGCTACTTTCTCTGCCTACTCATGTTTTAAATAAAATATAATTATTTAAAATTAAAAAAAAAAAATCATAAGACAACATTTCTAAATGATTGAGCTGCCATCTAATCTATCTAATGGATTTTTAAAATATTTTAATCAGTTTAATTCTTGGCATCTATCCTAGGTTTGCAACTATTCACTGCAGACTGTAAAACAGTTAGCTACCCGGTTACTATGTAGCATAGCACCATGGATAAAAACTGAAAACAGCAAGTTTGAAATCATATATCATGACTTCTCAACACATGGAAAGATACTCATTTCCCTTTCGAAAACATGTCTATGCACTGCGCAGAAGAGAGAGACCTGCAGATTGTTCTTCATACCTACCTTCACTTTGTCGGTACATAACATACAGTATAGTCCTCAGAAAGTTTCTGACCTTACTTAAAATGTTGAAAAGCTTTTCCTGTGTGAACCTCTTTGCAAGACATGAGCTGTGTATATTGATGAATGCAGGGATGAAAGTAGAAACCCAATCATTTTATTTACAAGCATTGACACCGCCCTTTGGGACAGAAGGACAGAAATTAAAACAAAATATTGTCCACTTCTAAAACAGGCAGTCTGACTCCTGTTCCTTTGGCCCATTGGCAAAAGACTGTTCCAGAATTTCTTTTCTGCAAAGGAGGAAGAGACCATATAAGAAGCTGCCTTGTAGTCAGCAAAGAGGCTTTGTGTTTTTACTTGTCTCTGCAATAGTCACACTGTAAAATTACTTCTGTTCTTGTCTAACATACACTGACAATAAGTACAGTTCCTGAATTTATTTTTAAAGAGATGGGCTTTTTTCAATGTCTTGATAGATTATTTCAGACATGCTCCAGAAAATGATCCATGTAATATAATCTTATTTGTCAATAAAATACAGAACGCAAATACGTATGTGGCTCTTGCTTGTTTAATTAAGTGTTTAAGATACCATGTTATTTTTCCATTGGAACAGTCAACTAAGATCACATTCTAGTCAAAATAGAGTAGCAACAGCAGATTTAAAGACAAGTTCTGCCTAGATACTTATAAAAAAGAATGCATACAGGACAGTAATAATGCAATGCTGATATTAGAGCATTAAATATTTCATTTTAAATGTTGAACAACAGAAGTTACAAATTCTTTTTTTCTCCCAAGTCAATTTCAATATTTTGAATGTTTTAAACATAATGTGCATTTCTGTAATTAACCACATATATACATACATATGTATATATGTATACATATATACTAATCATTTTCAGACAGCAGTTGAAGCATTTTAGAGGTACTATATCACATAATATTACCAGAAGTCTACGTGTCTTTTATAACATGCATCTTTGGAACATGACATAAAATGGTTTTATTTATGGAAATTACCTGTAAATATACATTTTAAAAAAGGTTAAATATTTTTAAAATTATAATCTCCAGTCATTAGATTTTGCTTGGTTTTTGAACAAGACAAAATAAGGACACTTTTAGTGAAAGAATAAGTAATCAGCTCCTAGCAGTCTCTCAGCATATCAATGTAGCAGGGCACAAAAATATAGGTCTGACTGAAACCGCTCGAACTACAAAGCTTTCAGAGTGTCTCGAATGTGAAAAAGGTGCATAAAAGGATTTTAAGGAACTATGCTTCAAATGATAATTCTCAAGGAGAATGCTGCACTCTGGTTCTAAGACGCTAACAAGCATTTAACTAAGATAGATGTGAGTCCTTTTCTCCTGTTTGCCAGAGAATAATATGGATAAAGATCTGGACAGGTATGTTTGGAGATTGTTAAAATTACTTTAGACCATTGAAACTTCTCACTCCGCTTTTCATGATGTAGTTGCAGATTTTTTACAGTATAAAGAAAAAACAACATGACATATGAAAGACTGTTTTACAGAATAAATACATTGCTCAAAGTAGAAGGATTGCTCTTAAATAAATTATGTAATTAACCATTTTGATTCCTTAGATATTTTCTTTCATAAATTAGCGTCTTTAGGGTCTGATTTAATTTGGAACACTCTGGTGACACAGTGTATGACAAAGTTTATTAAAACCATGTGTAGTGGTTCTGAGCAAATCAGAACCGAAGGACAGATAGCCCTCCCCCCCCCTTCCCCTTTTTAAAAAGGAAAAAGGAGAGGAGAGGGAGAAATTAAAGAGATTCAGGAGTTTAGAAAAACTAAACTACTTTAATAAAACATAAAGAATAATAATATAATGAACAATAAAAGGAAATAAAAAAAAAAAAAAAGAAAAAGAAAATAAAAGTATACAGTATATACAAAACCGTATTAAGTTCCCAGGATGACGACCACGTCACCAGCAGGCAACAGTCCCAGGCTGGAGTCTGTGATCGACAGGAACTGAATTCCAGATCTGGAGTCAGGAACGCTCGGATCGGGATCGAAGGCAGACGAACAGGCAGGGTCCTCCTTGGACGTCGGCCATTGAAGGAAGGAAGAAGGGGAAAAGAGGGCTTGACCCTTTGATCCCTCAGCTTTTATACTGAGCATGATGCGGATGGGATGGAATACCCCTGTTGGTCAGTTTTTGGGTCAATTGTCCTGTCCGCTCCTCCTTGCAGGTGGGACCCTTTGATGCTTCCGCTTCCGACCCTCCAACGGGCAGAATAACAAAATTACCTGACCTTGGTTGTTCCAGCAATGAGGATAAACAAGGGCCTGTCTGCATACCATTCCGTGATATAATTGGGTCTTATCACTGTGAGACGAAGCAGTTTCTCTGAACAGTGTGCTGTTAATTTCAGAGTTTAGTTAGTTAGAAGAGGCCCAGCTAAGAAAGTGAAATTGTAAAACAGAAAATTGGTTCATTTTACCCCAAACCAGGACACCATGCTTTAAATATGTTAGTACTCTTTGATGTGTAGGGAACAAATATTCTTCCTCTCCTACCTCTGTACAGAAAGTCATACATAGTGATTACTTGAATGACTAAACAAAGCATATTCAAGGAATATGGACTTTGAAATATTATTTTCTTTTGAATCAGGAGCATTCTGTTACTTGGTATAATATTACTTATTCAAAGTATTGGAGAAAAAAATTACAAGGTAGTGTATATGTTATCTTTTTGGCATTTAAAGTATGTCCAGTTAACAGAAGAAAGCCCAGTTGTTTTTACAGTTCATCATCCTCAGTGTTTCAGTCACTTGCCTACAAGACAATGGCATGACTCCAAATTTCTACAAGCTGTCTATATATTATGCTGTTGTGAAAAGATTTATATTTTAGGAAAATAGGTGTTCCTTCACTCATTTAAAACAGAGACAAAACTCATATTGATTTCTATTAGACACAAATCTGCATCAATGGCAAAGATTTTAAAAATTATAAACCTGAATTTAAGCTCCTAAAGACCAACATTCAGTCATATAAACAAATGGCCTGATTTTCAGAACTACGAATATCCAAGAATTCTTGTTGAGATTAAATGTTTAGGGAACTCAATATATTTTAAAAAAATCAAGGTATTTCTTTTTATGTCTACATATAGACTTTAAGAATCCAAATTTAGTCTTCTATTTTAAAATTTCTTCATCTAGATGTTATAGAAATGTTTTATATACTATTTACACAACAGTTTAGGAGGTGAGATGAATACTATGTCCTAAATTTCAGTTCAAGTTCTCTACAGCAGTTTTTTCAGTCATGTCTGGCAAATACATCTACTTGTGGCTAACTTTAATATAAGTTATTCAAATAATAATGTTGCAATAAATTAGTAAAAACTATGGTGGTTTTCTGTATAAAACAAAATATTTCAGTGCTATTCCTCCAACTATGCCAGCTTTCATCCCTGCATGTGTTCTGAAATTACTTGCTTTTCCGGTATTCCTGTAAGTATATGTCCTTGCTTACAGATCCCTTTATTTACACAAATATCTAGCTCTCAATATTTAAAACAGTATTAATTTTGAAACTTTTATTGGTATCAACACACACACACACACATATAGGCATTTAATCAAAAAAATGAATTGTCAATTGTCAGTAAATAGCATTAATTATTATAAATTCATTCCTGTCTTTCAGATAGAAATCTTAAGGAGTAAAATGGCATGAAAGTATAGACCACAAATTACATGCTTAATAAAGAGAAAACTCATGAATGTTTGGGCAAAATATAGGAATCTGCAATTATATATACACAAATAAGCGTGTTCCAGTTGCTGTCTTCAGTTTCTTAAACCTTTGCATCCTGGCTATGAAATTTCCGAGCTCAATTTCCATGATGAGTTCAGCCATCTTTAAACATGAGAAAGAGGTTGGGGCAATATTAAGAAACTTGTAGTACCAAGAGATAATACTTGGGAAAAGACAAGACTTTACTGTGAAGAACTGAGGAACATTAGGTGAAAATTAGTGCAGATTTTCATACTTTATGATCCATCACATTTCATATTTTATAGATAATAGCATCATTCTTAATGATGACTCCTTATTCTGGAGAGACAGTTTGCACGTGTAGTAAATTGGCTGTATATTTAGAATGCATTCAATATTTGCAGCAAATACGTATTTGAAAATGTGTATCAAGACGTGCTATTTTCCAGTAACAAATGGAGAATATTTATATAAGAGAAGATTCAGGAGAATACCCTTAGCTGGGAAACATTTCACATATCAAGTGCCACAGCCCAAATTCCAGTCTAATTGTTGAATATAAACAATGATATTTTATATATGCATTTTCAGAGTCATGTGGCCACTTTGCTGTTCTCTTACAACAGGATAGCTGAAGCTAACTTTCATCAGGAAGATTTTAAATCAGCTTTTTAAACTAAAAATGAGCTTTTCTGTTTGCTCCTAAAATTTGAAGCATACAGGTACAAAATGTATTATTTGGTTTCAGCTGCTGAAAACTGGGATTCAGTCTTCAGAGGGCTGGTCAGACACTGAAATGACGAGTGACTGATGAGACTCTGGAGTGCCCATGTACAGAGATGTACAGAATTCAACCTGGCACAGCCCTGAGCCACCTGATCCATGGTGGTCATGAGGCAACATGGCCTCCAGAAGTCCTTTGCAACCTAAATAATTCTGTAGCTACTCTTTCTTTCTTCAATACTAAAATTTCAATTCCAAATAATTGTAGAGCAATTAGTAAAATTTGTGTCCTTTCTGAATATGCTGTAGATTATGGTCCAGCAATTTCTTTGATGTTTTTGCTCCCTACTAACAGAAAGGAAATAATACGTCTGGTAATACTTTGAAGGTTTTCCGTTTTCTGAAAAGAAACTGCTTTATGTCTTGTCTCAGGACAAGCTTCTCTGGGGATAGAATGAGAATGAACAGCCTAAAGCAGCAATCAACTGAATCAACAACCTAATGGCAGCAAATCCACAGGGGCATTTCTTCTGTAGCACAAAGGGGACCCATACATAAAGATAATGAAAAGGAGTACTCAGCATTTAGCACAGATTTCTGAGTAATACTTTCACTGAAAAACAGCAGGATCGTTGCCATATGATAATGGTTTACACTCACACAATATATTTAAAATGCCTATGCTGATAAGAGTATTTCATATTCCTCTTCCCTTTTCTACATCCCAGAAGTAAGGCAACTAGAACATCAACTGATCCACAAAGTCAGAAGGGTTCTTGTTCAAGTACTATGCCATGTTTAGGACTCCAATGCACCAGTTCATTACCACAGCTTGGCCAAGCTAATGTATGTCAACTGACCTTGGGAAACTCTGCGTGTATTCCTAGACCACCAAAAATGTGAGATATAACAACTTCATATAGTTTTATTTCAACGATTTTTTAGCTAATAGGTTTCATCTCATACTTGCTATAGGCTGAGTGGGTATGATGACAATTACTGTGATCACATTGATATATATCAAACTTGAGAATATGTCTGAATTCTTAGGGAAGAGAGCAATCCATGACTCTATGACTCATGTGGGAGCCAGTCATAGGCTTTGGTTCAGTGTTTTGTGAAAATCATGTTGTTCCTATTTTGATTCTGAAACTTTAAATTTTGGATAGTATAGCACCTTTTTTTCCTGCCATTGGTAAATTTCAACAGAAGATTCATTCCCTCATTTGTCAAATTATCTGGAAGTAGGATATATCTATAACTAGTTTTTTATCATTTGAGTAGAGCAGCATTTTCTGTTTGGACTTTAAGGACTGCATTTGATTTAAGCCACCTTCATGCATTCCTCCGTATGGAGTAAATGTTTCCATTCTGGTAGAGAGAATTTCCATATACTCATGTTTGAAAATAAAAATGGAATGGAACCTTTGCTAATACTAGAGAAGTATTTTCACATGTACTCTAACCCACTCAATTACTTTTCAGTCAATGAGTAAGTAAATCACCAGATACATTACTAGGCTACCAGGTATTGATTTGCTTGCTAACTTAACTCATGGCAAATGAAGGCTGGCCTTGAGCTGGAGATCAGAAGCTATATTTTGCTGTACTGCTCTAGAGTCATGATGCATTTTTCGGCTTTTAAAATATAGCTCTAAAATAAGTGCATTTATAGTAAGTGAATCTAAAATAAGTAAATATATAAATATAATAGAAGCATATGAAAGAGAATGTTGAGAGAACCCAAAATTTGTAGCCCCATAAGAGGCTGTAAATTCTTATATTCTGTATGTGCCTGATATTGCAGTTTTTGCTGATGGAAAACTCCCATTGACATTAGATCAAGCCTTATAATGGCACCATATTCAAAGTACTTATATTGAGAGTCCTCTGGAGTCCCAATTCAGAGGTCACCCCTGCCATTTCAAAGGAGAATGCTACAGGGACATTGATAGAGAATCCATCCTCAGCAACAGATTTTTAATGTGTTTAATGTGTAGCCGTAGCCTACAGAATTTTAAAATAAAACAAAACCATGCATTGTGCCTTTAGAAATAGAAAGTTATTTATGGAATTTTCCCTGCATTTTTTCTGGCCTTCAGACACTGGCAGCTGAGAAACATATACTGTTCTTTTCAGCTGCATAACTATCCTGCTAGCGATTAATTACTTAGATACTTCTGAATAAATAGGATGTAAAGAAATACCTAACAAAAGCCTAATGCATCTCCAGTGATGGAACCCTGTGCTATGCCTGAGATGAATATCCTTTTCAATTTTTTTGAAAGACAAGCAGATTATTCAAAATTATGGCAATCAGATATTGGCAGCAAAGAAAAATAGCGATATGCTGAACAGAAACCACTTAAATGCTGTGAGTCTCGATAATATAATATTTCCACAACTGTTTCTGTTTAAAACTAATAAAAATAAACATAAAACATTCCCTTCTCCTCCTATCAAATTCATTATTTTGAACGACAAAATGACAAAATGATTAGCTGTTAATAAGGCCCTGGTTTAAAAGATTGACTGACATTGCATTACTCATTTAATTTCCGCTTCTCCTAGGTTTTTTTTTTTTCCTTCCTCCAAGCACAGAGGGAATTAATATTATCACATCAAAGGCCTCCCTTTAAATGGGGGAGAAAAATCATTTAAAAGGACAGAGGCTGTGATTATTCAAACTAGGTTATTTGCACCTTGTATATATAACGATATCATGGTACAACTTCATTTTGTTCAAATTGCTGTCAGTCACTAATAGAAGAAATTTGCTTCCGTTTTATCAGCACTATTGTGTTCAGTTAGATTTGTGGGTGTGGGATGGGGGGGTTCAGGGTGGGCATTAAACATGAAATCTGATAAGAAGGATATGAGGAACGGGGAGCAAGGAAGGAACTGAGCGAAGGGAGACTGATTGTGAATCCAGCATTCACAATGCAAATGCTTTTTCTCCCCTGCTTTTCCTTCATGGTTTTCTTCCATCTCTGTGCTTGTTGTTTTTATTTAAAGACACAGATACAACCACACACTGAAGTGCAAGAGTGAGTCTCTGTGGAATATGAGATTTAGCAATATGACTCTGTGCTCTGGTATTTTATTTCCTTTCACTTTGATTCCTGACAGACAAATTATTCTAGGGATGATTTAACACCTAAAGATGTATGTCATATTCCATAAAATAGTTGTATCGGTGGGAAAAATTATGAGTGGCACAACCCTTGGCCTAGCAACAGCCAATGATCTATCAGCATTTAAGTCTTGGCAGATTGAATTATTCCCCTCTCTAACTGTAACTGTGTTAGGGTTTGCATGACAAACAGTCCACTTGTCAAATATTTATCCTTCCTCCTANAAAAAAAAAAAAAAAAAAAAAAAGAGGGTGAGGGAGGTGGAAAAAAAAAAAGATTGACCAAGAGAAGAAGGAGGGGGGAATATAAGTGGTAAAAGACCAACCACAGCATGAAATATGAAGCATAAATCACTGGGGTCAGGGAGAGCAGGGGAACTTGGTTACTAAGGCTCCAGATGGATTAAATAACGCACGTCCTGAGGGAGGGTGGGAAGGCAACCGCTAAAATAATAACAGAACAGAATGCTCCTGTGTCGAAAGGTTTGAAGACAAGCCTTGTTAATTCAGAAAACAGCAGAGTTAAATTAGCCCAGGTCCCTGTGAAAAGTAGTGTTACATATTGTGCAGCAGAGATAAATTTTCACTCACTCTCTCCAATACACTGGCCACTGACAGGTGACTGCTGTGAGTAGTTCATTAAAATGTCTAATTCATGAGAGACTTTCAAAATTTATAATGCTTCCTATAGACAACAGGGTCAAGTTCAATGAGAACGGAAGAGAGCAAAGTAACTAAAGGAATTATTCACTAATTACCTTTTAAACACATTTGCAATTTCTTTTTTCAACAAGTATTAACTTACTTTTAATGCCTCCGGGTTTTACGGCTTTAAATCAGAGAGGGAGATCAGAGTTCAACACATATCCCTGTTTTCACTGTCCTCTGGATGGAAGCTTTTTGAACATGTAAGACCATGTGCTATAGCCCTTAGAGTAAATGATTTTAGAAGATATATGATCAGACCTTTAACAGGGAATGTAACAATGATAATAATTTTAATTAGGTTTCATTTACCTGTAAGCCAAGAATATACATTGCAGTCCAGTAATTACCAGTGAGGTGAGTACTACTGTATATTATTAAAACTACTGGATGTCTGTGACAAGACCTCACTACATGTAAATAACCTTATAGTGTTATCTGGGTTGAAATATCTTTTCTTAATGGAATATGCAAAGTTGAATTATTTTTCAAAATTTCAGCCATGATGACTAAGCTAGTCCAGAAATATTCTAAAATTTGAAGGATTATTTGTTTATCCCAGATTAAAAAGTCTTTTAGATAAGACACTGTAAATTCTACAGGATTTGGAGAAAGGACTGTAACAATGCCAGGAAAATAATACATGTTCCTTTTTGGAATAATACACGTTCCTTTTTGCAAACTTTTCCAAATCTGTCTGCAGCCTGGTGAAAAATATACTTCCCCATGGTAAGTTGGTCATGCTCACCCATTCCAATGGATGAGCAGGACTTTTCCTGAGATCATAGATTTAGGTCACTTTAGACTGTCAGCTTTCCCTTGTCTCATTATGCTTCTGCCACCTGCAAAACCTTCAAGCATAGGATCTAGTCTTGCTCTTAGTCCTCACATAGGTGACAATTATTGTTTCTGTCAGTTTCTCTATTAGCTCAGCCTTGAGTCCTGAGAAGACCCAAACCCCAGAAATCTATTAATATAATGTTTTCAATTGTCACCATAACAGGAATATATTTTTGGACACTAAGCAGTATAAATTTGGTCAACAATTTGACTGTCTTCTGAATGAGAGGTAGTGATGGATAGTTAGAAGACAAGGACTGACAAGTTGAGATGAGGAATAAGATAATGGATTGGTTCAAGGAGGTCAAAGAGTTGTGGTTTTTGTCGAAAGAATAGGAAAATGTGATGAACTGAAATTTTTTAGGAATGAGATAGAAGAATAAATGAGTCAAAGGAAGGTTGAATAAGGAACCCAAAGGAAAACTGGAAGAGATTCACAGAAAATCCTGGAAAGACTAAGACCAAATGTGGCTAGGCTTTTATGAAAGCTAAACATTGTCATTGCAATGAATCTGGGGGGTTGAGGGTCTGCACCATCACATCAGGTATTCTTGGTTAGATAATTAAAGACTCAAGGACTTGATCGGCAGAAGCACTAAGAATTCACAGCTGCAAGTGCAGCAAACTCCCCCATCATTTCAGATTACAAAACCTAATCTAATTATAATGTCTTTGAAAAAAATTCAGGCAATAGGCCTCTCAAATTCAGCATCCATATTAGGGAGTACCTTTAACATGAGTCTCATTCCAATCCAGTTCCTTTCACAGGGGAATAAAGTCCCTTCTGTGTGTTAAGTTCCTGTATAACAGAATGATCACCACTATAGGTGATCCATGAAGCATGTTCATCATTGCATCTTCAGAAGAGCCTTGAATAAATAGGTGTGTTCTAGAGACAGCACATTGAATGGTGAGGCTAAAACAGTAATAATGAATAAAACAGTGAATATTTGTGGAAAAAAACCACTATCCATTTTATAAGGCCAATGTCTTGTGGGGGAAAAAAAAACAAACCCAAACCAAAAAGAATACAAGCTGCTCATATTATTAACAGCTTTATAATAACATATACACTGACAGAGTATATAAGGTTGCATGAGCACTTTTAATTCTGAGGTTTTATAATTTTTCAGTGCTTGACTTTGCCACCTTAATAGCTTCTTTTAATATATTTTTATGTGCAATTATGGAAAGTAGAACCTTTTGATTTATTGCAAATGAATATTCTTTGTCTTCTAGAGTTGTGTACATCATTAGTTCAAGTAGAAGAGCACCATATAGATTATATGTGTTTAAAATGTCATGTTATGGCTGTCTAAGGCATATCTGACCATTTAAAAATGCTCATGAAAACATGAGGTGAGAAGAAAAAGATGAATGAGATTCAGACAGCTAGCTCTTTGGATGTATTTGTAAATGGGTTCATAATTATTCAGAACATTGTTTTTAGAAATGAATTACCATAAAAAGACTTTTAATTGTTATTTTATTAAAATATTAAATGTATTTTAAACTCGTCTCTGGAGGGTTTTTGTTCTTTTAAGGTTGGACCAATACAATGTTCAAACAGTTGCCTAAATCATATGAATAGTCTCATTAACTTCAAATGAAACTAAGTTAAAATTATCATTACTTCTTTAGTGGAACAAGACCTTTAGATAATTGTTTAAAAATAATATTTATGAGATAAATCCCAGTATAAAATGTCCCAGATCTTTTCATATGTAGATTCCCAAACAGCAAGAAAAGAAACAAATTATTAAATCTCAGTAGCTTACTTTGTCCCTTCATTTACTAAATGTTATTGAAAGGTCCTTATAGTTTTTTTCCATAATTACTTCACCTGGGCATGGTATTGTTTCTCGTGCAATCTACATCATACTACCTTCACCATGCTCCACAGCATCCATCCTCCTAGAGGGTAACTTTGCTTCAGAAAGTACTTAATCATGACACTAGATCTCAGTAGCATGTCCTACCCTTGGTTTCATAGAATCATAGAACAGTTTGAGTTGGAAGGGACCTTAAAGATCATCGAGTTCCAACCACCCTGCCATGGGCAGGGACACCTCCCACTAGAGCAGGTTGCTCAAAGCCCCATCCAGCCTGGCCTTGAACAGGAATGGGGCACCCACGTCTCTGGGCAACCGGTGGGATTCCTGTGCTGTCAGAGGCAGATTCTCAGGAAAGGAATTGTGGCCCCAAACTGTGCAATTACATTTTCCGTGTGTCCCAAATGATGTCAGGGGTAATAAGTACCTTCCCCATCACAACAACTATTCCACACCATTGTTTGCAACCCGTGGATTTATGATCTGAAAAATAGTCTTTTCTACATAAGATGAAATCGTCATCCCTAGATGATAATGACAATTTTCATTCATCCTCCATAGCTACTGCATTTCAGCAACACCACTTTGTGAACGGAATGAGGGTTTTTACCTGGGAAGCTATGACATTTACCTAGATATACAAAAGTAAAAAAAAAAAAAAACAACCACATCTCTTTTGGATACTTTCTTCTAGATCATATTAAAAGTAAATTCAATTGCAACATTTTGAGAGGTTTCATTTCAAAGAGAACAAAAATTTGGCATTCCAAAACTTTTTTCTTAATAAAAATTATCTAAAACTGTAGTTGCAAACACTGAAATATTTTCTTTGACAAAGTTTTCTGTTTCATGGAAAATTAAATATATAAACTAGATGTATATATAAAATACATTGATAAATATCAGTACACAAATATTTACAATAGTAAAATGAATACAATAATCTATGTATTTCAGTGAAACAGAGCAATAAGGTTTAAAATGTGCTTATTTCATCTCATTTAACACCAAGGTAAAAAAATAATGCTTTTCCATTTTCTACTTAAAAGTTGTGAAATTCACATATCTCCATCAAATATTCCAGTTTTAGAAATCTACATCTTTCAGTCAAAACCTGTTCAAATAGTATGCCTATTCTAGTAACTGTTTTCTTATTCTAAGGGAGACAATATCCTGTTTTCATGTTCCTGCGGTCTTTGCAGATTCTGTAACCTTTTTAAAGTGAGAGAATGTAGAATTTACTCAGGAAGGAAGCAGAGTGTGAGAAGCACTTCCAGGGAGATCTAGAGACCAACTGCTAATGTCATGCTTTCTCGGGTGAGCAACAGTATACACAGTTTTCGCAACTCCTTATCCAAAGTGCAGAAATAGCTACTGAGGCCCACCTTTGAGCTTTGATTGCTGCCTACAGAAAGGGAAGAATGAATTACTCTTACTCACATTTTTTTTATTTTGTGACTAATATAGAAATAATGGGTATAGACCTAAAAATATATGTTGAGAAATTAAAATTCTTCTGATTTTTCTACAGGTATCCCAGTGTGCTGTGCTTTTTATAGCATTTCTGGTGCTGAGCTTTCTTAAAAAATAGTCAAAGACGAATATGAAAATATTTACCTTTGACTGAATGCCACTTGTTTGTTATCATGCCAATTTTAAAATTGAATAATTTTTTTAATAAGTAAACAAAACTGTTTAGGTTCACACATGTATTGTGTATTTCTGGAAACACTTCTACCTTTATTGGAAGTCAAAAAATCTTCTGACAGTTCAAAGGTAACCAAAATGAAAAAAGACTTCAGCAGATGATATGAAGGTGTCACTTGAATTATTTGTTTCAATTATATGGTTTTCTGTTAAGTAATTAATTAAAATACAACTAATAAAAGACTTTTTGTTGTTTTTGTTCTTGTTACAATATCTGCAGCAGCAAAGACAAAAGATTAATACCACTTATTCATGTTCTTGAGTGATGTCATTCTGGTCATAAATCTTCATAAATCAAGGAAGAAAGACACAAAGAATGCATACCAGGACAGTTCTTTAGATTATAAAATTAGAGTGTTATTATTCATATATCCTCCTCTGAAATCATACAGAAAAGCTCTGAGCATCTGTGAGGTTTACTTGATGTGCTGTCACATCTTCCCCATCCAGCAGTGACTTGTATGGTTGTGGAACTTCTCAGTGCTGCAAGCCATGAGGTTTCACAGGAAAAGGGGGTGGCTAATGTCAAATACAATAGACTTGTATTTTTCATGGAGAAAAAGATCTGGAGACTACTTGGTGCTTCTCTTATAAGAGTGGCTTTATGCATCCCTTTAATGAGCAGTGTCCAACTTCTCACCTATCTCGTGATTCCACTGCCTGTAGCTGTTAAGAGCTAGAGCTCAGCTAGAGCTAGATAGAGTGGAAACAGCTTTTGTTTGCAGTCTCTCTTCTCCACCTTAAGGATCAGTCTGATCACAGCATGTTCTACTAAGGAAAGTAGAAGAGAGGTGAGAAATCAGATTTATCAGCCTTGTCTGCCACAGGCTGCTATTCCTTAAAGAAAACTGTGTTTTCTTGAGTGTTTCAGGATTTATCCCCAAAAGGAAAATACACTTTCTGGATTTTCTTTCATCCTGCAGCCACTGCACAAAAGAAGGAACTTTGTTGGTAGTGCAAAAATTGTGAAAGGCCTCCTAACAGCTTTTCTACTCCATAAATGCATGTCAGAGAAAGAAATGAGAAACAATTATGCAGTGTTACACAGCAAGAGCTCAGATCCTATCACATCTTTTGAAGTCTGTACCTTGCTGATGAAGGCCCATTTTAGAAGAATGCAAGTCTTTTGGACAGTCCTAGCTGGAAGAGTAGCACACTGCCAAATTCAAAATTATCTGGTCATGATTTCTATACAACTAACATACATTGATATCAATTTTTGTTTGTTTGAGTTTTATTGAGTAATAACAGATTGCTGCATTTTACATCTGCCTTAAAAGGATTCTAGTCAGAAATCCACTGGAGCACAACCTGCAGGAACTTTGGTCAAGATGTCAAAATCATACATTTATAAAAGAAAGATCACTACTTAGATAAGTTTATGCACAGTACAATTGGTGAAGGAAATGGATGCTCTTTTCACAGATAATTCCCCAAATATTTTTTAAAATGCATAACACAAAACACAAGTTCCTCAAGAAGGAACATCTACACAGGAAACTATATTGCAGATCACCTTTGAGCAGTTCCAGTTCTTTAATCCCTTTGTTTTAAATAACTGGAATCAGCAGTTTTTCTAGCCTATGAAGCTAACAAATAGCTGAATTATGTATGACTCTCTGTTTTGTCAAAAGAAATACATGTATATATTGAAAATAAGTAATGGGATTTTTTATGCAAAAAGATGACTAATAAAAGGAATGATATTTTTATTAAAATGGTGTTCAGCTTGGTAGTGTATACTCAGTCAAGTCTACAATATGTTTCCTCCAACATTATAAAACCACTTATATTCAATACTGATAAATTTGCTACTTTGTAAAGCTACAGCTGAAATAACGTTTCAAAGCTGTACTTGGCAAAACAATAAGTGCGTTTTGATAAATTTCAGTACTATTTGGGGGGGATTTATTTCTAAAATGGTGGTATGCTCTGCACCTTATAAAACAATTAAATGCATTCTGGCAGCACCTTCATCCGAAGAGCAGCTTAAAGAGTGTTTGAAATACCGCAGCTGCAAGTGAAAGAGTCTGTATCAGGACCTTGTTTGTCAGACTGCATGTTTGTCAACACTGATATATCAAAGAGGTCAGGTCAATAGCACTTCAGTATAAAGTGAGCAGGACAGGGTCAAATAGAAGCCCTGAGCTTTGTACCAAGATCAGATGGGAGAAATGTGAAGTACATTTAAAAGAAGCCAATTTTTTTTTCCCACTCCACTGAATGCAGGTGTATGTTTGTTGACCTGGATGGTGCTTTTTTAGATTAAGAAAAGAAGGCAACTTTCAGCAGTATTAAAGTAGAGAAGCATTAGGAGCAGAAGCAGAACGTTTCAAAATTCAAAAATCCTCTTCGCGTCTTAAAACCTCATAACAGGAAGTGGAAGTGCAGTATGGTTGGAAGGGACAGGACCGGAGGATAAAATCACAGTTCCTTCTGGCACAACAAATTCCCAGCCTGGATAATGCTCCCAAACACAGTCACAATCAAGTTTAGATGTTATATCCATCCCTCGTTCAGGCAACAGCAATGCTGACTTTCTTCTCCCCTCTATGTATATATGTCTTTTCAAAATCTGTCCTCATTTTAGGCTGAGATTACACACACCAGTCAAAGATGGTGCCTTTGATCAGTTATCATCTGCTTTTACAGATGGAGGCAATGTGATTTGCCCAAGGCTGCAAAGCAAATCAGAAGCAGAGTCAGAAACAAAATCTGGATCTAGATTTAGAATAGATCTGTTACCAGCAGACCAGCTGAGCAATAGACTTTGCATATTTATGCCATTTCAGCCAAATACTGCAAACAGTATTTGATTTTCCAGCCCGAGAAATGTAATTACAACAATATGTTATTGATTTGCATGGTGCATTTTGATGTTGATACTAAACACTTTACTGGAGAACGGATAATAATATGACTGGGTAAATGGACAGCTGCCATAAACCAAAAGGATGTGATGACATTTCTGCAAGGAAAATATCCCGGTGGATCAGAACTGATGTTCAGCGGTTTAAGCAGAAAGTCTAATGTTAGGACATTGAACTCAAAAGCCCCCACCTAGTTCACTGTCACTCCGCTGTCTATCAGAGTGAGCTGGGCTAACACCAAAACAGAACAAACATTTACAGCTAATCTCTGCTGAAGGTTTTAAAAATTATTCCACGCTACAACTTAAAATAATTCAGCTACAGTCCAAGGACAGATCTTCACTACCACCAAATTAAGAGACATTTTACACAGTGAGATCAAGATGTTTTTAGTTGGCTCAGCTGAAAAAGGAGTCCCAAGAGCACTATTATCTATGCTGGTTTTCTGAGTGAAAAACAAAACAAATGAAAGCCAGAGAAAGAATTTCTTTTCAAAACAGATGAGTATATGTGCTGAGGGCTGACACACTTTTATCACCATTAAGAGAGCTGTCCCGAGATCAGCATTGCTTAACCAGGAAAAGAAATATCTGACAATGTATGGCATTCATCTGTTTATATTTAGTGTCCCTTAGCAGGAAGTTGACAAGGTCTGCCCAGGAGGTTTGCAACCTCGTGCTTCTACCTTTTTTCCCCCTTCTCTCTCCACGTAAGGAACATTCTTTCTGTTTTGAGATATAAAGCGGCAACCTTGGGTTTTGTTGTCTTTTTTTGACTTCCCTATAGGTTTCTCTATTAAGGTCAACATTGCTTCAGAGTCCACCTATCAGTTCTAATCCAGTTGTTTCCAGTATTCATTATATCACTTCCTAGCACAAAAAATATCACCTTCCTTGACTCTATCTGTGAGTCCTACTGCTCATCATGAAGAAATTCAGAGCTGTTGAATGATGATAGTTTAGAGTGAATAAAAAAGTGCCTGCAACAACAACAAAATAATAAAAAAGGGGAAAAAAGAAGTGGAGAAGAAGGTTTCTGAAGAATGTGGGAAAGATAAATAGGACTGATACTTTGTTTCATTGTCAATAGCACTCTGGGGTTATTTGAAGCACTTATTTATGCACTGTAAGCAGAACAATACTGTAGAAGAAATGATTAAATACCAGCTCTCCGAGCAATAGACATTTCATTGTGGCAGGCCTAGACTCACCACTGGGTGGTTTTGATAAAGGCAATATGAGTTGATAACTGATACAGTTTGCCAGGGAGTCATCTGGGGATGCTGACAGCTACTATGCTTTAATAAAATCATTAGAATGTAAATGTTTTTATTGCGAAATAAAGAGCCTCCAGCAAAGTTGACACTATCGCTGCTCCCTCCACTGAATGAAAGCACCGATTAGCATTCAAATGATATAATGATAGTCTGGTTATCTTTATTAAAATTTTTCAAATCGAGTCTTCATTTTGCATGATTGAGTTTTAAACAAATGCAATATTCAGTAGGCTGGTGAGCCAGTCTGAACACTCTTGAAATAATTAAAGTGTGCCTTTTATTTTTTTAAACATGTGTTTCATAAGCAATGAATTGGATTTGCTATTTTAATATGACAATATCTAGTTAGCTTTGCATAAAATAGGGATGTTATAGCATAATTATTGAAAGGGTACAACTTTTAAACATATGTTTCATAAATCTGAATTCAATTTTCTGAAATGTGACAATGCCAGTCAGCTACTGAAATAGTATCAAAGGATAACTTGATTGTTTAGGTTAATTCCGTGGACAAATTTTCCTGTATCATAATTGATGGTAAGTAGTATGCTTTATGCTATTTATTTTCAAAAAACATAGGACTCATTTCCCATAATGTTCATCAATTCAGGGTTCAGACTTTTCAACTGCAAGAAAATGAAGCAGATTCTGAACTATTTGGCACAGACCCTGAATTTCTGCAACATATGATTTAATGTAAACTAGCAGAGATTTTGAACTATCCGAGAAGAGTCTGAGGAGAACTGAAGAATAAATTAACTCATCTAAGTCCATTACATTGTACTCTACATAGGATCAATCAATCATTAATAAATATTTAGAAATCCCATAGGACGTGGTCTTCTTTTCAATACTTCTTTCAGTCTGTCAACTTAGGCTAACCTTTCTCCTGGATTAACCAACCCTATAAAACATACCATTCTACAGATACCAATAAATATACAGTATTGTAAGGAAGTATGTTTTGGCTTGTTCTTGCTTATAAAGAATCAAGAGAATCAATGATGACATAAATGTTCCTTAAAAAATGTGTTCCTGAAATAGATGTAATATTGATTCCATCCTGAGATAGTTTCAGAGCTGAACTGTAAGAAAAGAAAAAAAAAAAAAATCTGAAGAGTTGACAAACTCTCATATCCATTATTTGAGGAAGAAATGGATAGTGTAGATGCATTCGTAGCTCTTATTACAATGACTTCCTGAAGATATCCTGGACGTTTTAGAAGATTCTAAAGAATCAGACAGTTCACTGTGTACGTTCTACTGAAGAAGTTCCAGAGAGTATTATTAAAAGAAGAAATATAAATATCCCTATGGTAACAAAGCTAACATGTAAGAAAATAGGAATGTTAAAAAAATATCCTTTTAGCTCTTGTGCATTAGGAAGTACTGCACACAAAGCTGTATATTTATGTTATTGGAAAAAGATAGCAAATAACTGAGTGGTGGTGGAAATTTTTTGTTGTGGGGGTTTTTTGTTTAGTTTTTCGGGGAGGGTTTATTTGATTTGGTTTGTTTTTAATAGGTGTATAATAGTGTTTCTAAGAGCAAGAGTCTTAACTGCAGAATTAGAATTTGACATGTATGATTCTATGATTCTGTGTCAACATCATCTCATTACACTAACCTGACTAAATGGGACCAGAACGTCTTTAGCAGTAACATCTAGGAGAGGACTATCTAGAGTTTGTGGTACCTGCCATTGAGGAAAACACTTATCTCTTTCCACCCAAAAGGTGTGATTACCATCTAAAGGGCAGAGGAAATCGCTCAGACCAGAGCTGGGCATCAGGTTTCAGAGCAGTCTGTAGAGCACCCTGCATTATCTTAGGAGAGGGTGTCTGGGAATCAATCCCTCTCACAGAGGAAAAGGAGCAATCCTGTCCATTGCCAGTGGTTCCAGTTCTAGTCTGGTTTGGAACTGAGCTTCAAAAAATGCCTCGTAGGCATCATTTTGAGTATTACTAGATTACTGAGCTGGAAAAGGTAAAGGTTTCCAGTTTATAGAAACATGCATTCCACTCTTTTAATGCCAACTTGTAAAAATGAGAGCAAGACAGTAGTGGATCTATGTAAAAGCCATTTCAACACAGATTCTGTTGAAGGACAAAGGGAATTCTTCTCACTATCACCCACGAAATATTGCTACTTGCAAATCTTCTTGTGGGATAGCATACCTTATCCACACAATCACTTATGTTGCTACTGGGCGTATAACATATTTTTAAATTCTTTAAAATTTTTTCTCAAATAAACCAGATTTTTTTCAGGCAGGAATTTTCTCTTCACAGAGAAATACAAGTACAGACCTGATACTTATACAAATTGGTTCATTGGGACAGGTATTGTACCAAAAGCTTAATTTGGTTGTAACACCAAGTTTTGTAAGACAGGTCTAATCAGTGTGTAGGGAAGTGTGTCTGGTTTTACTCAAAGTCTGAGAGGGGGCATGGAATATAAAAAAAACCCAGTGGCTTTCCACATTTTTGTCATCCAGCCCAGGTATTATATTACTGATTCAGAGAGGAAATGTGCTGAGCAAGTGGCCCTGAATGAAACTGAAAGAAACCCTTGGGACCATTTGTAAGATAGAATTTGAGCTCAGTTAAAGAGCTGTAGCACATGCTGTTCTTCTTATTGACAGGGAAGGAGTTTGCTTTTTTAGTAAAATCAGCACAGTAACACCTGCTTTAGAGGTTTAGGATATGTACTTAAGAGCTAGACAGACATGAGTGAATTCTGAAGTAAAATAAGAGCAAAAAAGTATGTGTGGACTTGAGTGAATATAGGTCTATATCAGATAGAAAATCATAGAAGATTTGGGAATGCCTCTGTACCCTGATACCACACTGAGTATTTTCATACTCAGCTCTGGAAGAGTTATTTTTGCTTCTTCACATTCACAGAGGAAACTGTAGGGGAAAATATGAAGTGTCCCATCCCCATCATGAAAGTTTGTGAACATATGTATATCCATTCTCCAGGATGTGTACCGTTAGTGATAAAATGACAGAAAAAAGAAGAAAATGGGGAAATAATGAATTTATCAATGGAGGGTTACCTGATAAGAAAGTCTTTGGAAACCGTGACGTCCAGGAGGCACACTTGTTCATGGCTTGCTAGTGGGTGCTGCACTTTTAAGTGGATACTAGAGCACTTTCAGAATGAGCTGATAAAAACTGGGCACATAAAAAAGGAGAAAGAAAAATAATAGTAAAAAGAATAATAGAAAGAAAGGATAGAGACAAAGAAAAATTGAGGAAAAGGTTTCCAGAAGGAAGAATAAAGGGGGCAAGATGGAGAGTAAGATTACCATACAGCATAAAAACCCTATGAAACCTCAAGAAGAATATAAAAGCACAGGAAAATGCTAAGGGAGATAATAATGGGAAATCAAGACTCAACTAGAGCACTGGAAAGGGACTGGTCTACTGATACAGTTCATAGTATTATCAGTAGCGCTATGACAGACCTTGCAACCTAACTTTCAAAGTCTTTCTTTAGTAGACAGTATCAACCTCATGGAGGACAACACACAAATTGCGTATGTTTTTCAGATGCTAACACATGCTGGACAAAGTTCAACAGCTGCTTTCACAAGTGCGTGTTGAAAATGTGACTGAACTGCTGGCATAGCGATTCAAGTGTCTTGAAAACAACTACAGTATAGTATTAACTGCCATCTTCTACCTCCTCCCCATATTCGTCCTTCTGGCTCACAGAAGGTTGTCAGACACACAAAAGTCTCTGGACTTTAACTAACTGAATAAAATATCTAATATAAATTACCACTGACTGCTGAAAGACTTTATTTACAACTGCTCAAAGCTGCATCTGGAGAGTTTAGGTAGAGGCTATGATTGCCAGATGGTGGCCAGGCTTACCCAATTAGCAATCTCTCTCATCCTGTGCCTGGGTTTGCAGTGTTACTCCTCACATCGCGGTTGCCTGACTCAAGCCTGGACCTTTGTGGTCTAAAATAGTAAATACTAAAATAGTAGCAACCTTGGCAGGTGAGCCAACACAGAGCTCCATAGGCTTGGCTAAGGCAGAAGATGCTCTTTGCTATGATTTTTTTCTGGCTGTTGAAATTAACTGTGTAGCTCTTGATCAGTTCAACTTGTTGACAGTGAAGGCCTAATCCTGGACCACTTTTCAAGGCAGTGGTATGTTTAAAAGAGCAATGAGGAGTGTCCTGAGTGGACAGAAAGTGAAAAAGCAGAGACAATGGGGAATAAAAATGTTAACTTTCTCAAGCATATATTTATGTTTTAAAAAAACAAACAACAACAACAACAACAAAAAAAAACCAAAACAAACAAACAAACAAAAAAAAAACCACAAACAAACAAAACCAAAACCAAACCAAACCAAACAAAAAAAACCCAACACAGTGAGGCTCAGGGCATCAGGAAATCTAAGCATATTCGAGTTCAAAATAGTTGTCCGCTGAAATATCTGCTATATATCAAATGTTTAAAAAATTATCATTTATAGTTGTAGCTGTGCTAAAGCACATCATCTAGACTGATCTGTGCTGAGCCTGCTACTTATAGTTCAAAAAATAAATAACAACCCTGGGCTTTTCCAGTGCACTGTTTATGAAAGGCAGAGATATGCAGACTGTATAAAAGTACAAGTCCTTAGAGGACTTCTGAAAAACATTCCCTGTCCCACCTGAATCAAACATTGGTCTCATCCAAAAAGTCAAAAATAGTTCCGTTATGCTGGTTATCCTTCTCCAAGTGATTAGAAAGACAGACTCTTGTATTACAACATGGTGGATCTTGTATTACAGAAGGTGGAAAGAGGCTGATGTTTGCATTTTGTTAGAGTTTCTTTTGCCTTTCTGATCTGCCCTTGGCACAGAACAGGGACTGGGGGAATGTCAGATTTAAGCCACTTGTCTAGGCTCACGTCTTTGAGGCCACCTGAGAATCAATAAAGCCTCCTACGTATCAGGGTGCCAACTCCTCTCAGGTGGAGAAGATAGGGTAGGATAGGGAAGGGAAAGATTGGGTGGGTTTTTGTTTTTGTTTTTGTTTTTGTTTTTGTTTTTGTTTTTGTTTTTGTTTTTGTTTTTGTTTTGTTTGTTTGTTTGTTTGCTTGCTTTTTTTTTTTTTAATAAATATATACATAACCTGGGAAAAGGCAAAAGGCAGAGCTTTAGCACAAGTAGTCTAAATCCCATGAGAGATATTCAGCATGCCGTAGAAGTCAGTTTTCCAGATGTTTTGTGCTGCAAGAGTAATTAAAAATGATGAGGACTGAAGATATCTGGCCTCTTCTGAAGAGCCTGCCATGTACCAGCCTGTTATTATGCTCACATGAAAACCATATTCCTTCATCCACACTACGTTTATGGCTGCTTTGATTAAAGTTTTATGGACACAAGGCCCATAACTTTGCATTGACCCTGAAGGACAAAGAAATGCAAAATAAATCAACATGAAATTCAGAGCATGCCAGCAAGTTCCATCTCAACAATTTAGAAAACTCACCAAGTTTCAGCAGGTGTAATATATCAGTACATAATTGTAGTGATTTTATTATAAACTTATGACTAGCCACAACATTAGCTTTGATTTCTGGTACTTTTGTATGTAAAGTATTTAAAGAATTTAATGAGGGAATTTAAATGGGTCAGCCAAATAAACAGTACATTTCAGACACAACAGAAAGGCTAAATGAGTGCCTCATTCAATCCTTAGTTTCATTCTGTTTCTAGCTGCTTTCCATCCTTTTCCTTCTCTTATTTGATGTTTGTCAGACATTATATTTATTATTTTCCTCCTTTGTGTATAAAAGCACTTTAGCAGCAGTTATTGTTTTTCCACATAAATTATGTTTTTAGAAATTATAACTGAGAGACAAATTTAGAACTGGAGGAATCAATTCAGAAAACATAAACACCTCTAAAATTCGACCTGAACTTGATTCAAATCCAAAAAATTTGTGGAGGTTTAAAAACTACTTCTGAGCCAAGGATTTTACCTCTTTAACAAATCTGGCTATAACTTAATATGAAATTTCTGGTAATTTCTGGTTATTCACTGACATTGTATTACTAATATCTAACCCAGGGAGGCTAAACCCAGGGATGAGGTGGGAATCAGGTATACATAAGTCTGAGGTCTAGCTCTTTTCCTGCTTTTCTTCTACTTCAAAGCATAGCTTTTTGCTGTAGTCCAAATTTGCTTCTCATGATAATGTCTTGGTCCATGTGATATGTGCTACCACTTGCCAAAATTGTTCTCCACCTCTCATTTCTCCTTGCTCCCCATTTTCCTGACCTGTAGGTAAGGGAATTACAACTTACTCCTATGCCCTGCAACCTGAGATTTAAGTATGTAAAAGAGGGTCTCATTCTCTTTTATTCCTCCCAGCATATGACCTCAATCTCTATCCCTTAGATAGCTGATTGTCCAGATCCTCTGACTCTCATTTTATAATCCCTTCTCCTTCATTTCACTGAGACTGCTCATGGAGTAAAACAGGATTTTCCTTAAGTGAGGTAGAATTATCTAGCTTTCTCAAATCACCAATGTATATTTATCAAGACACTGGGTTTATGAAAACATGATTGTGACAAACTCTGCTAAATCTAGGTTCTTAATCTAGAAGTTTATTTATCACATTTGTATTGTAAATAAAATCTTGATTTTTCTTTTCTTTTTTTTTCTTTTCTTTTTAGGTAGAGATATTTGATGCTACTCATATAAAGCCCTAAAAAGACACAGGGAAATTAGCAAGGGGTTTATTCTGAGTAAGCAGATGAAGAATGGGATTTGTTCTTCATGAGGGAAAGAAATAACACAGCTTGCAGAAAATTGATCAATGTCTCCAGAGCCATATTGTGAATTTCTCTTCTTTCATCTTTACACATGGAAATAAAAGGACCTATCTGTTTCAACTGGAGTTTTATAGGTATGTTTTACAGCACTGACTGAGTTATCTGTCTCATTGTTGGTAAGGAGGTAGATAATTCCTTATCTGAGAGTGTTAGTATTTTTATGATCAGCTTTTTTGGGCAAACATCAGAAGTGCCCACAATCTCAAAACACAAGGAAGAACATAAATTGGTAGAAAAACATAGTATAATAGACCTTCTCATATTGTGCTCAAGGGGACTCCAGGGACCAGCCAATCCATACAAGAAGAATAGTGTGAGTTAGATGAGACCCAGTATGATTAATCACCAGAGCAATGCAGATTTAGCGCATTAGGTGAAAAGATAAATGTGTAAAACGCTGTGTCAGAACCCATGGTGTGGCCCACACGGTAATTCAGGGTCAGTAATTGAACTTCAGTCTAATTATCCTGGGGAGATAATATTAACTTATAGTTGAATGTGAAAGAGAGAGTCCATAATTCATCACTCGATGGGGCTGCTCATTGCATTGTGTTATTGAAATATGATGGCTCCATTTTTATCCTGTCATAATGACAACTGATGTGCTTATTTTCTTTCTCTGTGCCTCCAGGGGATGATGAAATAGTAAGCAAACATTCTTTCTGGTGAAAGAACAGCACTTTATCACACTGGCTTCAGCTCTAAAAAAGCATTCGCAAACAGAAACAATTTCTAGAACCAAGGCCAGGCATTTCCTCTTGCATTCCAGTTGTAGACAGCTAACCTAAATAAAATCCACTGCTGCTTCTTTTTATTAGATGCATTTTTCCTTTTCCTTTCCCTTTCCCCTTTCTTTATCAATTGTTTCAGCTTCTTATTTTTTTGAGGATTTTTTTGCCATTTCTAATTTTCCCATGACACATACTTCTAGATGACATTAGTTGTATCAGAGAGGTTGTTGCACAGTAACAATGATTTCTAGAAACTGAAATGTGTTCATTTTCCATTTCACATCTATGAAGCTTTCATCCAGTCCCTTCAAAAATACCAGTATTTTCATCAACAATTCTAAAATCAGCCCATGTTTTGAGTTCGACTATATTCAGCATTTAAATAGTATTCCAGTTATATATTTGTCAGGAACTTCCTAGCTTTTCCAAACTTTTTTTCCGAGTAACCTATCAGACTACAAAATCTATCAGGATTTAGGTCAGAGAAGATTTTAACTACAGGTTTACTTTAATGGTCTAGATCATATTACAAAACATGTTACAGGCTATTTCTTTCATATCACTGTGTGGCTTCTCCTGTATTGTTTGAGCAGAAAACTCAAGATTTCTCCACAGGAGCCAAATCTGTTTCATACTCATGAGTACACATTTATATATGATTACATTAGGTCCTGACTTAATAGTCTGATTTGGCATTAAGAAGACATGGGCTAGACTAGACGAAGAGAAAGAAAATATTTAGGAAAGCTAATAAAAATACCCAAACAAAGAAAAAGGACTAGAAATTCAAGAAAGGGAAATTCTTGTTACTAAATATGGATTGTCAAGTGCTGTGAACACTGCTCAGGTGACCTACAGTGCACTGATGATGTTGACAAGGATCACATTTGTTGGATTACAGATTTACCATTCTTTCACTACTGTAACATCATTTCTAATTGATGATAAATGAGATATGCTTGACATAAACAAGATTCAGATGGAATTTATAAGGGAAATTGCATTTTAATACATAGATATAGTAACATCAGTAGATTTTAATGAAGCTTTTTTTTTCCCTGGCCTCCCAATGAAAAGATCTATCTTTAGCTCACACTACAGTGGTGAAGGTGACTACTTTCTCCTGAAAAAATGTTAGCGCACTTTTATACTGCCCACAGAAGGCACTGGAGGCCTGATACCACTTTCACTGAAAAAAGTTACAAATCCAAGAAAAAAAATCTCAAGAATACAAAAAAAAAAAAAAAAAAAAAAAAAAATCTCAAGAAAACAGAATCTCTCTGACTTAATATTTCTGGACAGACAAGACTGAAATATGATGAAGGACAGCTTGAGCATAACAGTGAATAAGGAGAAAACTGTTTCTCCTTTGGTTCCATGCAGCTGTCCCCTGAAAAGACTGTATTGTGGCAAGAGTCACTTGAAACATATGCTGCTGGAAATAAAGTTGGCAATGTTGGGAGATGGTCAGCTATGAGGCAAACAGTAAATAGAAAGTAGAGAAACACAGCTGAACAGTATAAGAAAAATAAAATATTAACTTGCTTTACTGGAAGATAAAAAAATTGGTAATGCATCTACACATCACAGCTGCATTCACATTAATAAATCAAACTCGCCAAAACTATGGGCTTAAACATTATCCTAATGTAGTCCAAGTATTTTATTTTCAACATGTTTCTTAGTATGATTTTGACACAAGTGAGAAAGCTTTTTTCTCAGAAAATGCCCAGGCAACTTTCCAGGATGTGTCAGGGTCAATAGTGCTCCCATTGTCATCATGTGCAACTTAAAGATTCTTTTGAGGGTAGCAGAATGGGAGCAAGTCTCATGGATGTGAGCTGGGGAGAATTTGTGCATGCTTTTTTCTACTTTGGAGTAGAGTCTTTAACAGAAATGAGAAGGAAATGAGTAAAAGATCTTTTCAAATTAAAAACATTAAAAACCTCACCATTCCCACTCCAGATGCCTTAGCAGCACCAAGCTCAAATGGTCAAAGTAGAGGATGAGGCAGGATGAAGTTTAACTCAGGCTTTTGTCTGATGGATAAATGTGGACGGAAAAATGGTTCTAGATTTCAGTGTTCAGAATTCATTCAAGTAATTCTATTTTAGTCCAGCTGTGGCAAAGTGACAACAGGGTATTTGCGGTTCAAATTTCAGTAACCAACTGAAATTTTAACATACAAAATAGACAACAGTTCTCAATTCAAAACTGTAACAAAAAGATGTTAGGATGAATAACATTATGGTGGAGGTAATCTTTTATGCCAGGTGCTGCTTTAAGTCACATGTAACCTTTTTATTTTTTGTATTGTATTGTCTTACAGTAATTGTTACCTGTTTTTAGCTTAGTTTAGTTCCTTACACAGACCATGGGTAGTTATTCCTTTAAAGATACCTTTCAATATAAACACTGATTTTTGATTATCAAATCAATATTACTCAAGCAAAGTAGAGTAATTTGCTGCGGAACACAAGAAGACAGAACTGGCCCATTATTATCGACATGCTAGTGCTGTGTCCTAGCGGCAGGAAACAACCATTTCCAGTAAAGGCGAAGGTTTAGAAAATGACTTTTCAATATCTAATACACCATGTGGATTCAGATTGCACTTAATATTTGCTGAATTGTGAATTTGGTAACCAAGGAAATTATTTTATCTAGATCAGATTTTATTCGTAAATGAACAAATTTTCCTTGTAATATTAAAAAGTAAATATATTGTACTTGTCTATCTAAATGCGACTTTTTGGCACTTTTGCTGCATTTCTTATAGCTGTTTTTAAACAGAAAAGTATCTTGTACGTAAACTGTTCCCTTTTAATTTCTCATGTATTTTAATTTCAAATCATTTTAAAAAATGCGTTCTGCCCCTGTTTTCTGATATGCAACATTTTATTACACGCATAGTATTCTGTGTTTTATGGGTGTGCAAATTTTAAACCTGTGTGGTGAAGATGTAAAAAGCTACAAGTATATGTAAAACAACATCTTAGCTTCTGTTACCCATCCTTTCCAACTGTTGGACTGATTTTAGATCTGATGTCTTAAAGAAAAAGTACTAAGAATAAATTTCCTTAAAGCTTTCCCAAGAATTCATACTAAGTTACATACCCGGATATAATGTAACCTTTCTGAAGCATGAAATAATTGCATATATCCTCATGTCATATAAAGACGGTTAGAGTATTGAGTTAATTAAGCCACAGATCTGTGCAGTTATGTTCATCATCTTAGGTTCCTGATGTCTTCCAGAATAAGTGGGCTTCTGTGTATATCACCCATCTCTAGTATTTCAAAAGTCCAACAGTGAACATTAAAAAGTGAAAATAAAAGGTACGCCACTGTTTTACACTAGTCTCACAATGTAATCTGGTTTATCTTCCAAAAAAAATGGCTACATTTACATTTAGTGACTCCTGTGTACAAGTCATAATGTCACAAAATCCATTTGCCATTTAATAAAACTTATTATACAGTCTGAAGTCTTGATTTATGGACAGGCCTGTTGTCACCTTGACTGCCTGAACCCTTTCATTTACTGCAAGAGTTCCAAGATAGGTCATGATATTTACACTAGGTCAGAATAATAATGTCAGCAGGATCATGGACCCTGATGATAGCTTATTTGTCTCATTTAAATAATGAACATCATTGGTGAAAATTGCAAACTGAAACTGTAACAGACAAAGGACAATAGAAAACGACCATGGTGTATATGAAGAACCTATATTGACACAAATCATGACCTACTTGTTCTAGCTATTTTTTGTGATTTTTTTTCAAAAGTGTCCAGCAGTATCCAAGCTGATCGTGAGAAATAAAATAAAAATACTTTTCTTGTGCCAACTCTGCCAAAAGAATATTGCTTCTAATAAGTATGAGGGTGTATGTGGGGCTGCTTTTCTCTTGGCAGGTTAATGCCATGGTAAATATGTACGATACACTTTTCAGATACATCAGAAATAATTTATAAGGAACAGTTTTCTCCTTGCTGCCTGAAAAAAAAAACAAAAAAACAAACAAACAAAAAAAAAACACCAAAAAAACAGTCTTTTCATCTCCTTAAGAAGGACTTCCCAAACTACTCCAGGTATTCCAATCCCATGTATTTCAGATCACTGTGAAATTTGAAAGTACACAACTATAGCCAGATATCCATGTGTACAATTTAAGGACTGGAATACAATACCACCATAAAAAAACTCCAATTCATTAAATTCAGCAACCCAAGATAGAAACCTATTTTGCATCCACAATGAATGAAAAGAGGTGGTCACCTAAGACCGACATTTCTAAAGTTGCATGCTGAGTAGGCAAGAGCTAAAGCTGTCTAATTGGAAGCACAGACTTGATACATCCCATGTACCGAGATCAAAAGTCCTACTTTTGACACCTGTCTTGTGTATACCCATGTGTAGGTACCTCCATGCACCTACCCCTCACACGTACTAACCTGTTGACCAGTTGTGGTGAGCCTAGGGCTCCTGCAGCAGGGTCTAGTGCTACAGTGCTTTCACAGCACGTCTTTTAGCTGATGCATCAGTGATGACAATGACGATGATCATCATCATGATCAGTGATGATCATCAGTGCTTCTTCATTAAATGTTGCACATCATCTCTGGAAAGCCTGTGATACAGTGATGTGCATACACAGAGTGTTGTATGACTGGAAATATCTGTGGTGTGACCTTTCTATACATGACCATCTCTCCATTTTCTCCATAGCATGCTATGTGTGTCTTGAGCCTGAAGATGCCGCATAACAAGATGATCTGGAAACAATGATGAGAGGAATACTGCACACTGTCCAGAGCTGGGCAATTACACATGGTCCTGAGCTGCATGCCTCTAGAAACCGAGATTTATAGCTCAAAGCCTTTCCAAGACATAGGCATCTAAACTTTTCCTTGAGTGTAGATAATTGTATCCATATTTTCTTACTGATCACAGGTGGATGAGCAACTGCTGATAGTCTGAGAGGCGTCAAACTCCCACTTCTCAGTACAGAGTGCTTTAACCTAACACAATTAAGATGTGAAATTTTCCAAAGCAGAATTAGTGTAAACAGTATCCTTTCACAAGCAGTAGAAAAGTAAAAATTACCAAATGCTCTAAACATCCTGTTTATACTGGGCCACAATGCATCGGGAACACAGCAAGCATGATACCAGAAATAATATGCCAGATTATGCCTATAATAGGAAGAACTACAATATGTTCCAATAAACTACTTAAACTGGTGAAGAGCAAGCACAGTATCACAGAACCACAAAATTGTAGGGGTTGGAAGGGACCTGCAGAGATCATCATATAGTCCAACCCCCCTTCCAAAGCAGGGTCACTTAGAGCAGGCTGGACAGGCACTCATCCAGGTGAGTTTTAAATATCTCCAGATAAGGAGACTCCACAATCTCTTTAATAGTAGTTAAAATGTAATTTTTGGAGGCAGAAAATCTTCTGAAAATTAGTGTAATATTTCAATATTGTAACAAGATTACAGTTCTTTTTACAGACATGACACTAACTGTTAAGGCAGTTACTCTTCCATTGAACATTTAAGTGTTGTATTGTGTAAGTAAAATGGGTTATCTGATATTTTGGCTAGGAGGCTACACTACCACATAAAATGTGTCATGAGGTAAGAAGCCTAACACCAACTTTAAAGTAATAAATTTGACCGCAAATTTTCTCCAGAGATGTATTTCTTCCAGAACAGAATAAGACCTCCCCAACCCACACACCTAAAGATTTGCAACAAGCAAATCACGCATTTAATATCTAGATGGGAGGTTTTAATCCCTACCTCGCTCTGTGATTGAATTTGTACTATAGAGACCAAAAAGATATAGTTTTTGCCAAATGTACTTTTCTCAAAATACTCTGATTAATAAATGTTTTTTTAGTTAATACACTCTAGTGGGGTGGTTTCTCTCTTCAATAGCTCTCTGATGATAGAGAAGGAAGGAAAAAAAATTAAGCCAAATAATATTGTTGGGTTTGCTCCTAAAAGCACAGTTTTATTACAGTTTCTTCCTGGAAAAGCATGTGATATTTTTCTCTAATGTGGACAAAGCCTAAATTTTGAAGCCTCAGATAGAGCTGTGAAATAGAAGTCTGCATGGACAGTTCCAAGAGCAAGCAATCATGAAAAGGTATGTGATTCATGGGGTATCTTGCATCCACCTCATATCTGTGTAGCTCAAGATGGCACATGAATAACATGTTACTTCTCACTTTCCTTTCTTTCTTTTTTGAATAAAAGGGTAATTGTCACAGCATTTATTGAAATAGTGGATGTTTCAAACACGCATTTCATTTTTGACCAGTTATAAGAAGGTCCCATTAGATAATAAGTCAGTAATTCCTTCAGAAATCAAAGGAAAGTGCTCAGAGCTATTATTATCTTGACAGCATATTGGAAGACTAGTGGAACAATTTCTCTATGTTTATAACTGCCTCATGCAGGCATTTGATTCCCACTTGTCCTTAAAATGAAAACAAAGAAAAGTAGTTGCACAATTGCTCTTAGTTTCTGTTTCGGAAGTACAAATCATTCTACCAACTACACTGCTATTTTCTTCCAAGTAATGAAAAATTTCCCATTAAAGAAATTTAAAACTTCAAATGGATTTTAGGTAAATGACATGGAAAAATGTATGTGAAAATAGGAGTCCTACAGTTAACACTAACAAAAAAGCACATATAGATTAACTATATGTGCCTGTGTTGTAATCCACTTTTAATGGCTAAATCTCTAACCATAAGAAATCTCATTTTGGGTGGAATTGGACATTTATTTAGAGTAATTAATTTTAGTTTGTCGTGGTTACATTTCATATAGAGTTAGCTTTTTTATTTGCAGGTGGTATAGTCCTGTTTTGGATTTGAGATGAGAAACACTTTTAGCAGCGTACTGGTGTTTTTGGTTGTTGCAAAGTTCTCAAGGTCATTTCTGCTCCACCTATCAGCCTGTGAGTAGGCTGGGGGTGCACAAAATGTTGGGAGAGGACATAGTTGGGGCGGCTGACCCCAACTGACAAAAGGGATATCCCGTACCATATGATGTCATATCATGTAAAGTAAGAGGAAGAAGAAAGAGGGGGATGTTTGGAGTTACAGTGTTTGTCTTCTCAAGTAATCATTATGTGTGATAGAGCTCTACTTTCCTGGAGATGGTTGACCACCTGCCTGCCTATGGGAAGCCATGAATTATTTCCTTGTTTTGCTTTACTTGCGTGCATGGCTTTTTCTCTACCTATTAAACTGCCTTTATCTCAACCTACGAGTTTTTTCACTTTCGCTCTTCCCATTCTCTCCCCCATCCAAAACGGGGGAAGTGAGCGAGCAGCTGCATGGTTCTAGCTGCCAGTTGGGGTTAAGCCATGACATATAGATCTGATTAGAATTGTGGAGACATGGATACACTGACAGAGAGCCTAAATCATCTAATGTGATTTTCTGTTATTGCAAATCTTTTGACATATAAGGACCAAAGTGAATACAGAAATCTCTTTGCATTAGAAAACCACATTAAAGAGTCTTGAAGGTACATCAGGAAATCATCGTATACATTCACCTTTTCAAAGGTAGGTTTAACTACTGCTGTATCAAAAAATATTTGTCAGACCTATTAATAAAATTTCCTCTACTAATGGATTTTCCAGAGGGTCCCAATCTTCATAGATGCTTCACTGCTGTTGTCACAGAGAGCTTTCCTTATCTTTGAATCTTCTTGCTCCAACTTAAGCTCATTCTTTCCACACTAACCATCTTACACAGAGTTACCAGGTCTTTGCAACAGCTTTTCAGAATGTCGAAGACCGCCTTCATGCCATGCCTTCAATATTCTCTATTTTAGAACTCTTTCTACAGTTCACCTTTTTCAGATCTTTAATTAGTTCTGTCACTCTCCTTTAGACATCCTCCAATTTATCCACAATTTTTTCAAAGTGGAATGCTTACAATAGAAACTACTCAGGATGAGGCTTCCTTATTAGCAAGTACACCAAAAGGATTCTGTCAATGCTTTGGCCAGCTACATTCCTAGTAATGCATCCCAAAAGGGTATTTGTCTTTTTTTTTTTTTTCCCCCTCACCAGCATAATATTACTGATTCATTTCCAGCATGTGACCACCATAACAGCTAGATTTTTTTCTGTGAAACATGCCACAGCACCATCCTGTACTTGAATAATTGCATTTCATCTTAAAGCATAGTTTCTTGAAGTAATCCCTGTTGTATCCTATTGTTTCAAGAATTTTGCTCTAATTTATCAAGAGTATTTTGAATTCTAATTCTCTTCTTCAAAATACTTTCTTTGATACCGTATTTCATTTCAACTAACATATAAGCAGAAAATTAATAATTATTTTGAAAAAAAAATCATCATTTACTTGTAAAAACATCTCTTTACTGTATTAACTTACCACCTACCTAAAATAATGTATCAGCAAGCAATACACAGCTATGTAAAAATACTGTAAAATATTATTTTAAAAGTAAAGTGGATCACCTTGTCTTATTTTTTTAGTTAACTTTTCTTTGTTTCCAGACATAAAATTAAAATAGCTTTCTAGGTAAATGTCTTTTCAGAAATCAACACAGATAATACATGCTTTGTACAGGCAATAGCCATGTAATCATCACCAAAAAAAATGATGGAGGATTACAACACAGAGCACAAATAGCAATGTGCAATTGTGCAGTACTTGTTCTGGTTTTGTTTATTTTTTTACTGGTTTTGTGTTTAATATATTAAAGAACCACATTAAACTTATTGGAAGCTATCATAAACCTTCATGATGATATGTGCTACAAAGTGCTGTGTTTCAGTAAAATTAGTGACCTTTTTGGTAAAGTTAGTGACAGACACAGCTTAAAAAAGCCAAAATTCTGCAGGAAAACCAGAAGTGACACAGCAGAGGGCTGGCATAATGTCCAAGATACTGTCTTTTATTGTATTTGATGTTTGCTCAGACACATTTGACAAGTCTGCTTTCACATCTCTTCTCTAATAGCAGCTGTGCTCTGATGAGATATAATACCTTCAATTTCCAGCCTTTTTTTATTCCTCTTCACACCAAGGTGAAAAAAAATTCTGACAAAAAAAGTAACCCTCCCATCCATGTGAAATAAGAGTTCAAATTGCACGGTTTTGGCAGAAACATCTGAAAAAGTAATTAATGGTAAAGTAAACAGTTATCAAGAATGTCTGTCTGCAACAGGAATGCTCCCCATTGAGGCTTTTATTTATTTTACACTCCTATCTACTTAACCTTCTTTAACCTACCCATCTATCAAGAAACTATAGAGCTATGCATAGTGACTAGGCTTTCATCTAATAGAAATTTTGAAGCTCAAGAAAAATGACAGATATGTAACTTCCATCAAAAAGTTTATAACTCAGTGAATGATGACACAGGTTTAACTGATGAACTGATTTAAGAATCTGTTGTCACTTAGGAGTTTTAGTGCTTAAGTAAAATGTCTGGTCATGCTGTCAGAACTTCCTAAATTGCTTACTTGAACCAGCTCTATCTTTCTGTACATAACCCTTCTATGCAAACTTCTTTGTATAAAGAAATTTAAAAGGACGTCCTAGTGTTGCTTTCCACATAGGAAAAAAAGGCTGTAGTAAAAGGAAGAATTTAATAAAATTCAATGAAATCTTGAAGGTCTTGGGTATTTTTCTTCAAGTTGTATGATACTAGGAAAGTTTTGGATGGCTGGTTGGTGTGAGAGACTGCCCGCTAAGGATTAAACACTGTCAAAATGCAAAATAAAGCCAGTTTATTTCATTTTGCATGGAGCTTTTAAAGCTGTGGTCTAGGAAATGTGTTTTATTAGCTTATAACCACCTGTCACTTCAAAATATATAAACCATTTGCTAGAGAGAGCAATTAAACTGAAAATTCTCAGAGGATCACTTTAAGAAATGAATTATAAACAAAAAGAGATAGGAAGTTGATATAGACAAATATTATTTATATTGCAAATTAAACCAAATTATTTGCAATTCTTACCATTGAAATTATCTCAGATTTTACAATGTGACCAGATGAAGATATTATTTTGATTCTGAAATTATTTTACTCAGTAATGGAGCTCATTTATGAACTTGGTTTTGTGACTTGAAAGAAAGTGATTATATATTTCCAGTTGTTTTTCTTTTCCATTTCTGTTGGCCTTTTACTTTGAAACAAGACAGGTCAAACAGGAAAATGATGAATAATTCAAAACACTGAAATCAGAAGGCAGTGAAAAGCCTAGAAAGGTCTTTTTCAGACAACTCAGGGTATTAGCTGTTTCCTCTCATTTGGTAATTTGCAATTTTTTTCCCTGGAAAGAGGCAGGAAGTTATGTCCCTTTCTATTCTATGACAGTGGATACAAAAGTGTGACTTGATGAAAAAAAATCCTTTGAATATATTCATGTTGATGTTTTCCTATCAAGAGTAACAGACAAAGATGAGGAAAATTTTACATTAATACAGCAATGTGATGACATTTACCCTAATATCTAACACAGCTGTTTTACATGATTTGTTGGTTTTAGTTTACAGAAATAATTTTATCCTTAGATGTTTAAGTTGGTGTATTTGCTTAGATGCTTAGGTTTTACAGAAAAGCAACCATTCCTAAGTAAATTTAAGACAACGCCTTAATAATTTTATTTAAGTGGAAGAATTCCTTAGCTTCTTGTAATTTCATGCAGTGTTTATTGACTAGACATATGAAAAGAAGTAAATCAGTTATCACTAACACAGTCTTCTCAGGACCATCATGAATATATACATTTAAGCTAATAGCTTAATGTTCTCTTGATGTTCAGTTCCTTATGTTTATAAAGATGAGGCAGGCTTCACACAACACTTAAATCCTCTCCTACTCTTCAGTTTCAGAGTTGGACTTGATTTGTTCCCTCTAACTGTGAAAATAGCTAAAAAAAACCCATCTTCTAGCATATTTCATTATTTTCAAGATTCATCATTTCAAGTAATACTTTGTGTCAGTGAACATAGTGATGATTGGTAATGCCATAGTTTAAATAAATTTCTTCCCTTGTTTAGGATTCCCAGCCCAGTCTTAGTTGTTAGACATACATGTGGCAATTGTAAACAGGCAGAGCCACTCGGGGGATACCAATTGGTCTGACTGGGTTGGATTTCCTCTCTCCTATCAGTAAGTTTAGTCCTTCAGGCATGACAAGTCACATCAAGGGGTTTTGTGTAGTGCTTAAGCTCCTTAGGCCATTTAAATGTCCTTTGTATTCCATTATCTTTTGACGTGCACCTAGGGATAGCTTTGTTTCCTCACATCCCTATATTCAAGCGGTTCGTGTGTCAGCATGGTTCATATTCAGCTTCTCCGCATACTGTTGGTAGAGGGCTACTGGGTTGCATGTTTGGTAACTTTTAACATGTCTGTAAAAGCTTGGAGATGACAGGCAAATACATCTTTATGGCCCTTCTGGCAAGCAGTTCAGCCTTTTCTTGACAAAATATGCTGAACTTCTATAATTACAGAATTATTTACCTCATTAAAAGTCAAATCCATTGGATGAATAAGATAAGGTGTACAAGAAAGGCAGACATCCCAGGCTGGAAGTTTCAAACATCTCATATAAGTATTTCAGAATGTGGCAAAACAAACAGAGGTGAGAAATCATTACGTTGCTGGACAGAACACAAAGGCTGGAAGAGAACATCACAGAAACCGGAATTAAAAAATGAGGATGAAAACCTTACTCTGTCCATGATTCCATTCATGCTTCTACCCATTTTATTCTTTTTTACCGAAATAGTGGGTCTTATCAAGCAGCATGGTATGCAAGTCAATGGTCATTTTTATCAAACAACATGCTTGAGTAAAACAAAACAATGTGTGTTACAAAAACCATTATGTTTCTCTGGTGTTCCATCCAGTTTTGTAAACCCTCCATGGCAAAACTTTTTTTGTTCACTGTGCTTCCATGGATAGGAAATTTGGAGAAGTGTAGTAAGAAAAACTACAAAACTACCATTTACATGCTTTCAGCTCCCCCCAAAATAGAGTATATATGTTTAGCAATCTAAAATAAAATAATAAAAAAAGAGTAACTATGAAGGACCACAAATAACCTGAGATGATGTTTATCACTCTATTAAGCTTGTAACTTTTTACTATCCAAGCACTACGTCGTGGTAACAAAACAGATGCTATAATCCTTGTTTAATCATTTAATATTATAAACCCATTAATCTAGACAACAATAACAATAATAACAAATAGAATGTTCAGGGTTCAATGACAATAAACTTTTGTTTCTGACTGAACAAGAAAACAAGCTATTAGGCTTAAAATTTCCGGTAGTACTATGCAGTTCAAAGCAGAGGATAGGGAAAAAAAAAAAAAAAAAAAAGAAAAGAAAGAAAATGTCAGCTACATGCCACTTTTATACATTTATAATTTTAAAAGACACTTAGGGAGTGAAGTGGATAGAGGAATGGTAAGGTTCCCAAAGTACATGATAATTGCACTTAGTAGCAATACACCATTTTGATCGCATATTGAATGATGGACAGTATGAAAAATATAGACAAGTACCCTTCAATCTATATATAGTGAGTATTAATAAGCTCTGGGAATAAGATCATTCAAAAAACATTGGGCTGAGCAATGTCCAGTACACCTGCAGCATTATCTTAGGACATTCTATATGGAAGGGTTAGGTAATTTGTGTGAACTGCCTGACAATGTAAGTTTAACTGCAATTTCAGTAATTTCCATGTTACATTTACTCTATGTGCATAGGAATTTAGCCAGTTACATCTGACAGTAAAGAGAAATTAAGGTGTTTAGTTCTATTTGTTCTATACAGGACTGTCAGAAATTTTGAAAACAGAATTTTCTGAGTACTACTATAGCATATATCTTGATTATTCCCTGCAATTGTAAAGACAGAAGAAGAAAATCCATCAGCATATCATTTGGCATAATTTTGTGACCAAAAAAATGCATATTCATATATTCCAGTAACCAATAAAAATAATTTAAAGCAAATGTATTTCATGATAAGTAGATCCTTATAATGCACATGTTTAGGTAAGTGCATTTGTGTGTCTGTATACATTTGCATGTACATATACATATGCGCATGTGTGTGTGAACATATTTGCAGAGGAGGAAAACTTATTTTTCTAATTCAATAGGTTTTCTTAATTAACATTTGGAACAGCAGTGAAGGTATGTGCCAGATATTTGAACTGTACTGGGTTAATCTGGAAGTCAAGTTCTTAGCAGTATCTGTGTGCAGGAAACTCTGTTTCACACTGTGAGCAAAATAAAAAAAATTAAAAAAGGCAACTAGACAACTGCTAGCTCTGATCAGCTCTGCCATATTTTCCAAAAGCCCGTGAACCAGAACAGTGGGTTAAAAGGAAGTTGACCTGACACATCCAGGCAGACTGATAAACTGAACTGAAAACATTTCATCTTGCAGCTGATGCTAGGTGAAGCATATATGACAAATTGTAATGGCTGCAGGATAATGGATCACCTGTAAGGGCTCAGCGTTCGTTCACCAACTTGTGCTCCGTCTCCTGCTTTCTCCCATACACAGCAAGTAACTTTCCTTTCACAAGTCTTAGGGCTGCAGGGGAAAAACACAACTTTGGCCAGTCATTCAGCAGCCTCTACAAAACAAGAACACTATGTCTTTACACGTATATCTCTACAGCAGGACAAGGCTGTGCACTCAGAGTCACAGCTGGGGCCCTGTAAATCCTCACTTTGGGACAATGCATGTCTGGCTGGCACTACTGATCAGGCCTCTAAAGAAAGCAGTACCTGCAGCATTGTTAGGACTGAGAAACTATTTCTACCGGTATGCCATCAGCAGCTATTGCTAGTTATCACAGAAGATGCACTCCCTGGAAACGAGAGATTCTTAAAGGAAACTATGTATTCCTAAAATACTGAATTGTTTGATTAACCTGTACTACTAGAGCTATACTCAGCTGGGGTGACCAGTTTATACACTTTAGTTTATAAACAGATGAGCCAGACAGCAATATAAATATCACACACTTTTGTTTCTGGCTCACTGTTTCTCCAACTGCCTACTTTGCAACCTAGATCCCTCTGGGTGCAAGCTGTTGAGTCTGCCAGAGGAATGTGTGACATGAGGCACCAACCATGGAAAAGAACAACATATACACACAGCTCAGTAATACTGGAGGATAGGGTTTGCTTAGAAAATCCTGAACTCTCTTTCATACCTACTTTATGTTTAGTGTGAACCTCCACTTCTCATTATACCTAAGAATATAATTGAAGTGCTGTAGTTTGCTGCATTGCCCTATAACGGAAAGTATGGGGTTTCTGCACCCAAATTTATAAAATTTAACCCACAATTTATAGTAACTTAAACTGGGGTAACTTAATACATAGACAGGCCAAATGAACTTGTCTGGCTTGTCTGATACAGACATTTTCATATGGCACTATTTTAGAATAACATATGCATTAAGATTAAGCTCAGTAACAGTAACTACACACAAAAGTTTCCTCAGTTTTTCTGAATTAAGAACGTAAAAACATGTAGAAAATAATAATGCTTTAAGAGATTCACATGGATTCATCTATAGGAGCAATCTTCAACAACATCAGCAATGTTTTCTGGTTTCCATTCTTTTAACAATCTTGTTCCAGGTTTGCAGGAAAGTTGTCAATGAAACATTTCTCAGACAAAATGTGTTACAAACTAATAATTTTCTTTTATCTGTGAAAGTAGTTCCCTAACATATAACCAAAATATCTGTGAGTATCTCACAAAGATGTTCAAACACATTCCGGGAATACTCTCCGTTTTTCCTCTTCCTCGTCTACTTTCTAGATCTTGATTCTAAATGCCTATTGTGTAGAGTATATTTTAGCTCTTATTTCATCTAATCAGATACCAAACAAATATATTATATATCTGCAAAATATCCCAGGCTACATTTGCATTGTTGTAAATTGTAAATAAGACTATTTGTGGAGCTGGTAAGGTGAACGCGATGTTCATCACCATGAAACTAAATGACACGGCAGACATCCTTTGTTGACTTTCTCTACCTTGAAGCTTTTAATTTGATGCAGCACATGCCTTGCCTTTCACTTTTACCTATCCAGAAAATCCATCAAAATTAGTGGAATTACTCTGCTGTAAAAGTGTTTCAATGAGAACAAAATATTTCCAGAATTATTAGGAAAATTATTTTCCCAATAAAATAATTTTGTACTAGCTGAAAATAAATGCACAAGTAGCAACTGAAGATTCAGAAGAGAAGAAGTAAAATTTCAGGTTATCACTCATTACCGTTGTCCTCTGTCGTCTCATACAGCTAAGTTGGTAAAACATCTACTTTTCTACTTTTGTTATTATCACACTATATATTGCAAATATTTGCATTATTTGCATCTGTAAAGAAAGTAAGCAGCAAAACCCATCCAAGACAGAGTCAGTGACAAGACTTATTTTCAATATTTAGATTTATTTTAATCTGAACAATATCAAACTTCAACTCATAGTGGACCTTTAGTCCACGTAGTGAAATGTGGCATAAGTAGGACATAAAGTAGAGGAAAACTACAGTGATATTTGGAAAATTAAAATTAACATAACTGAGATAAACCAAAAGAAATAGGTCAGATTTTGGTAACCAGAAGATTAACAAGAAAATCAGAAATTACTGGTTTAAGATTCAGCTGATGCTTATTTATTAGGACTGGCACCAAAACAACTATTTTACTTTACATTGGTCCTTAACAGCGTGTAAACAGTCCACATCAGTTTCTGCAGGATGTGAAATAACAGGAAAGAGGTGAAACACTTACCATGGATAACTGCTAACCTTTGTCAGAGTCATCATGATCATCTATGTGTACCAATCAGATGCAAAGTATAGTATTTGTTCCTAGGTTTTCCATTGTTTGATTTTGAGAGAAAACAGTCACCCTTGCTTATGCATTTGGCTGTTCTCTGTGGTGAATACTGATACTCCTGTCAGACAATACGCAGGATCAGAGAACGGGAAGGGAGAATGCAACAGTAGGCTTGTGATATTCTGTAGAGCAGTGTTCTGGGTTCCAGGAAGACTGGCAGCAAAGCTTTGTTTTATAAGGAAGTTATCGCTGTGAAAAACAGTATGAGGATGCTCTGATCTGAGGATGCTCTATGTCAGTATTATTTCTCAGTGGAAACACAAAGTTGTAGCTGAAATATTTTGTTCACATGTTTTGTCTGCATACAGAATTTCTCATGTCTGTCCTTAGTTTTTCCTTCTTAGTCTGTCATCTTTATATTCTTTCTTTCTTGTTCTACCTTATTTTTTTTCTCAAGTCATCTTCTCCATGACTTTTCACTGAGTTAGTTTCTATTTCCTATTAACTGATCAATAATATTTTTTTTAGATGGTGATGAATGATAATAGTAATAATGATAAATATTAAATATATTATAATATTAATATTAAAAAACTACTAAATGGTAAGCTGAATTCTGTAATTCCAGTTCGTTATTGTGAAGTTGTGGTGGGTTGATCTTGGCTGGCTGCCAGGTACCCATCAAGCATCTCTCTCATTCTCCCTCCTCAGCAGGACAGGAGGAGAAAATATGATGAAAACCTCATGTGTTGGGATAGAGAACATAGAAGGACTTTGTGGGTGATGTGACACTTGCAGGCAGTCTTGGGCACAGTGACCATGAAATGATAGAGGTTTTGGTTCTCAGAGAAGTAAGGAGGAAAGGTCAGCAGAACTGCCATCTTGGACTTCTGGAGGGCAGACTTTGGTCTGTTTAGGAGCCTGGTTGACAGAGTCCCTTGGAGGGCAGTCCTGAAGGGCAAAGGAGTCCATGAAGGCTGGACATTTTTCAGGAATGAAGTCTTAAAGTTGCAGAAGAAGGACATCCCCATGTGTTGAAAGCTGAGCCAGAATCTTGGAGGAAGATCAGTCTGTCTGACAGAGAGCTAGAACTCTGGGGAAAAGAAGAGAGTTTATGAGCTTTGGAAGAAAGGGCAGGTCACCCAGGAGGCCTACACTCCAAGAATGTTGTGAGTGAGCAGGGAGAAAATTAGAAGGGCCAAAGCCTAGCTAGATAATCATCTGGCTAATGCCATAAAAGATGATAAAAAATGTTTCTATAAATACATTAACAACAAAAGAAGGGCCAAGGAAAACCTGCATCTTTTCTTGGATGTGGTATCTCCTCTTTCAGGGAGGTCCCTGAAAGAAGGTTGTAGTGTAGAGGTAGATATGTCTCTTCTCCCAAGTAACAAGTGATAGGACAAGAGGAAATGCCGTCAAGTGGTGCTACAGGAGGTTTAGACTGGATATTAGGAAAAAAAAATTCACTGAAAAGACTAACAAGCACTGGGACAGACTGCCCAGGGAAGCAGTGGAATCATCATCCACATTTAAAGATGTGCATATGTAGTGCTGGGGGGCATGGTTTAATGGTGGACTCAGTGCAAGGTTTATGGTTGGACTCAATGATCTTAAAGGTCCTTTCCAATGTAAATGATTCTATGATTCTAGATAACTGAGATTTATATGAGTAGGGGTTGAAGATCAGCTTTACTAAGAAAAGGGCAGAAGAGGTAAAAAATTAATTATAGCAGATATAAAAGAAAAAAATGTCACATTTTACACACATAAATTAGCTAAATCACAGTATTCACCATTTTACAAAAATGGAAAAAAGAAGGCATAAATACTAACAACCTCTGGAATTGATCTCAACATGACAAGGATTTTTATAAATGAAAATAGTAGCACTGGCCATTAAAAATATGTTTGCAATAATGATATATATGCAGAAATCAAATGCAGAGAGAAGGCAGGGCAGAACTCAAAATTCACTTAATGACAAGCTGTAGTGTACTGTGTTAAATGAGCTGGCTAAATATAGTACTTGTGCATTTCAGTGAAATAGCAAAAGATAGTGACTCAGAGAGAACTCAGAAGACTTCTTCTATCTTGCAACAGTACAGGTAGTAGTGTTTTGTAAATGGATAATTTGCCTTTTCTTCCAGAAAGAAGCATAATATTGTAAGGAAGACCATGTAATGTAATGAAATATTTCCTTCTTGTATTCCACTAAGAATTTTGTGCCAACATTTGCAACAGAAATGTGATTGCATCAATGTCAACCACATTAGAAAACAAAGTAGTAGTTAATTTTCTGTAATTGCCAGTCATTTTCAGCAACTTTGGTAACTAGAACTGCTAAGAGTTAGTCACATTGGCAACATGAGCAGAAAAAAGAAGAATTAAAAATTTCTTTAAGCAGAAAAGAGACTCAGACCTCAGAGCCTAAACCTTCTCATATTAAAGGCATCAGTAGAAATTCCTTTGTCTTTAACAGTAGCCGAGTGAAGCTTATATTTTTTGGCCCATCAAAGGACTTGTTCATCCAAGAAAGTGCTAAAGAAGTAGAAAACTACTCATTTTTCATTGAAGTACTCCTGGGAAGAATTTTCAAGGACCAGGGATGAAATGAACAGCCTTTACTGAAAAAGTTTTCCCGGTTGAGGAGAGCCCTTCTTACTGCATTTAAAATATAAAGGGAAAATTTCATTTATTACACATAGATTCTTGAAAGAAATACTAAAACAGGAGCAAGAAATGTGCTGGTAAATTGTAGTGGGTACGGTGAAAGCAAGAGCAATCAGCACATTTCTTTGAGAGGGTTATTTGAAATCACGATTAACACTCCACATATCGCAGTCACACCACATGCACATGACATTTAATATGTACTGTTGGCAGTTAGATAACCTCACAAGTGGTGGTTGAAGAGCCCATCTAAGTTTAGGCTTTCTCTCATAGTATGCATTTAAATTGATATTCCTGCAATATGTGGTTACTGAGCCTCTCACTTTCTCGGAGAAATACTGGATAGCCAGTAATTCCTAACATGACTATTCTGTCAGATACACCTGATATACTTTCATTTTCCCCCAGAATGAAAACTAAAAATCAACAATAATGTCTTCAGCACCAGTAGGCAGCTGACTCAATAGTCCCAAAGTCCAACTAAACACATGTTCCTCATTAATGGAATAAATCTATGGAGACCTACAAAAATGGTGTTGAAGACCTAGCTCTTCTCACATATCCAACATATGCTTCTTGTACAAAAGTAAAGTGTCTAAAGATAGAGATTATTGTTTGTGTCAAAGCATTTTCTGTGGCATCTATAGTAGAAAATGGTATCTTATTCAGGTTGATATTATTTTCTTCTTAAACACAGGAAAAGCATATTCTGTAGCAGCTCTGCAGTCTTGTCACTGTTTAAAAAACCTTGAACTATTTTCAAAAGCATGATCAGCAAGCACCGGTATCTCAGTAATATATTTCCTAAAATTTTAATATTTTATTTCCCTGTATTTACACATCTTTGACTGTAGCAAAAACATAAACTAGAAAGACAAATTTGCAGGATGGAATTATTCTTGTTTAATAGCCTATATAATGAGAGTTGTTGCATGTTGTCTTGTGTGGTTTTGTAAGCATTTTTATTTTTTTGGCTTTGATGGCCTTTGATTTATTTTTTTCAAATGCCTTTCATTTTGTCTGGCCGTGGAAGAGGAAACAGCAAAATACCAGGAGAAATGTCTCATGTTACTGTTAGGCCAAAAATGCTGGGAAGTATGTGTACAGGTCTATATGAGAAAAGTAAACTGGGTACAAAACAGTAGCTAGTCTTGTGCCATAGCTAAAAACATTTTCCATTGAATTAAAAAAAAAAACCACCACCACCAACAACAACAACAACAAAAAAAAACAGAATAAAAATATCACTATAGCTATAGACAGGGTTAAAAAGTCCAGCAAGTGTACTGCCAGTCTGACAGCAGAAAACTAAAAAAAAAACCACAAACCAGAAGTATTTGAAACTGGTCTCTAGACTACAGGTAACCTAATTTACGTTTTCTGTTCTTCTTTTACTTTGGTTAAATCTTTGAGTTTTAATTTCAGCATGAGATTGCTCCCAATTTCCCAATAGTGAATTTAAAATACATACATATGTGTGTATATAAATATATATATACATATATATATATAAAAGTATACTTTCAACTCTCATTTATCAGGGAATATTTTACTTGTGTTATTTACTTGTTAAATCATGTAATTAGCTGCTTTAGTAAAACCTTAATCTAGGGTTGGAATATTCTCCTGATGTATGTCTTCGTATTTTGCTACCCTCATTCGGTGTTTGTTCTTATAGTAGGTTTAGGTACAAGAGCGTCAATTAGCTGATCAAGTCCCAGTATGACTTTATGATTCAAAACATCTAAGGAATTTCTTTGACTTTTACGTACACCGGCGTTCACATCTGTGAACAACCTCGCTGCTGGAGAATGATGACAAACATTCCTGATGCGATTTGTCCAAAGCACCTCTTTAGATTATAAATAGTAATATATTTTGCTATACAACAATTTCTTCCTGTGAACAAAGCACTACTGCTCAAGACTCACAGAACTGTAGCTGAAACTTCCCTTAACTGGCCAAGAGAAGTCTGAACAAGTCCTTTCCATTACAATGTGGAGTAAACTGGCAGCCTCACTCAAGCAAATGTATAGTCAAGTCAGACTGTCTATATGAAATGGTATGGGTATGCAATATTAAAGGAGCTAGGTATGCCACAGGTCAGGTTGTTCTACCTCAATTAAATGTTGTCAACCAAAGAATAAATTTCAGCAACAGACTTCCTATTTTTTTGCCATATTCAATGAGTTCTAAATGATTTCTAAGGCTGTGGAGGAAATAAAAAAAAATAAATAAAAAAAAAAAAAAGAAGAGAGGATGTCTTTTTACTGGAAGAGCAGCAAAAATAGCAATAGAGGAGCAAGTGGGATGGATTTAAAATTATTACTTGTTGTATTATATCATTGCTATTTTATTACTGCTGGCAAAGAGATTGGCTATGGTATAACAGAAAATGAAATTACAGAAAAGCTCAGTCTGAACACTACTGCCACTAGAATGCCTTTCAGTGCATATGTAATGTGTGTCTTCTAGTGGAATTGTTTAGAAGATACACGTATGAAGGAAAAAAGAAGTTTGGATGCAGTACATATACATGCATATGAACGCAAGAGAAAATGTAAGTGGTTAAAAGGTAAAATTCTAAAAGCCAAAAAATACTGCATTATGTTCATTCCAATACAACTCCATGTGCCTTTTTATTTATGCACAAGCCTATTTGCAGATGCCAGGCTTTACTCTGAAAAGTAATATAATATGTTGTCATCTTCCCCATTTATCCGATAAAGTGGAAACTTGCATACGTCTATGCTAAGTTGCAGCACATATATTGGTAATATTTTTCTAATTAAATTATAATTGTTCAGCAAGTTTAAACCATTATGCAAATTTTGATAGACATAGAAGAGATTCTTCATAAAAGAAAGAGATTCCTAAAAAAAAAAAAAGAGTGGTCGGGCACTGGAATGGCCTACCCAGGAAGATGATCAAGTCACCATCCCTGAAAGCACTAAGGAAACCGATAGATGTGGTACTTCAGGGCAAGCTCTAGTGGCCGAGATTGTAGGGTGTGGGTTGTGTTTTTGTGTGTGGTTGGACTCAGTGATTTCACAGGTCCTTTTCAACTGTACACTTCTGTGATTCTATGATCTGAATCTAAAAAATGTAAATGATCTGTTTATTTTCTCCTTCATTAGCTATGTGCTAGAAATAAGTAACTGCAGCATTGGCCTGGAAAAGAACCATATGCTTTAAAAAATGAAAAATATATCTTTTAGTTTTATTTCCACGCTCTGAGTAGTTTGCTGTTAAATATTTTGATAAGCTAAAACAAATGTCCATTTGTAGACTGTCTTATCTGAAATATAGTACTTTCTATACTTCGGGCAGAAATACAGAAAGTGGTAAGTATAGAGTAATAATACAAGAACAAAGTTGGGGGGGGAGGGGAGGGGGTGGAAAGCAATCAAGCTATAAACAACGACCCCAGAGGGAAATATGAGCAAAAATTGTTAGACATTCTTGAGACTTTTCCAAAAACATTGTGCAAGTTATACTATGTAGGTTTTTTCAAAATTCTGTTACAATTGCAGCCATCTTTCTTATTTCCTGCTCACTTAAAGAGAGACTTTATGAGCTGGATTATTGTTACTTCAGTTTGTGCTTGGTTTTTAAATGTGCAGCATTTTCAGGTCTATAGAACAGTCATTTGAAGTCTGGAATGAATACCTGTTTTCCATATGATATGTTAGAAATATCCACATACAGTGGCAATCTTAGGACTTCAGAAGTTACTTGACATTTTATTTTGTTTTAAATGACAGTAACACTCATTGTTGTGTATAACATACGTTAAAAAAAAGAAGAAAAATTACGACAATTCAAGGTTATTGGGCCATTCAGTAACATATAGGGAGGTGCAATGAATTCCTTTCATGCCTTCTGCATAAACATGCACTCCAGAGTCATTAACAGCGTGAATGATAGGCTGAAGCTTGCCACAGTTGCTGTGCAGCCAGCATCTTCATTTACAAAGAGAATTTGCCTCCCATGAGTTATTTCAGTGCAGATCAGTGCATCCGGATGTAAACTGAGTACATTTTAATTAATGCATCTACATGATAGCAAGCAAGTCTTGAACTATGTGAGTCAAAGGTCCAATTTGAATAGGTGTCTAGTTTCTGATAGTGTTGAAATAATCAGCGTGTAGAAGATCAGCAGAAGCAAAAGAAAGTTACAAGGAATAACAAGGATGTTACATCTTTGACCTTCATTTAAATAGCTGAACTTGGTATGCCCACGAAAGCACCCCTGGTTGGACTACCAGCTGGTGTAAATCAAAGTGACTCCATTGATTTCAAAGGCGATACATCTGTTCATATTATCTGGCAGCCTCCAAAATTGCAGAGTGAGTAAATGTGACACAAAATGTAGTATCAGAAATCAGAGACTTAGCATGAAGCTATGGTCTCTTTAATATCAGTGGCCAAATTCCCATTGAAATTATTAAGTATAAGCTTTCAACCTCAATCTTTAATTGAATTGCTACCAGGAGAACTGCCAAGTCCAAACTTGCAGACTGTTCATACAGCATTACAATTTAGACTTTCAAACATATTATTAGACACGCTTACCTACATGAAAGTTTCAAATACCCAAATAGAGGTGTAATAAACCAAAAATCAGTGTTGTCTCCTCTCCTTTTTCTTCCTGTTCTCCTCTGTAAGCCTGGTTTTGCAGATGAGCCTTATCTTCCCATCACTTGCTTTTCTTGCTATTTTTTCAGTCTCTCATCAGAGTGATTTAGATTTACATTAAAATAGCTTGAAACCTTTCCTATATTAAAAAACCTAGGTACACTAAAACCTGGATTTTTAGAAGCTAAATTAATTAACTCAGTATGAACCAGGCTCATATCCATTCATCTTAATCTGATTCCCCATTAAGCTACGCTGCCGTGTCATGAAATGGGTCTGCCATATTGACAAATTGACATCGCACCATTTTAACTGAAGTCTGTTTTAAAACTCACTGGAACTGGTGAATCCCAAAGAGCTGCATAAAGGTTAAATCATGCTGAACTAAATGGTGCAAAATCACTGTAAGTGAGATGTGTCTGTTAACTTTAGACAACTGCTGTATAGACTTTCACCTCTCAGCTAGCTATCTAGACTCTTTTTTTTAGTCAGTAAAGGGAGAGGCACTTTGAGGCCATGACTCATTTGGCTAATTTTAGATGCCTGCCATCAGAGAGGAACTGCGCCCTAGAAGTCTTTCTTTCGTGCCATCAGTTACAGACAATCCATGTAAATAGCTCAAATACAGACAAATGCTTAGTAGGTACCTAAAAGAGAGCAGATGAAGATCACCCTCTGTGTATGAATAAGAGTGTGATTTTGCTGCCTTTATTATTTTGAGCTATGCTTTACAGTAGTAATTGCATACATTCTTTTCCAGGTAATGCTTAATTTGACTGAGTTTAACAAAATTAGGCCATCTGAGTACAGGTGGGTATAGTCACTGTTATATCAGACTAGACTGGTTTAGGTGTTCCACAGTAATTTAGAGAACAGGGAACGTGTAGCTGGATGAAAGATGCTAATTTCTTTGCTTTGTGAGATACTTACTTAAATTTAACCTTCTTCTTTAAATGTATATATAAATACTTGTATAAAGTTTTTTGTGGTACTGTCTACATAACATTATTGACAACCTTAAAAGTTAGAGGAAATGAACAGTAGTGCCAAGCAGAACAAATACTGAATACTAAGGAAAAAAAAATAATAAAAAAAGCTGAACAAATACTAAATTATACCCTGGTCTTATATCTTCACCCTGCAGAATGAAACAAGTAAAACCATCTTACTACACAGTCAACTGAAAATAATAATAATAATTGTGTGTAACCTTTCTTGTTGTTTCTCTTTTGTGATTTATATCACAAAATTGCTGCTATGAGGCTTTTGAGTGAAAAAAAAAAATCCTCAAAGTTATTCCTACAACTTTAAACCATTAATGTAAAGACAATAAAAGCAATTCAGAACCTGGAAATGTTACGCTTTTTCCTGCAGTACCCTAGCAGCTCAATTAAGACTGTATTGGATCAGGTTCTTGCTTACAACTCTACTCAGGTTTATGATCATCTAAGTGGTCAGATCTTAATCAAACAGTGGTGATATTTAAGGGTAGAAATGAAAGTAGTTTGGTTTTTTTTTGTGTTTTTTTTTTGTTGTTGTTGTTTTTTTTTTTTTTTTACTTTTCGTTGTGTATCACAGCTTTTGTTATCTGATTCAAATACCATTTGGAAAGCTTTCATATGTTGCTGAAAAGCTCATAAGTGAAATCAAGAAAGAACAAACTCAGTCAATTGTCAGCATGAAAACGGAATTGAGAAGGCAACATCACAGCATTGGATTCACTGGGACCCTGGATAATTATAGAGAAAACACACAAAATCATTAACTGATATTCCTCTGAAGATAAAGTTTTCTCCTGGTTTTGAGGCTAAAACTTACTCTTGTATTTAAAATCAGATTATGTATTCTGTGTTAAATTCTGTATCATGGAATCAGGTTTACTTGTATGTTGGAAAACAGTGAAAGTAGAAGACCTCCTCTTGAATTTAGACCTTCTTGAAGAGCAACTTCACCATGGATACCTTGGAAACAGTACTGGATAGCTTAAATTTGGTCCAAAATATATAATTTAGCATGGAGCTTTGGCTGATTTTTCATCTCTTTTACTACATACTCTTATCTCAGCAAAATACAAATAGTTTGGTTTTATTTTCGTCTTTTAATCCAGACTTTGAAAATGTGCAAAACCAGTATTAATGTTAATTTATTTTTCTATAAACAAGATTATCTACATTTTTGCATTATATGAACATTAAATGACAGACATTTTATCTGTTCTTAACTTTTCAAATGCTTTGCTTTCAATTTTCAATTTCAACAATGGTTACATGATGGTGTAGGCCCTCTGGAGATGCCAGATAATAAGGTATACACTATATTTATTAATTTTTGTTAATTTCTTCAGATTATGTGCAACACAAAAGTGGACCAATAATTACTCCTGGTAAAGAATGATATAAATTATGGAAGATTTTCTATAGAAAATAACAACAGCAGCAAAATCAGCAAATGATAGGTCTAGCCAGATGACTTTACCTGCCTCATTTCAGAAAGATGTGTGTACAATACTTCACTATTCACACTAGAAGAAAAGGCAAGAAGCATTCTCTTTGTAAATATTACATTGAGAAGGTAGATTTAGTTTTAATTTTGAATGACAAGTCAAGAATGTTGTTTAATGCAAATCCCTTCTGAAAGAGAACATACAACAAGACACCATTTATTATTTATCATTCACTTTCTGTGCTTCATTATATACATATCTGCTATAAGGATTTTATGCCATTGTTTGGTCTAAAAGGATAAGAATGTACTTTCAGGGATGAACCCAATCTGTACTAAGGCAACACTACTCATTTGTTTAGGGTGGTTTTTGTCACTCCTCATTCTGTAACCATAGAACCTTCCATTTTATTACACTGGAATACGTACTTAGAATATTTTTCACAATTTATGAAGCATAGCTTGAAACCAGTAATTTAACACCAGTAAGCTAATGAAAGAGGGAAACATGGTTTTCCTCTTGTTTTCTGGGGATTTTTTGTTTGTGTTCAACGTTTGTGCAGCTCCTAGCACGATGTGGACCTGATTTAGTAACAGCATCCTAGAATTTTGCAATAATACAAATAAATTGTCATTGCATCACCATTTGGTAGAGAGAAAATGATTTTTGCTTCTCAGAATAGTAGTAAAGCTTGCTATTCAGTACTAAAAGAGGAAGAAACATATGGCTCTTCGCATTGCTTTGTGCCCTCAGAATATCTGTATCTCAGGTATCAAGGCTTGTCACGCATACATGATCACAGCAAGGCTTCACACAAGATAAATTCTACCTAAAAGAAAAAAAAAGCCACCTAGAGGTAACTCTAATTATAGCATTTTTTACTGGAAATGCCAATTTTACTACAATTCCCAGGATTCTTCAGGGGCTGGAATGTGCCTGTCCAAGAAGCAGTAAAAATTGAAATTTATGGACAAATACTAAAGCTACTGATTATGCATAAAAAATTTTTGTGGTGTCATATACCACATCCCATTTGACAGATTTGGAAAGAAAAGCAAGATATCGCAAATACACACAACAAAATAAAATAAGACAGAACACAGTCAAAACAGTCCACTATCCTACCTGAATCAGAGATTAGTGCAGGAAAACATAACTGTGATAAATGAGACAATTTTAATTTATTTATATGGCTAGTCTGAAAAAGTGTGATCCCTTGACACATTTTTGCATCAATAAGATAATAGAAAATGTAGTTCTGAAACAAAATGCATTTATGTGTACCTAATTTTATTTTTGTTAGAGAAATGTGAATATTAATTTTAATATATGTGCAGTCTAAGTAGCTGCAGCTTTTTGATAAAGAAATTTTCCTTTTCTATGCAAGCATTTTTTGTTCATTTATTATTAGATTAAAATTTAGAAGGGACTACAAAGCTCAGTTCCGTAGGATAACATCGCTCCTACTAATGACTGAAGATTCATGCAAAAAATTTTAGTATATGAAAAGCAGAAATGTGAATATCCAAACTAAGAGTCTTCTTTTTCCATCAAAATCCACTCATTAATAAAATGGAGGATTGAGCAAGGATTTTTTTATTATTGTTAGCCATCCTTTTTTTCAAGATATGATGATGTATTCTTTGCTGAGGAATTTTGTCACTGCCTCCCAAAAATATTAGTTTATCTAAAAATCCCTTATAAACTTTTCTGAAACTGCACAAGTATTTATTTCAGATTATTTTCTTACTTTAAGCAGTAGAAAAACGAAGCAGAGCTTTCCTTTTTGTCTTTTTATCAAATCAAATGCTTGTATCTGAAGCCAAAATTTAGTAGCAGCCCTAACTGTACTTCTTTTAGTCATTTTGTATTTTATTCATTTCATCCAACATGAGTAAATGTGGAGAATCTTGTATGAATTATTTGCTTTTCCCATTTTGACAGTTTCCACAGCTAGCAGAAAACCTTAAGGATTTACTAGCAGCTGATGACAAGACTAACAGACCATTTTGAAAATACAACCAGAAACTAATTTAGAAGAATGCCTCCAAACAATCAAAGATGATGGAGCAAATATTTAGCAATGGTGCATATTGTGACAAAAGCATATCCTTACTTTCCTGAAACAGTTTCTGGCTCCAGCATCTCAGAGTATTTTTGACAGTGCCCTTGTTCTTTATTACACAAGTTCTACCATGGGGCAAATTGTCCTTAAAAAAAGACTCATCTAAGTGCCAAACAGAGCTTTGGTCTTCAATCCAGCTCACTTTTCTGTAATAAAAAAAATAAAATTTAACTCAGCACAGTTATAATTTAATGTTCCAATTAATTACTTATCTCACCTGGAAAGAAAATATTGGAAATAAAGAAAGCATTCAGCAAATTCAAGATTTGTACGCTATACTGAATTTCAAGACTCACATTTTTGTGGCAGCATTTGGTCTAGTTATAAGGCTACGGATATTCTAAAAGTTTACTTTATAGATTATTTATATGTATTTGCAGCTTTTAAAATAAGTCATATTTTATTTGTGTCTTAGGGTTGGTCAGTCTTGAGTTCTCATTTTTTCCACCCACTGATTTATGTATGCCATCTAATTTTTATCCATTTACTCTATACTACACCAAAATTCATTTTTTATACAATTTTTTGTTTAAACTATTCTATGTCTTTATCTATTGGATTAAAAAACCTTCACAGACATGACAGAATCTTCTTTATCATACAAGGCAAATGTGTTTGTTAAATAAATCTTTCTTCAACAGGTCTTGATCACAGTGTTCTTTTAACTAAACAGAATACTAGTAACAAAAAGAGGTATCTTTTTCCTCAAAAAAATTTCAAAACCTAATTTTGACTTAATGATAAAATTGCTGAAGGAATGATAAAGAAATTGTTGTCACAAACACATCCTCTACCAGAATTCGCTCTACTTATGGGACGAGTAGATTGGGTAGTAGGGAGAATTTTTGTCACCTAAATCATTATCAAGCACCAGAACAGGCTGCCCAGGGAAGTGTTTCAGTCACCATCCCTGGAGGTATTTAAAAGAGATGTAGATGTGGTGCTTAGTGACATGGTTTAGTGGTGGACTTGACAGCATTAGATTTACGGTTCCACTCGATCTTAAGGTTCTTTTCCAACCTAAATAATTCTATGATTCATCACAGTACATGTTGACTAAAACCATGTATTTCTATAATGATGTAACCCACAAGCCCAATGTCAGAATGGATTTGGATGCAATATGAAATAGCTTATGCCAAGAAGTTGCATGTGCTATACAGGGAGGACGGTGTAACATTGATTGATGATTGACCTTCCACATTGGACTGCTTTATATCTTTATGATGTAAGACTTTTGAAGGCCAGTGTTTCAGTGCTGAAATTCTGGCCTTTCAAATGTCTCATGGGGAAGAAGGGAAGCTATACTGTGCCTTACCAACCAGTATATTCAGCAGTCTGCAGCAACAAGGACATTTACCCTGTATTAATTCATCCAATATAAAATCAAAATATAAAATCAGTACTTAAACCACATGCTTTATTAATTAGCTTCTACTATACTTTGTTTAATCATTAAAAGAAGACTTTAGCCCAACAAGATACAGTCCTGACTCTGCAGGGAATGCAATGCTTTCAGAAAGTATAGTGAAGAAATCTACCCACAGCTTCCTTTTCTTTCTCTCTTTTTCTGTCCTTCCTTTGTATTCCTGTAAAACGTTAATGTGATAATTTCACCAGTACCATTTCCTAATCAGTAAAAAGTATCCTGAGACAGAGCTGCAGAGTTTGTCTGGTCTAAAAAGTTTGCTTAGCCTGAACTCCGCAGTCACACTGGGACTTTGCAATGTTGGGTTTGTTGGTTTATTTTGGCTCTGAGTTGATCATCACTAAATTCTGCCTTCTTATATTTTACAGTGGTAGGTTTTTGAATAGGACTCACTGTGACCCCACTGGAATTTTATATTCTTGCAGTCAAAAAAACACCTCTGGCTTAAATAGGTGAGTTGTGACTGGTAGAGGGATGCAGACAGAGTTTTAGATCCCCTGGGTCCTACAAATAGGAGGGGTCTTTTTAATCCTCTTTCCTGAATAAGAGACCATGTCATGCTGCCTGTTTTGTTTCAGGAATAGATGGGACGCTCTGGCCCTTCCATATGAATGGGGAATATGAGAAGAGGAAAACGTGGCTGGATTAGATTTGGGCTAAGTAAATGTTGATCTTTCCTCACCTGCTCTTGACAAGTCTTCACCTCACTGAAACATTTTTATTAAATTTTAATCAAAAGCACAGAAAAGATTGTTGATTGTAGGAATGTCTAACCCAGCTCTAAGTTTCTGTGCTAGGCCAGTTTATGGATGTTAACAGTGCCACACTGACATTGAGTTTAATGTTGTTTTACATCCTAGGTGTCCTACGAATTGTCACAGAACCCAAAAGGATCAAAAAATTCTGTGACTACATAAGTGTGACAGAGTGAAGAGCCCAAGCCTTTAGGAAAAGCTGAAAACTAACTTGTGTTCAGGTTTCCTCCGCATTTTTCATTCCTGATGCCAGTCTTCTGTGAGATCACAATTTGGTTATGGGAGGAGGGGAGAACTTGTGCTGAGACCCCAGTTTAAGAGTCTATCAAGTATTTATTTGGGGGAACACAAGCTTGCATCTCATCCATGGTATCTTTGATCACAAATAGATGGCCTGCCCCTCTTTTTGGAAGTCATACACGATCAAAGAAATCTTTTATTTAGAGATGCAAATACTGCTGTCAAGCCCAGAAAATACATACAAATGACAATTTTTTACAGACCTGCATTGTACTTCAAAAGAGTGCTTTTTATTTAAAAGGTCATGACCATTTTGATATCAGATACTGCTATTTGTGAGAGGAAGGTTCAGCAACCTTTTCTTCTTCTGACTTAAACATCATATGAATATGTGTATTAAAGTAAAGCTGAATCTCTTAGAATGAGGAAATGAATTTTTTAACAGATGTTAAAAGGCTAATAAGTTTACAACTCTCAGCACCCAGTGAGAATACCAGATTTTTATACTACAATAAAAAACTACCAGATTTCTGAAAGTATGTGATCTCTTGAAAAGAAAAATCATAAGAAACTTGGATCAGATGTCTATTATTTGAAAAACTTTACAGTCCACTATAGAGTGCTTTTGGCAGGGAAGTAGGAAATGAGTTGGAAAGCATTAATAAACTTTCAAGACACTTGAAAACACCAGCTTATAGTACTTGATCTTTAAGTGAACTCTAGATTACTTCAATTTTTTTGAAACCATAAGTAGTGCTTAGAAAGAAAGACAGTTTATCTAAGTTTAAAAAAAACAACAGCAAACAAAAAAGCAAACAACAAATCAACCAAGGAGGGAAAAGAAAGTTTAGCTTGGACAAAAGCTAGAAGAGACAGAAAAGTCAGTACTTGGAAATTGTTACTTTTTGGCATTGAGTTTGATTAATACTTTAAGTATTCCACAGAAAGAAACATGAAATTTCAGTAGGATTCCATTTTAACTTCACTTACATGTTACCAAAGTCCATTTTATAATGAATTAATAATAAAATGTCATTAGTCTGGCACAGCAGCACAAGAAAGGAATGTCAGCTAGTTGATAACAAGAAGAAGAGGGTACATAAACTTTGCCGATCAAAGAATTGATTCCAGAACAGCAGTTTGTACCACTGGCTTGACAGGCACTAATTTGTTCAGGTATTAAGCCAGATCTACTTTACTCCTCCATAAAAATGTTAAGTGCTTCAAATTCAGTACAAGGCTATGTACAGCCAGCAAACCCCAGTGAAAATACTAGCCTCTGAAAAGTGCTGTTTCTAAAAATGGTAGAAAACTTTGGAATTCAGCCAGCAACTTTTAAACATTGGGTGTTTACAGAGTTCTTGCTTCTTTTTGCAAAAGGTCTGAAAGCTGTTTATGTACATACAGTTGGGGGTATTTTTCATATTTTTTTTTTTTCAAATGGACCAAAACAAACTCCCAACAGTCTTTCTCCTTTTATTTAATGCAAATTTATCAAGACTTGACTGGTTCTCCTAAAAGCTTTTTCTGAGGATTGGAAAACATGTTTTACGTGAACTCAGGCACCTTAATTGAACAATGTGTATGAGTGTAACGAAGCCTTAATAACACAGTGTTTTATCCAGAATATTAATTAGGTGTTATGCTGAATGGGTATTAAGAAGAAATAAAAGCAAAACAGTTTTAAAGAGTACATCTATAAATCCCCTACCTTTCAACTTTCCTTCTTGTGATCTTTTTATCAGTTCTTCAGTTACATTTGAATTTTGTAAGACTGAAAAGACTTATGTTCATCATTAAAAACAAAACAAAAATAATTTTCTTGAGACAAATCTTTCTTGCCAACTGTGTATGTCAATAATAAACAAGGATGAGATCAGGACAGCAGCTTTCTTTCCTTTCACTCAGTGTTCTTAACTTAATGCAAATAAGACCATTTGTGGTTATATCAAAGCAGATTTGAACAGATAAACTCTGTGCAGTAGAAGTACTTAGGTATAAATCTTTGAACACTAAAATAAACCACTTTTGTGTGTATGCTGATGCAATAGGTATCAGCCTGCCTAGATAATTAGATGCATATAACTATTTTCTTCACAGAGTAGAAGTTGCTTTAGGTGGAGTCAGAAAAACACACTTCCAAAGGATTTGAAAAAGCTTTCAGAAAAATACTATATCAGAGTTCTGTTTTAAATGGCATAGGAATCAATTCTACTAGAAGGTATGATATGCCAAACTAATAATTTCCAATATTTGCAGCACAGGAAGAGAAAGAAAATCTGATCATAAAAGCCTTCAGAAGGTGAACAAAAATGAAGAGATGGAGGTGGACACTATTCAATGACCATCCAGAGTCTATCACTTCTTGTTGTGAGGCTAAGGTAAGTCAGAGCAACTACTGAACAATTTTTCTACTGTTCTTCAAATTCATCCTGATAAGCTTACAGTCACCAGAGAGACATTTTGGTTAGCGAGTTTCTTTTAAATTACAAATTGCTTACTAAGGCTTTGAAATTTTTATTTTAAACTGAAATAGAGAAAAGGAGAGTTTTAACCCAAAAATGAGATTGTTAAAACATCACATATCTGAAAACACAACTGTGGAGCATAGAGCACAGAACTTCATTGTTTGTCACTATTTATACTCTTATGGCAAACCATTGTCACAAAATTCTGAAGAGCTACCTGTGGTGTGGGATTATAAACCTAATCATGACTGCCTTATTTTTGCTGGAGCAGGGCCTTGCATATTTAGTACCACGGAACTCAATGGAGGAAGAGACTCCTAATAGTCAAGTCGGCACTGACACATATCATTAGATAAAATGGTGCAAATAGCTTTGAGATAGACAGGCAGGCGGAAAGGCAATAGGGATATAAAGAGAGACTTGACTTGAGAGCCACTGTTGTTGGAAAAAATACCAGTGGTTGAATTTGAATAATAATTATACCTGATGTCTCTTCTTGCCATCTTAATAGCATTACAGTAATTCTTTCTGTGCCACTTTGTCAAAAACTGCTTTTCCAGGGCCATGCATTCCTCAGGCATCACTTAGCAGAAGGCCAAAAATGTATGAATTTTTTAAAAAGTCTACATTTTTCCTTCAGAATGATAACTGAGCCCAGAGGTGACCCTTACACACAATTGCAGTTATTCAGGTCTAAAAAGCCAGCAATTTCACATGTAACTATATCTTCCAGTTTCAACAGTAGGGCAGACTGTCAGCTCCCTAATCTATCAGCACTTGTTCAGGCTAGTAAATGAAGACTGGTGCGTACTAGCAATATCTATTTGCTACAGGATACGCACTCAAGAAAATCACGAAAAGGGGTTTCCAGCAAGGGCCAACACCAATCAGTCATTTCCTCATGTCAGTGATAAGGAAAGCAACATAAAAGAGAGGCGCTTGTCCCAAAGGTGGTATCAGTAGCAAACTGTCACCAAATAAAAATAGTTAAAGTCCTAATGACTATACTAATTCAATACAAATAAGCCAGATTCTAGTTAGCTTAGTATTTCCCCTTGCTAGGTCTCAGGCAGGAAAAAACAGTTGTCCTACTGTTCAGAGGAAAAATTATATGTAACTTTTCATTTTGGGGCAAGTGTGGGGAGGGAGGGAGAGAGAAGAAAAGCACAAATGGTGGGACACTAAGAGGCATATTTTCTCCTTGGAGCTAGAGTCCCTGAAAAGCACGATATATCTCATTAAATTACTAGAAATCTACCTGCTTTTTTCTTCTGCATTTTGTGGAACACTCAGGCATAGCTACAGTCTTTCCCACGCTCAGTGTATATTTAATGTTCCACTGGTTTACCTTGAGGCAATGAAGAGCTGTGCCATTACCCAGAGACACTGAAGGAGGACAGTGAAGTAGGAAGGGTGCAATGCAGGAGCCATGCTCTATATGCAGTCACTTCCAACAGGGAAACTGCCTGCTCATTGAAAGCATGCCTTTCTATTGCCCAGCACTGCAAATTGTACCCATCCATAGACAATTAAAAAGTGACAGTAAAATCCCACTACTCTCACCTGATATGATTTTATAATGGGCTTTTATGATTCAAAAAGACCACAGACAGTGGGAAGAAAAAAAATAAGGTTAACTGTCTTCAAATCAGGAGTGGATTTGTAGGGAATGACTTTCTAAGGCTCCACTAATGTTGCTCCATCTGACATGTACGATCCCAACTATGTGCTCCTGTACAACGCTTCACATCTAGACTGAGGCTTTACCTAGATCTGTAAATTGACCATACTTTTCTAGTACCATATACGATGCTTGATTCAACTTAAACAAGTGAAAAGGAAAGATGCTTTGATATTGTTTTCCAACTCTTTACGCATATAATGTCCTATTACTTTAGAGGTATTTGACATACGTAAAGTATAAAAAGGAGTCTATTGATTCTGTGGAGTTTGTTTACATATTTGAAATCTAAATACTAAATTAACCCACACTGTTTGTGGTGATGTAATTCGTTCTAGAATAATCCATTGTAATGTCACATGGAAGACACCAAAAAAATTATGCATGAGCTAACATGGTAACGAAAAATCATGGAGCCAGATTAGTGAAGTCCAATACCCATATCTTGCATCTCTCTCAGCAAGTCATCCAAGGAACAGCGCTGTGATACTGCGACTCTGGAACTCTTGTCACAGGAGTAGGTCACATTCTTCCCCCAAGATTAAAAATGAAATTTTTGTCTTTCTACATACAAATATTCAGGAATTAAACCCAATTTAAAATATTTGAATATCCTCCTCCTCCCCCCAGTTCCAAAATATTCATAGGTTTACACAGTAATTTTTAATTAGAAGTCAGTGAGTGTTCTCATATTAAAGTGTCTACCATAAAGGTGTTGTTTACATTGGTAATGTGTATCTGGAAACAAGGTTTGATAAAATACATTTGGGGAAGAGTTCTGTAACTGACATTAAAACAAAAGATAACATCCTCCTTTATAAGTGTTCAAACTTTCCTTCTCCTGAGACTTTTTCTTACACTGTCTTTGAAACATTAAAAAAAACCACCAAAACACCAAAACCATTCAAGTGGTGCTTTCCAGTTGCTCCATTGAACTCCCATTCCTCTTTCATTTTTCACTGTCAGCTTCTTGCTCTGACAACAGTAATCCACCTTAAATTTTACTTGCTTCTCACCCTACCTTTCTGAACCCTTACACAAATGATGTTCAGATGTGGTATAGTGATTTTATTCAACCTAGATGTTTGTCTTCCACAGTTCCTTTGGATCTAGCTTCCAAAACTTGGACTCTTCAGACACCTCAGAGAAAGGATGCTTTTATGGTACAGCCTGCTGCCACTGCCATCCTGAATATAGATGCTTCCTGTTGGGTTTCCTCTTTCAACCCACAGCAACCAGATGGCTCATAAACTACAGGCCTTTTTGTCTCCCCCAGACTTTTCCTTCACAGGGAACTCTGTGATTGACCTGTTTCCCCACTCTGAGATCCTGGCCACCTGAGCATGGCAAGTATCCCTGAAGAGATATCCTTGAAGGTTACCGTATAAGTGCATTTCTCAGAAATTAGATTCCTGATGATAGAAATAAGCATCATCATGAGCATGATGTGCCACAGGTATTATGCCTCCACATTTTTCTGTGGTATCTTTTTACAGCAAGGGTGACAGAGCACTGGAACAGGCTACCCAGTGAGGTTGTGGAGTCCCCTTCTCTGGAGATTTTCAAGACCCACATGGATGCAGTCCTGAGTAACATGCTCTAGGCAACCCTGCTTTAGCAGAGGAGTTGGACTAGATGATCTCTAGAGGTCCCATCCAACTCTGTCAGTTCCATGATCCTGTGTTCACTCTTGATTCAAGCTTATTACATCTGGGGCACTCCTGACATAGTCTAGAATAACCACATCAGAAAGCAAGACCTGAGATAGAGTTTTAAGGACCATGTTCCTCCTCACTTTCTGCCAAACAGAAAGAAGCAGATGGTCAGCTATTTATTATACTGTCAACCACCAGATGTCTTCAAGATCTGTACTGCTTTCTGGTGAAGTCATGTAAGGTGTTTAGTCTAGAGCACAAGACTTACAACAAACAGCTGAAGAAGCTGGTGTTGTTTTGCCTGAAGAAAAGGAGGCTGAGTAGAGACCTTACTGCTCTCTACAAGTACCTTATAAGAAGATGGGAGACAAGCAACTCCCAGCTTTCTACAAAGTAACAAGCAACAGAACAAAAGACAATGGCCTCAAGTTGCACCAGGGGAAGTTTAGGATGGATATTAGAAAACATTTCTTCACAGAAAGGGTTATCAAATGTTGGAATAGGGTGCCCCAGGGAAGTGACTTAATTACCATCCCTGGAGGTATTTAAAAGACAGGTAGACTTGGTGCTTAGACACATGGTTTATTCATGGTTTTGGCAGTGTTAGGTTAACAGTTGGACTCAATGATCTGAAAGGCCCCATGCAACCTAGACAATTCCATGATTCTAAGCTGAAAGCATCTTGTGAAAGTGGCACATTCTTCAAGACAGTAGAGATTTCCCAATCACATCACAGAGTAGGCAACTTCCCTTTTATGTGTTGGTGAGTAAGTGAAGTGAAAGGCAAGTGAGATTGTGATCTATTAGTCTTATCATTTGCATATTACAGTTAACCAGCCACCCTGAAAAAATTTTTAAGACCTTTAGAAAAACGTGGCCTTGAATCTACTGCAAAACTGGGAACTTATTTCAGTAGTATCTGTTCCTACCTCATTTTAAGTCTGGTTCCGTCTTCTTTTACTACAAAGAAATAGATCATAGTCTTTCTGCACTAGAATGAAGATTGATTTACCATCGCGTTTTCAGATCTCATGTGACTGAGTCTAGGTCTAGTTCAGAAGATGTCTTGAATTTTCTCTTTGATAAGCTAAATAGACTGCTTAAGTCTTTCAGAAGGAAGAATATTTTCTAGTCTGATTTTCACAGTATGACTCAACCCTCAGAAGGCTTTCCAGTTCATCATGATATCTAATTTCTTTTTTGAGATTGTTCTAGATTGAGTTGAGTTGGCTAATGACAAGATGACAGATGCTCTACCCCACCTTTCGCTCTAAGGAGGTAAAGAAAAGAGACAAAGAGTTGTGAGTTTAAGAAAAAACTGAGCTACTTAAATGAAATATTAATAATAAGATAAAAAAAATATAATCAAACATATACAATACCTTAACAAGCTCCCAGGGAGGTGTCACCCACAGACACTGGGAAAATTCCAGCCTAGATTCAGTGATGAATGAGAACTGGATTTCAGAACACTCTGATAGGAATCAAAGGTAAACAAGCTGACAGAACCTTCCTTACACACCAGTCACCAAACATCAAGCACCATTAAAGAGTGGCCCTCTGATCCCTAAGCTTTTATACTAATTATGGCAGATGGGATGGAATATCCTATTGGTCAGTTTTGGGTCACCTGACCTGTCCACGCCTCCCCACAGGTGCAACCCCTCAATGGAGTAAACAACCAAGTCAGCTGACCCTGATTGTCACTGTAATAAGTAAGAGAAAGAGCATTTATTGTGTGATAGGGGGTTGGTTTTGCTTTGCTGTGAGCTAGGGCAGAGGAGTTACTATAGGAACAGGTCCTGGTATCCTGTGTGACCTGAATTCTTTCTTCCTGGATAATTGAGTTTGTATTTTGCCAGAAAATATGCTACAGGTGGTTGTGGTCAAGTTACCAGCATCTCAGAGCACTCTGCTGAAGAAAGCTCTTGTCTTTTTTAGGCAAGATTGTTTCTTTTCCTTTCTTAGGTAAGTTTGAAGACCATGCATAGGTAATGTGGGTTATGTTACTTTTACAAACTTCTGAAAAGTGCTACCAAGGTGTTATGAACAACTGATGAAAAGGTAGTGCATCCCTGAAATAAAATCATACGGAGAGGAGGATCCACTAAAACCAACAACAATAGCAAAGTTTTTCATGAGTTGCATGGCACTTCTAATAATGCATAAAATGTTCTTGACAAATGCATAACTAGGAATGTACTGAGGGCTATGATGACTAGGGCAGCATATCAAGAAAAGATGCATCTCCTGTGATGGGGCCAAAAGCATGGAAGAAGTGTGTTCAGTTACCTGTGAACCAACCGATAGCTCACTCACTTTCACTCACTGATGTCCAGATCAGCATTAAGTATGCTGATTTTTACAAGTTAATTTTATAAACATCTGGGGGGGAGGGAAGGAGATAATTTTATAAGAACATTTGATTTTTTGTTTATAAATATATTTGTGCCCTTTTCCCCCAGTGGATTTTCAACTAATAAAATTGATCTAGTTGTTACTAATTGTTCTAATTTCTGTCTTTCTTTTCAAAACTTATTAATTGTTTGGGGGTTTCCACATTTATTTTTTTTTTTGGTTTTCATTTGCCCTATAAGCTAGGTTGTTGTCTGCTTTGAGTTTTAACGAGGTTGGATTTTTGCTGATAGCTTTTTAGACATCTAGATGAAAAATATTAAAGAGTTTGTAATAATCATTGAGACTTTTCTAATTGAGTTCTGTCTCCCAGTTGATTTGTCTCATATATGTTTTTGGCTTTTTTAACCTGATCTCACTGGTGTGTCTTTTATTCTGTGTGCACACAGTGGTGAAATCAAGTTGTAATCATTTGCACCTAAGAAGCCACTAATTTTTCAGTTCTCTGATCAAGTCCTCTTTATCTGTCAAGATGAGGTATAAGACAGAATTCCTCTGTGTAGGATGAAACACTCTAAGTTAAAAACTTGTCATCTATAATTTTTATAAATACGTAGTTCAGTACTGACAGCCTGAGAAATCCCAGCATACATCAGGCAGATTGAACTCCTCCCATCCCCCTTCCTGTTCCCCGATAAAACAGTTTTTTTTCCTGCGCATTATAGCTAGTTGCTTGAGGGCAATCTGTAGCATAGAGAAGGAAGAATGTAAGAAGAAATAGGTAGGTAGATTAATTATCCTGAGAAATATTAAACCAGAGAAGGAAATGCTAGAGATTGCCATCTGCTCTGGTCCTAGATTTTTTGCCTTGCTGATCTTCCTCCTCTTCTTCCTCCTGAACGTCCATGGAAGTAGAGCACATCCATTTTGATAGGTTTAGCATGCACATTTATTTTTTTTCCCCTCCCAAAGGTGGGAAGAATAACAGCATGTACCAACACAGAATCTATGCCAAACCATCAAAGCATCTGTCTCTATAAAGCACCTAAATAATACATTTGTTCTGAATGTATATATACAGGAAATTATTATATTGTCATATTGATTCATGATTCAAAATTATTTGCCTTGAGATGATATCACTTAAATTGGAACTGGAAGGTTTTTCTTCCTAACAGTGAAATTATCAGCAATGAGGAGAAGCCGGAGTTTAAATGAATTTTGGAAACTTGGGGCTGAGGCTTCATTCTAAATGTGTCTGGTTTTATTCAAAACATCCTTCCATTTCACTGTCTTTGTGGTTTGTATCATTGCTTTTACCTTTATCCCTGATGTCACTCTATCTTCAAAGCTGGGTTTCTAAGTATGCTAACAAATTAGAGTTCTGGAGGGCTGGTGATTTTGTTTGTTTGTTCATCTTATTGAGGTGGCTAAAGAATTATGAAAATAAATTAGAAAATAATAGCCAAAAATAAAGAAAATAAACATGTTAAATATGTAAGGAATTTAGGTTCTCTGCACTTTATAAACTACATATATGGCCATATATGGGTGAAGTGCTGGTAATCACATTAATGAGATCCTGAAAAGTTGAGGACTACAGTGATGAAGTATTGAAAGACTGGAAAACTGAAAACAGCACGTGGCGTTGAATAAGTAGATGAAGAAAATTAATCAGTTTTCAAAGCTTCCTGGTGATGAAATCATCATCCATGGGAGCTTGATAGGGGTCGTAAATAAATTACAGATATACATGTCATTGTTTCATTATTATTATCCTTTATTTAAGTGGTTTAGTAGCAATATACAGTGCGACATCAGTGATACAAAAAAGAGAAAGGGCCACAACTTTGTATTCCAATGTGTTAGCAGAGACTCTAAGTCTGTATAAGCTTTATAAGCACTAGCTAATTGACAGTTGCACGTACACCACCACTATCGAGTCCAGTGAGTAACTCTGAAGTAAATGCTGATCTACAGTTCTCAGTTAACCACAGAAGTAGGTAAATGAATGGCAGGGAAATTGTAAGAAAGGCTACAGTGAAGTCTAGAGATCTGATGTTTCTCTCCTTTGAGTGTATAAGGATTTTTTTTTTTTAGGTTTTTTCCCACAAAAATGGTTTAGGTTTTTTGTTTGGTTGGTTGGGGTTTTTTTTCCCCTAAAATCCCTCAGTTTTACCATACTGTTGAGCTCCTGGAAGTTGGGGGTATAATTTCTTTAGGCGGCAATTGTTGAGGGTATCAAGTGGGGCTTTAGCCGTGAAGAGAAGATGGCATTGCCTTTAAAACACTTCAGATGCTAGCTAGTCCCGGGTTTCCATTCTGTGCTGACTCTTGCACAATCATTTCAAGACCTGCAGATCAGCCATGCAATTTCTTTCCCCTGTTGTCGTTGGTACATGTTTTTTAGTCTGAAAGGAGGTCGACCTCATTAGACATCATACAGGCCTCAAATAACTATAGAGACTATTTAGGTATTTGGTGCTTTGGGAAAAGCTGGTTTCAAAACTGGTTATAACTGGCAGAAACTGATGTGTTTACATCAGTCCAGAGAGAGCTGATCTGCAGGAGAAGCAGCAAGAAAGGAATGTTGGATGTAGCTGATTTGCAGTTATCAACCTGATGGGAACTGCAACCTATTTATGTTTGAGCCAGATTGATAAGAATGATTGTTCTACTGTGTGCTGCTTACAAGTACTTGCACCGGCCAAAGAGCCATAGTGGGTGTGCTCCCTATGAGTATTGAGCAAGTTGTTTCAGCATCTGCCTGCCAAGAATGAGTAGCTGTAAATAAAACCCAGAAGGTTTTATAGAATGGGACATGCTGTCCAGCATAAACAAGTCCTTAACTTTTGTTCATGGAATGGGATTCACGGGATATATGCTGGCTTGAAAGCACCTAGGAAAAGGAATCAACTAACACAGAGCTGTCAGTAGCAAATTCAGTCAAGCCAACTTAATCTCTTTCTGCAAAAGCTAAACAGATCTCTCAGTCAGCAGAGACAACAGACATCTCATGTTTGGTCTTCAGTGAGGTTCTTATGTGATGCCTCTGGGAGATGGCACACATCTGCATTGCTCTGACTGAAACAATCATTCCTTAAAATCATAGAATGATTCTGGTTGGAAGGGACCTTAAAGATCATTGAGTTCCAACACCCCTGCCATGGGCAGGGACGCCTCCCACTAGAGCAGGTTGCTCAAAGCCCCATCCAGCCTGGCATTTAACATTCCCAGGGATGGGGCATCCACAACTTCTCTGGATAACCTGTTCTGGTGCCTCACCACCCTCACAGTAAAGAATTTCTTCCTAATATCTAATCTAAATCTCCCCTCTTCCAATTTAAAACCATTACCCCTTGTCCTATAACTACAATTCCTCATAAAGAGCCTCTCTTCAGCTCACCTGTAGGTTCCCTCCAGATATTGGAAGGTTACTGTAAAGTCTCCCCAGAGCCTTCTCTTCTCCAGGCTGAACAATCCCAGCTCTCTCAGCCTGTCCTTACCTTTTCTTGCTACACTTCTGTGGCTTGCGCTCATGTTGTGACAGTGACTCATGTAAAGGAGAAAGAAGAAATTTGTTCCTACTTTGGCTTGTGTCATCAGGACTCATTTTGGTGACTCCTATTCACCTCTAGAAGCAGAATGGTTTGTTATCACAATTCTTTGTCCATTCCCCAAGGATCACTAAAATAAAATAAAAAATTGGTCATAAATATAAAACTACATTGGTCGAGTTTGCATAACAAGCTTTATTTTGGAAGTAAGCCATTTCCTTTTAAATGCTTGATGAGTGTTGCTGCAAGATGAGGCATATATTATGAGAGTAATATAGCTGTAGATAGTTTATCAAATCCATTAATTACAACTAGAAACAGATAAATTGGAGGACTGTATTTTTCCTGATAATGAGAATCATCATTTGGGATTTATGAATGAGTTGTAAGAATAAAATGATGAAAATGATAGCTGTATCTCATAAATTAAGCAGTTCTACAATAATATCTACATATTTTTTAAAATATCAGGAAACCTGTGCCCTGTTGACACAGTCCAAGAAAAAATAATATTAATTTCCCTTTCTTTTTATTAAATTCTCAGTTCTTGAACTGTGGATGCATATCATTTTACTGTTAATCAAAGGTCACATGAAATTGCGTATGAAACTAAATTCGTTGTGCTGGCTTTAAATTTGTAATTAGAAAGATGTGTTTAAATTGAAAAAGAATATCTGAAGCATAAGATTAAATGGAGAAATGATAAACAGGTGAAAACTTGCTAAGAAAATTATTAAATTAATATCAAATTGTATATTTCTTGACTATTTCAAAGCACTGTAAGTAAAGTAATTGGAAAGGGCTGAGTAAGTCCTCCTTCATGTATATCAATTTGGTATATAGGGAGGGAAATTTCTGAGAAATGAGAAAAATCCAGAGAAAGCATAAATTAAAAAATTCCATAAAAGACAATGCTGTACAACTTTTTCTTCAAGTGAAAGTGAATAAGTAATAAAAACCTAATAAATTTACATTACTACTATATTACCACTCCATCCCTGTGTAGAAAAGGCCACTAAAGTACTGTAGTTCTGACAATGTCATTTTGGACACAGAAAATCCTTTAAGGCTTCAACTGAAAAAGTATTGCTTTTTTTTAGACTTGAGACACAACCTGCACAGGATCCTTACTGTGTTAGATATCTGAGATGTATGTCCTGATTTCCAAGCCCTTTTTTTGAGGAACTTCATGACAACTCTGAATGGACTGTGTTCCATTCAAATGCAGCAAGTCTCATTAGGAAGGTTTATTGGAAGCAGAATAGACTACAAAAGCGAAAAATAATGCTACTGTTCAATATTTTTATTTCAACTGATCCAAAACAGTTGAGCCTTTCCCACTCTTGATGCCAATTGGAATAATATGCACTGCTGAGGAAGAAATGGTGTACAAACTTACAAAGAAAAATCACATCAGAATTTTGTGATATTACCAGTCTCCCACAATAGCACTACATAATAATTTTGTTCTATATCTCCAGTAGCCTAACCTCTACATCATAACTGATTTTAGTAGCCTCATGATTCAAATGAAAAATAAAATAAAAAGGCAAGAGTTTTGTGCTGTGGTTGTCAATGAAGTTACTATGAAAAAGAAAAAGGTGGATCATTCTTGCTATGCCATCAGTACTTGCCTTGAATCCCCCAGTGTTGCTTTCAATCCTTCAGTATTACCGATCTCTTTCTTTGAACTGTGAGAGATCAGTGTAACAGCGGTGTGCATTTTCTAGAGAACTCTTTCAGGAACTTTGCAGACTGTCTATCTCTTCTCTTACACCTTTCCCTTGCATGTTCAATTCCAAATATTTTTCTTGACCTTTTGGCCTGCAGCTTCTTGCCAGAAACTTTGCAGAGAAAACCTAGAGCTCTGGCTCCTGTTAACCATAGACATGATGTAATCCTGCCTACATTACTTCACTATTTTTTTCAGTATGTATATACATATTCTTCTTAACTAGTCATCTGGGGAGGATGTGAGACTATTTTGTAAGATTGGACCAGAATGGAATTTAAGGGTCGTTTTTATAAGCGAATGGACGGCTGCAGTTAACTCAATGTGAGGGACCAGACCACAGACATTTGTCTGAATTTCAAATCCTTGGGGTATAGTTTTAAATATCTTTGTATATGAATATTTTTAATATTTAAAAGGATAAAAATACCCCAAAATAAAATTAAAGATAAGATGGTATAGAAGTCTTCAGTGATTACAAGCACTTCTGGGCTTCCTAATGCATCCATCAAGTCCATGTGCACTACACATCCATAGGGGTCAGAACGTTTGGACATTATTAACATAATCGTCCATTCCAGAAACTAGTTTTGTCTGTTATAAAATCAAGACAAAGGGTTAAAGTTTCAGAAGTCTTTTTCATTTGTGAATTTCAAAGAGAAATTCCGAAGTTTTAAATTACATTCATTTTAATGTTCCAAGCAGGTGATAAGCCGTAGTAGCAGCCTATTTAGCTGCTTTTTATAGCCATGGTCTTTATTGCACTCCTGTTACATACACAGTTGCAGTACGTGAAGAAGGCAACTGGTTTCATCTTATTTCTCAAGTGGCAGGAAGCAAGGTTGAGCAGCCATTATGCAATAGAGTTAATATGGCCCTTCTCTGCTTCTGATCCCAATGATGCGTGTACTGAGAGCATTCATTTGTATAAACACACTAGGCATTTGTCCTGTGCCTGGAGAAGTAATGCTGTAAGAATCCAAGTACTGTGCATGTGATACACCTTAGAGATATTCACTGATTGCCAAGACACTGACCTTGTTCCTCTACATTTAGTCAACACTCACCCAGAGAACAATAATACAATTTCATTAAACTTATACATAATTTTGGGGGGTTTTGTATATCCACACAAAATGTGGATTTTTGTTAGTGATAGAAATGCAGTAGTTCCTTCTTCACTCTTCACTATGTTCTTTCCAGTCCAAGGGTCTATCAGGAAGATAATGTTGCCTTCAGAGATTTTTTGCCTTCTAGCAAGCCTTTTTGATATTTGTAGTGGAGCTATGAGATGCTTTAAATAAGAAGCTTCAATAAGCTTATTACAAAATCATTTTTACTTAAACAAAAGTTACAAGTGAGAAAATAAATTCATTTTTTAACCCCTACACATCTAAATATATTACAATTATTGTTGAAATTTCCAGTTGTTAGTAAAAATCTCTATATACAGTTGAGTATGGAATTCACTTTTTTCAAACCTTCATATTAACTACAAACTCTATACAGGAAGTTCTAAGAGCCCTCATTCTATCTTTTATTTAAATTTACTCATAGCCATATTTTCTTTATGATAATTCTGAAGAATGTCTTAGTGAGGCTATTACATTTTACAAAAGCTGTTTAAACATGAGCCTAGGCAGAAATGATACACTTTATTTAAGCAAATTAAAAGAAGAAAGCAAAAATTTGCAAGTAGTCTTAATTTCACTGCATTTTTAAGTAGGAACCTCAGGAGTAAACAAGTTGTTTCAGTAGAGCTGGCCTAAATTGAAAAGGCTCCATATGCTAATTTTAGAGGTGCTTAAAGTAACCAGACATAATTTCAACAAGTCTGTCATTAGCCCTGATTTGTTTCTCTTGGTTTCAACTGCCGCTATTAATTTCTCAGCCTGTCAGCTTTTATATAAAACAAGTTTTGTCATAAGAAAATATATTTTCACCCTCCTTTTTCTCCATGTACATGGGGTTGTGTCTGTAAGGAGAATTCTTTTTCCTTAAATCTTCTGAATTCTGTTCCAGTATTCATTGAGGGAGATGCCAGCTTCTTTTCTGGAAGCACGTGACACTTAAAGAGTCCAAGCCTATTATTTTTAGTATAAACATCTTGGTTCTATACCTCTTACATAACAATGTTTTAAAAGAAAATACACTGTTAATAATGAAATTTATACAGCAATGCTGTCTCTATGACTTGTATTATAAAAGTGAAATAAACCTCTTACACTTTTTTTAGATCTATTCTACTTTGTCTTATCCTCTCAGCTTTCCCTCATTTGCACATATCCTCATACACATGGACTTAGGTATAAAATATTAATATGCTGTATATTTTCTCTCTCAGCAAGGGTCATAGAGCTGGAATTCTTTTTTATTGTTTAACCCTTGTTCCTCATACTATGTTCACTCAGTTCTAATAGTAATTTGCCTATATGTTGAATAAATAACATGCAACATTATTCCTGAGATTCCTGACAAGGACAGAAACTTTGTGCAAAACCTCCTTCTAAAATGCCAGGAAGTAACACATCTCTGGAAGCAGGCCTAGAACGGACTGTGTTCTGAGAGCGCAGTTCAGGCTTAATACATTCTTTTTGCTGCTGCTCTTTTGAGCTTTTAATCTTAGTGCATTGTTTCATGAAATCATCTGTGAAGATATTGCTGCACAGAACTTTACTCCTTTTTAATCATCTACACACCATTTTTTCACATATAATATTACCGAAAGAAATCTATGTTTAAAAAATTTAAATAAATGATAATCATAGCATGTCCACTTTACCTCTTCCATCTGTACCATCAATATATAATCTAACTCAGGATTAAATGCCTTTGTAATATATGTGTTCATTAATAGATAAGCACTTCTTAGTTTTGAAAGTAAATCCATGTACACATTTTGATGTAACACAAATAGTTTTCAAGCAACTGCAGCTATAAGTATCATACCAAACTATAGAAATAACATGTGATGTAATTTGACATTTAAATTCTTGAAAAAGAGGAATTTCGAACGACACATTCTAATGATGAATTCATGAAATTAAATAATCCCATCTTTAAGATGTGTCAGTTACTGACCTCAAAGCCTTCATATCATCTGTGTACAGTTAATTTTATACCATAGTCTGAAGAAAAAAATGTGTCAAATTAAAGAAACACCTTCTATATTTCTAGCCTCTATATGGAATCAATATTTAGCTCTCATAATGCATTAAAAAAATTATTTAAATTTTTTAATTGTGGATTTCTTTGGTTCCTAGAAAGAAAAAGGCAAGGGATTAAAGTTTGGTGGATGCCATGTGTCTAATTTGTAAGGCTTAAACCAATGCATAACACATTCAAAAAAAGTTTTGTGGATAGCTTGACCTTCAGTATATTGATTTCTATCATAACATTCTAAAACTTTTAAAGGATGACCTTTTCTTATTCAAATATTTTTAAAACTGTCAGTGTTAGACATTACAAAATAACACCAAACATTGCAAAAGGAGGTGCTCTTTATTACACAGAAGTGGTACTGCAAAGATGTATGAGAACAATTGTAACAACTTAGTGTTATGTAAAGTGTACATTGGGAATGTAGAAAAAGCAAATATTTCTCATTGTTAGTTCCTGAAACATGGAAGTAGTAAATCTGCATACAAGTTAACATAATGATTTTCTGGCTTGTGCCCTGTAGAAGGAAGTATCTTCTACAAGAGTCAGGAAAATGGTTAGAACCATTCTTGAAAGTTACTTGATGATCTAATCAAAATGTAAATCTGTTCCTGTTAGCGTTTGAATTTTCTTTGGCTTTCCTATCTCCCCACACTTCTGTGAATTTGCAAACAGAGGCATTCACAAATAAAGTTCTTTTTTTTCCATGAGGATTCCAAGTAGTTAAGGTATTCCATATGAAGATACATTTTCACAGCTTAACCCTAGAATTTCCAAATATCCAAATATCTCACAGATATTACCTCTACTTCATGATCTCTACTTTTAGGTGTTTTTTTAAAATTCAGAACAATACAATCTCAGTAACTTTAATTCCTAGGACAGCTGCAGGGTAGAAGTACAGGTTCAGCCCTTATGCTTTGTATGAGAAACTACTTCTTCTGAGGCTTCATGGTGCATTGTCATTTCTCTGTGCTGGAGACTTCTGCCACTGTTTGTTCCTATAGCAGCGCTTCTCAAAGATTACATTGTATAGTAATGTATTGTATAGTGTTCCCATCACAGAAAGACTGCAAGAAGTTGTAAGATACTAGAAAAAGCAGTTGGCAATAGCTTATTTCTTCCATAAAAGATGGTTTGTGCCATAGCAATGTACAATCAAATGCCTTTGCTTGTTTCAATGGCTGGGTGCAGCTCCAGTCTATGAGCAAAGAACAAATACTTAACAACTAGACTCTTATCACTTTTCCTTCATTGTCACTGATTAAGAAGGACATTTGAATAAAGGGAAATTAAAAGTTCATCTCAAAGAAGTTAGCTATGACTGTTGTAAAACACAGAAATTTCTCCTTCCTACAGTTTTCCTGCCTCTGGGCCAGGACAAAGTGCAAAGAAATCTTGGAGTATTGAAGTGAGTATGCATAACTGCACCCATCATTTCATGGAAGCAATGTATGCATAGGTATGAAAAAAGTTCAGAAGTACAGGATAAACTGTCAAGGTTTGAACGTGTGCACAGTGCCAAAGAAGATGAACTGGTATAGTTGTTTTCTGAAGCTTTGCAATGTTCTGATGGTTACTTTTTCATCAAGTGACCTTTACACTTGGGCTTGAGGAAAATAACACCCAGACCAGCCGTTAGGAAGCTCATTTAAGCAGGTATAGTATTTCACACTCTCTATGCAAATAGTTGTAAATTATGCATGCATTTAAAAGTTTTAATCTCTAGAAAAAAAACAGATGACTATGAAGTAAAGCTTCCACAGAAAACCAGAATGTTTACACATTCTGAATAATCAGTCAGGCACATAGAGGCATGAGAGGCAGTACTCCAGAGCTAGTCCAAAAAACAGTACTCCAAAGCAACAGTAGCAGGGAACAACCTATCATGAGAACAGAGAAGGTATCCTTCCAAAAACTATCCATTGGTTGGACTCCACAGAGCATTTCTTACACATTTTTGTCTTTAAGAACAGACAAGTGACAGAAGGAAACACCCATCTTGTAATTCTGATTGTAGTTGCTAAGGAACTGGGTCATAATCATTCTTGAGGACTGAAAGACCAGACATTTTATTTCTGTTTTCTGTGAGAATCAACTTGAAAAAGCTTCCTTGGCCATTACCTGGTCTTATATATGATAGTCAGTAGAGAAGAGGTAAAAGAGCAATGCACTTGAAAGAGTAATAAAACTGAACTAAGAACACAAAAATTAAATGGGAGGCAAACTTGAAGAACAGCGACCTTGACAACATATGTGTCACTGAGTCATAATGACCACTGTGGGGACTGGAGTCCATGTTATTGAAACCAAACCATGTGCTGCAAAAGTCCAGCTCCAGAAACATCATCAATAAGCAAGACTAAGAGGTAGTAAACAGCATGAGATACCTACCTGCACTGAACCTGTAAGGAGCAGCAGGTTGCAGGAAGTGAGTTTGGTAAAGGAATCAATCTGTTTTCATATGCATGGCTGGAAGGCAAAATGCAGTTGCTCTACTTCTGTAAACAGTTAATTTAACAAAGAGATGGGTTAGTTTTATGAATCATGGAATCCTCTCACCACTCATTCATTACTCTAACCAGTGTGTATTAAAAACTAGTTTCCACAAAACCAAACTTTGCCTACATTTTGAAAGTCAAAACAACAATTCATTCCTAAGATTGGAAGAATTTGATTTGTAGTGACAAAGATTTTATGTCACTTTAGATTTATAAGTGAAAGCAGCTGAGTTAAATGTAATAAATTTGCAAGTGGAGTAACTTGAAGTAATTACTTCAGTGTGGCTCTGCATGGTCACAGTAGTTCTCCTGTGTGTGAGTCTTATCAGATCCATGGGGATGGACAAAGACTTTTCAAAGGTAAAGGATTCCACCCAAGCTGCTGATTTCTGGTGAAAATGCCAAATCTTACACATAACAGAATTGAGCTTTATGTGAGGAAGGATATCCCCATGTGTCTTAAAAGACAAAGGAGAGAATATTTACATTAAGAAACTGGCAGCAAGAGCTGATGAGTATAATTCAGAAGAGCAGGTAGATAAAAAACATTTACAAATCTCAATAAATTATGGAAGGGGCAAAGAAGTGTTTGGACAACTCAGAAAAGGCATTCAAGCTCTAGCTGGCTATAAAAAAAGTGCAAACTACAGTTATGATCAATATGGTTTCTCTAAGAAGTTTCAAATGGTAGTTTGACAGTCTGTTTATCAAAAAAGAGGTATTCATTACCAGTATCCCAGAAATAATTTATATTATGCTCCTTTTTGCTATTACAGTATTGCTTACATTTAGTAATACATTGACATTTAGGTTTAGCTTAGATATCCAAAAGACAAATCACATTTTAAGGTTTAACTATTATAAAACATTTCCCAAATGGGATGCGGTGTATACAAATCTATTTTAGTCATTTCATGCAACTCTTAACGTTTCTGAAAAATATATACCCTGTGATTGAAAAAACACAAAAATTGGAAAATCAGGTTTCTAAAGCATATTTAGTTACATCAGTTGGAAACACCAACAATAGGTTTTAAAATACATGCTGAAAAACCACTACCATAAAGATTTGAGGCTGACTAACTGGTAGGTCTAGACTCGTTAAATGTCAAAATACTAACTGTTTCTTATTTTCAGAACACAGAAATGTATATTTTTCATGTCACAGATGCCAGAGGTGAAAAGCAATTCAATTCCAAGTTGGCATGATATTAAAAAGAACTGCTGCAGAAATTTCAGAAACAACAAACCCACTTCAGGCCTAAGGGAAAGCCTGCAGAGAAGTGGCCTTACTAAAATTTAAAAAGAGGCTTTGAACTACAACATGGAAACAAATATGGACATTTTCTGTGAGCTCAAAAAAAAAAAAAAGAAAAAAAAGAAAAAAAAAGAATAGATTATTCCAAAACGGAAATAAGGTCTTGGCACCTCAGCAATAAAAAGCTCACAGGACCAAATATGTTTAGTCTCTTCCCTTCATGTTTAGCTTCTGTTTTGCCTAAGAAAATGTTATCCTTTCAGATCAATAAATCTTGGTAATGGCCTCTGCAGAAGTCAATTTCCACTTTATTCTTTACAGTAGGGAACACAGTATGAGAGACTCAAAGATTTATAAGGCATATATTGGGGTTGAGAAGAACCGCAGGTTAAATGCAGATCTTGCCTCTTGAAACTTCAAAAGCCAGTGAAAGAAGAGTGAGGGAAAATAAGGGCCAAAAGGAGACACTGATCGAAAAGTGTAATTTAGGGCCTTCCTTCCTTCTAAAACTGAAGGTCAAAAGACTCTAACAGTGGTTCATTAGGAAAAGAGCCCTGAAGTGGATTTAAAGCTGTAATAGTAGTATCCTTTATTTTCTTCCTTTTCTTTTTTTTTTTTTTTATTTTTAATAGGAGTCTTTAAACACTGGAAAGTATTCCAAAGTTACCAACAGGCTGAAGACCAACAACTTGCTATGTATTGACATAATGTAATCAACATGAAAGCTTCACAATCTGTCTTCAACTTGAATGGCACATATTTAACTCCTCTAGTTTATCAGGGAGTGTCTAAGAAAATGATCAGCCTTGTTAACATCAGCCAAGATATTCACAATACTTCCAGTACAATTTCCAAAATACAGTTTAAAAACAACCATCAAATTCAACCAACAGCACAATACTAGCTGGGTAATATGAGTTTTGGCATATAAACCAAGCTCTAATATTACCCACCTTAACATATATCAAGTTTTCAAGAAGGTGGAAAATAACACCACAGAACCACAAGGCTCTGGGTCCCTCTACATGTAGGGAGAATGGTCTTGTTGAGAGAGGATTAGCTGAAAGTAAAAGGCCTTGTGGTTAAGCTTGGATGAGCAAGTATCCATACAATTTTACTGCATCCTGCCTGGCACAGTTCTGGCATAGTTGCACAATCTGTGCAAGTGGCATCCTCTCAGAGCTTACTTCTGGTGCAGAGCAGGGACAATTAGCAGTATATAGGAGACTGCATACTTTGGAGTGAGAAGAGAGTTTAGCTGTGTAAATGAATGGTGTACCACCATGCTCTGGATCAGAGAGAAGGTCCAAGAGATTTTATTTGCAAATATAGGTGAGCTGTATGGCCAGAGGAAAGAGAATAGCATCAAGTATCTCAGCCAGAGAGCCTGCAGGCTTTAAACTGTATGTACTCTGCAGGGGACCACCTGTCTCCAAGACCACATTGAGAGTACTCTCCTAAAATTGGCATCTTGGGTATCTGAAGGTGGTTTTTTGGAAGTTTGCTGAAAAGGCAGTAAGACAGAACTACACAGCTGAAGGCAGAGGCCTAGGTTTGTAGCTGGGCTGTTGCGGATTAAAACTAAAATAAATAATGCTAGATAAAATAAATGCTACCCAAGCTCCTGCACTAAGTATGAGGGTTAGTGAGGAGGAGGAGGAGAAGTGGACTCTTTATTTCTGTTTCTGTTGACCATAATTTCCCACAAACAGCAACAAAGCTTCTGAAAAGACTGCATAGTGATCTACACAGCCTGCTGGGTTCCAGCATCTCCTCCCTCCCAATGGTACATCGCATGAACCAGCTCAGAGCTAATGATGTAGGTAGCCTTAGGGGGAGTAGAAAGCCAAATGGGAACTGGCAGGGAAGATTTTGTTGGTTTCCCAGATACTACCTGCTCTTGATTTTGCTGCTATGTTGAGGAGAAATCATCAATTTGTTTCATTAAACATGCTCTAAGACTTTAGGACTCACTGTGGAAGTCTTTGCCATGTGAAGGAACAGTTGCGCACATGAATAGTGCTGTTAAATTACTGGTGAGTATGTTCGCATCTGTGCAAGCTTTATTCATATTATCAGGCTCTTTTAAGCTATATTTGCATAGAATATTATGAAGAATGTCTTTGCAATTCCCCAAAGGGAATATGTGCATTTTCATTTCTGGTTTGCAGACACACAAAGGGAGTTTGCTGTGGGAGAAATTATTATTTTCCTTTTTTTTTTTAATCTAAGAGAACTTATTACTTTTTACTAATCCTAAATGCTTATTGCCAAGACAAAATTTTAATTGACATCAGAATTTATCACTGTAATGAGATATGTATTACCCTAAAAGCACGGTGAAACATTATTCCGCAGATGTGCTAACAAGGCTTCCTGATAGCTCTTTCTGGACCACACTTTGTGCAGGCAGATTTTTTAAGAAAAACTCCAAATATTTTGATAGGCTATCCAAGGTAGAGGACAGCAAAGAAATTAGAAAAGATAAAATGTCTTCTTACTGTTAAGAGAGCATGCAGACAGACAGGTCTGGTTTGATGTCTTTCTGTCACAGTTAAATTATTAACCATGATCAACTGATTAAATACCACTGGCAAATTACAGCAATTATTTTCCTAATTCACCAAGTGTTTGTAATAGGATTGTGTAAAAAATGCTAGCTAGAAAATGGAGAGGAGAAGGTGTATTAGAAACAATACCTCAAGGATTTCTCAACCAATCTAATACAAAATGCAAAAGTTTATCCTACGTTTTTACTGGAAGAGAAGCTTGGAAGACTGCTACTACCTTTCAGAAAGTTATGAGCATTTGGAAATAACAAGACAAAACAAAATAAAAATTGTCTAGTGTTCCATATGAATTCAACTCTTTTTTATTAAAAAAGTAGTTGTAATAACAATCTTCACCACCCATGAGATATAAGAACTTGCATAACACTGAGCAGTGATGCAAGGCAGGATATATAAGAAAAACACAAAGTCAGGTAGTTTCAGAAATACTGTCACCATTATAGAGAGTAGACAAAGCCAGAGATACGACTCAATATAGGAGGACAAGGAAAAGAATAAAGACAAAAAAAATGTCATAGAACCCAACAGAGAGGTATTTGAGAGAGATACACAGACACTGAATGATGAAAACATTAATTAATCTCGTATTGCTTACACATTTAGAAAACACACAATTTTCTAAAGATGTAGATCATGTATGCTCACATTTGCATCAACAGAAGTGGGACTGCACATCAATTTAATTGATGTTATGAAAAGAATACATTTTTAATTTTGTTAAGAACTGTATTGAAGTACACATTTATTTCTCTATGGTGCATAGGCCAACAAGAGCTAGCACCCTTTCTGTGGTATGAACATTATGCTCAGAGCTGAAGGCAGTCTCTTTTTCAGAAGTTTGCAAACTATACAGAGACAGATGAAAAAATATAAAACACAAAATAGAATTATCAGTATGATGGTGACTTGTGTCAGCTAGCATTTTTGTTGGCAGGAAGAAGAATAATGAAAAGGGAAACAGTAAAGTGGAACAGATTTAGACAGAAAAAGTGGGAAAGGTAAAGAGGAAGATGTGGAGGTGACGTGAGGAAATTGTCACACACTGAATCTGAATAAGGAAGTAGACAAAACCACAAACAATGCAAGTTCTAGTTCTAACCGTGGAACATGTTTTGAGGACTTAGGAAATCAGTAAAACTCATACAGTGTCTGGGTGTGATTTCCTTGATTTATTTTTTTCCCGCTGAATATTACAGAGTCCTATGAATCCAATCATGTCCAGTGATGATATCTTTCCTGTAGAGTGCAACACAGGAGATAGCAATAAGAAACAGGACTCAGATGATCCTATTTTATCCTCATCTGTATTCAGTGGTATGCAGATCATTTTTAGGACTTTTCACAATCTATACAGAAGTAAAAGATTAAGGACTCTGGTTTTCCTTTTTGTAGAACCATTTCTAGGTGGAATGCAGGAATGACCATGTGGCTCCCCTGTAGAGCATTAGATCAAAAACTAATAAAGGGATCTGTCGTTAGAACAATACCTTGAAGCAGGGAAAGAATAGAGTTGGGGCAAGGACGAGAAGTAGTTCCCTGGCTTAAAAGTCAACTTAACACCCCAAAGAGTAAGCAGGAGTATACTTCACCTTTAAAAGATCTATAGCAAATTACATTCTCCACTCTACTCAAAGGTTCTCCCAAAGAGACATGCATTTGGTTGCGATTCTTCTGGTGGAGAAATACTGGTCCAAATCTGCCTTCTCCATGATGAGATTGGTCATAGCAGCCCAGCTTAATTTATGTTTTCCTGTTTGACTATATAGTTCCATTATGTGAACTTTCTAATCTCGTCTGCGCTACATCCTAATTCTGTACTACAAAAAGAACACTAAAAGTAGGAATGAATTGTTCTCTAAATTGTATTTCTAAAGAGCCTCTGAATTTTAGTGAATGTGGAGACATTTAAGCCATGCAGTATTTATCTACCCTTTTCATTCATTTCCACTTTTCCAGCAAATGAGGGAAGCAAGCAGTAGTTTTATTTGACTTTTAAAATTGCGTATTTTCTAGAAAGGAAAAACAACAGAAATAAAGAACATAAGTAGTGAAAAGTGTACATAAAATGTGTTCCAAAAAATATCTACTGCTTACTGTCATACTTCCAGAAATACCATAGAGGCCTGACCTGTCCCATTTTCCCACAGTTCAAACTTGTTAATCATGTAATTTTCTTCAATTTTGAAAATTAACTTACTTCCTTTGTGACTTGTATTATGATGTCATACTATGAACTAGGTATGACAGAACATTAAAGAATGAACAGATCACCTAATTCTGTGATCTTTACAGCAGTGTGGAGAATAATTTAGTGAATCCTCTGTTTCTACTTAACATGTAGTAGGGATTGTCCAACATTCTGTAAATGCTGCCATCTCGATTTCTGGAATTCTGTTTAGTGGTAGTAAGCCTGTCCCCAAACAATCAACAATGCAGCTGTTTCTCCATTTGCATGCATATTCAAATATAAATGTGAGATCTGGATGGTTTCATAACAACTTTGCAGAGGGTTTTTTTTGATTGGTTTGTTTCAGGTTGTTGTTGTGTTTTTTTTTTTCCTGAAGATGCATGACCAGAGAAAAATAAGACAAGTAATTTAAATCAACAGTGTTTGTGCAAAGCAACTGATTTTGTTTTGTTGGGCTATTTGAATATCGTCTACCCAATTGAACATCACATGCTCATTCTTCCTTGCTCTAACTTTGCAAACCACAACCTACAAACAGAGAAGTAATGATGAGGAGCCCTGAATTTAATCTTCTTGTGATATGGTATATCAGCAGAAGCAGTTCCATCATTCAGCTGGAGTGAACATTCAGATATGACCCTGATGTCATAAGACTTCATTGACATGAAGTCACAATTCGTCAATTGTAAAACATTGACAAAAAACTTGCTGACTTTAGAGATGACACACAGAAATATCATGCAAATTTGGAGCACCATTTCCAAAGTTTCAACAAAAACTTTCATTTTATTTCTATTTCCAACTTACTTATACAATGACAAAGTCATGTAAATATTTTCTTTCTTCTTTGGAAAAAAATACTCACTTCCAGAAGCAGGATTTGGAACGTCTACTCTCCCAGGAAAATCATGTTTAGGAAAGCATGACTTTACCAGGTTTCACAGTCTATTGGTGATTACCAGCACCTCCAATAAACACCAGGCAATATGCTTATCAATTCAATTCGATGAAACCAAATCAACAGACAACCCAAATTTAGATGCCAAAGTGTCTTAGGTAGAAGTATCCTGCTACTCACATGTGGCCCCCCATACTGACTGATGCTTTGGGAATGTGAGGCAGGCAAGCTCACAGGTCGATGCTGAAAGGTATGACCCTGCTGGCCCCATATTTTGAAACATGCCAGAAGCCTGTGTACAAATAGTGTTCTTTTCCTCACTTCAGAAATTTCAGCAGTTTAACAAGTCCCTGAAGTGAGGCAGAATGCAAAGCCTCATCCAAAGCATCAGAACAAGAAGCTGGAAGCTCTCTGGAGATCCGCAGTCCACCAGTGCCTCCACTCTGCTGATCTCATCTAAGCTGCACTGAATGAAGGTCAACCTTTCAATTAATGCCTATTCCACCGTAGCAAATTGCTTTTTTTGCTGAATTTATATGATATAGGAGAGTTTTTTTATTATTAATAATTTAAAGGTTCCATCTTTATTCCCCTATCCAATGGCCTGCTTTAGAGCATTAGTGGAGAATACTAATAGGGCTACTTTCGCATGGGAGAGGCTGGTGTAAGAAGGAGTACCTATAATAAGGTTCAGTGTGAGGCATAGATAATCCCTAGGTACTTTGTGATATTTGATTTGATTTGTGGTCCTTTGCAAAAGAGGCAAAACATGCTTGAACCTGATAAATGTCCTGTAAGAGAAACAAAATATCTATTGGCCAGAGAACAGTATTACTCCCAAAGGGATATGTTGCTTTAGGAAGGAATATTTTCCATATCCAACGTATCTCTAATAACAGAACAAGCCAAAGGAAGAGACAAGAGGTCAGATTTAGATGACTTTTCAAACTTCTATTTAGTCTCTAATGATGCAGTATAATAAAGTTTTATAACGAACAAAATCTTCCTGGTAAGTATCTTAAGTATCAGTGGATTTGCAGTAGTTTAGTTAGAACACTGCTACATTTATGTTTATCAAACATTTCAATAGACCTATTTTTCATTATAAGCTTTCCTGGAGAGAGTCTACATTTTCATTTACAGGTAGATAGCACCTAAAATTTTGAGATCCAGAACTTGCTTGCCTACAGTTAAATTATTGTTATGAACTGCAGTGCAGCTAATGTGCCGTGTCATACGATTGCACTTTTAGAGGCTTGGACCAATATTCACAGGGGATACCTTGAATAAAGGCAGTAGATAATGTTCTTTCAGTTCCATTTGTCAAACAAAAGGGATAACTCTCATCAACATGAACTTCAATTCGCATCCAAACCCTTGCAATGTGCTGATCTTTTGAAAGAAAAAAGGGGGACCAACAGCCCAAAAATTCTTAATATTGCTCCATGGGATGTATTTTTTGTCCTCCATCCCTTCCTTTCTGGCTTCAAGTACCTTGTAGTTTATGGATATAAAACCACTACATTCCTGAAGAAGAAATACTGATGCATCTAATAGTGTAATTTTTTTTAATTATTTTTTTTCCTTTCTAAGGCAAGCCTTCTTTTCCACAAACAATTATTTTATTTTTTTAATGTCTTCTGCTGATGTGGTCTTTAGTGTTCGTCAAATAGGGTTTCTGGGTTCTGCCTAAATCAGTTTCCTAATTATTCAGATTTCCATTTAGGAAACCATCAGCTGTATCTTTCACATGCAAAGGTCCTCTCCTCTCCTCTCCTCTCCTCTCCCTCTCATTTGCAAAGTTTAAATGTATTGAACAGACAATAGAGTCATCCCACAGCATATGAAGAGGATCCTGAAAGTATTAACACCTTCTGAAGATGACAAATGAAGGAAAAATCTTGAAAGATGAATTTATGATTTGCATAACTGTTCTGTGAGGTTTCCATATTTCAACTACCCATTATTCAATATATTTTTCAAAGAAAAATACTTTAAAATAGGAAAACATCTACATGCTTTAAGTGTGTTAGTGTCATAACACAGCTGAAGATGAGACAGCACATCCTAAAAGAAAAGAGGATTGAAGAAGCCATATACCTCAGAAGTGAGATGTCTAGTGTCCTGTACAACGCCAGTCTTTTCACCCCCAGGGTAAACCAGTATATTTTCCCCTTTCATGAGCTTAAATCAGTAACAATATATACCATGAATTGTTTGAACAAATGAATGTGTGGCAGTAGGAAAAGCCTAAAAAGGGGAAGAAGTGCTTGAAAAATGACAACATAAAGACTTCCCTCATATTTTGGTGTTATGATTTGAAGCTTTAAATAGCTATGGGAAATGAAATGACACTGCTCGTCCTATCCTCCTGATGAAAGTGGCTGACAGAAGGACTTCATCACACACACTTATATAAATGCGCAGAGAAGACTTGCACTAATCTTTCTTGTTATCACCAGAACTGAAAATACAACTCTTCCTTTCATTCTCTTCGATATATACTGCAAGCAGCTCTGAGCTTTTCTCATTAACCTCTCTTTTCTATACTTATCAGCATCTTTTCCACATTGTTGGGGCCATTTTCCAAACAATTGTTTGAGGGGAGGGGAAAAGCCAAAGCAATAATGGGCTCAGAGTCACAATTGAAACTGCTCCATATAATAAGCAAACCTGAAACAGTAAACTGAGAAAAGAGAGGGAAGGAGAGGGAGAGAAAAGAAAATGCTGACTTGGGTCAGGGGTCAGCTCTCTGATCTCATTGTCAGCACCTCTGCCTTTTGCGTTATGGAATTTGTCTTTCATTACCCTGTCTGCCACTCCTGTCAATACACCCTGAAAAGACTCCTCAATAGGAAATTGTAAAGTTCTGGTTGAGGTAACAGGGGGAACTGCCCGCTGAAGCCGACTTGTGACTCATTGCCATTTCCCGGGCCTCCGGTCTGGTGCTGAGCTTTCTTCAGCGTTGCCCAACAGAGCATCAACAGCAACTGCAAGGGAAGAGGGGTTATGCAGCACCCCCTCTTTCTCTCCTCTCCTCCCTCCCCTCTCCCCCAACAAAACAACACAGGCAGGGCATCCCTGCTGCTTGAAGTAATGTGTAACTTTAATATGTGAGCCCCTAGGGTGCTACAAAGGTAAACAACGCCTATTAATAAATAAGAATATAAAAAATTCACTGAGAGAAAGAACATAATGCTCCTCTGAAACAGGGGATGTGATAAAATGAAAGCTGTGAGTGTGTTAGTGGGAACTTTATGCATCATATACTATGAAGTTATCTAATACTGACTTGTTCTCTCTGACTTCCTTCCTTTAACTGACTGGGGATTTCCATCACAGTTAAATGAGTTGCAGTCTCCTGACACTCGTGCTACATCAACCTATAGTGAAGGTCTTTCCAATTGAGTAGTCAATTATCATTAGTACTGCTGAAAGTCCCAAGGAGGATTTTTATCAGGTGTAAATTCATGAATGCTTCCAGTGTCCAAAGCAAAATATTTGGCCATTAATATCCCATTAGAAATATCAGTTTAATTTTGTTTTCAATTTATCCTTCAATTCTAGCTACCCTATATTTAAGTACTTTTTAAAAAATATAATTTGAAGTCTTTTCTTCCAAACTGATGCAAAACCTAAGATTAGTTATATCACTGGTGAACTTCTGTTATCCTTCCCTAGAAATATTCTCTTAAAATAAGGATCCCACAGGCTGAGAGAGCTGGGGCTGTTCAGCCTGGAGAAGAGAAGGCTCCAGGGAGACCTGATAGCAGGCTTTCAGTATCTGAAGGAAACCTACAGGAGAGCTGGAGAGGGACTCTTTGTCAGGAAGTCTAGTGATAGGACAAGGGGTAATAGTTTTAAGTTGGAAGAGGGGAGATTTACATTCTATATTAGGAAGAAATTCTTTCCTGTGAGGATGGTGAGACACTGGAACAAGTTGTCCAGAGAAGTTGTGGATGCCCCATCCCCGGAAGTGTTAAAGGCCAGGCTGGATGGGGCTTTGAGCAACCTGCTGTAGTGGGAGCTGTCCCTTCTGATAGCAGGGAGGTTGTAACTAGATTATCTTTAAGATCCCTTCCAACCCAAACTGTTCTATGATTCTATGATTTGTATATCAATGATAGGTAAAAAGTCTAACAACTCAAAAGCCTAACTGTGCCAATTCAGTACACAAAAGTGAATTTCACTCACAGCAATCCCGCTAGCCAATTTACCAACAGATGTTGTTTTACAGGGAGATCTATTAAATGAATTTGTCCTTCATTAAGAGACACTATGTTATAAAGTTTCCCCCCAATAGCTTTCCAAAGCACACTTGCTCCCAATTTGGTTGAAGTCCAGTCTTTGCTATAAAGTGCAAAATACTTGGCTGCTAACTAAAAATATATAGCGAGCAAGAAACACTTTTTAATTAATATAAAAGAAGTAGTTGTATTATTAATAGTGGTACTGGGAAAAAGTCAGTTTTATTTTTCCTCCTAAATTATTATTATATGTCTCCCACTGCTGGCATTTTCTTTGAAATAATCGTCCTTTTTCCAAAAGGTAATGGATACTTTTACCTTCCATACTTTCCCTTTATGAGCATTTATAAGCCTCACTGCACATACTTTATCCAACAGGTAAGGTTCTACCTTATAAAAAAGCAATTTAGCTTTATAGATTTGGCAATACTGAACACTTGGTTAAATGAAAGGTGCCTCGTTTAAGAAATGGCATATCTGAAAGGGCCTGTTATCACATTTTTAAGTCAGTAAAAAAACACCAGCCAGTACACTGCTTTGATACAGATGGAAACTATTGCTTCTGGTATAGTCTCAGATTGGTGAGTGCGTGGAAATCTTTGAGTATATGCTTCACCTTAGCTGGAGAAATGTTGGTGTATGTCTTCAGGATGATTTTTTTATTTGAAATTGTGTTCTTTTGTATAGGAAAATATTTGTACAGAAATTTGATACATCATTTGCCCAAGTTTTTAAGATACATTGCTTTCCAAGTAAGGGACTTTAGAGGAAGCATTTCTAGACCAAGGTTGAATCGTAAGAAAATTTTGCCATATTAAATGTTACACTTTCTGTATTCCAATTTTAATCAATTTAAAATTCAGACATCCCCAAATATTTTTCATTCAAAACACAAATCAGAAATGGCACAACTGGTAATTAAATATTAGGGTTTATAATGTTAATGAGAATAACATTTTATAATAACTGCAGGTTATTTTATGTTATTTTTAAATTAGCAGAACATAAAATATGGGCATTTTAGGGTCACTCTGTCAAGTATGCCTGTGGTCATTTTTTATTAGAATATTAGCTGATTGACTTTAAAAGTTAATCTATTAAACAGAGTAAGAGTGCTTTTGCACAATTTTAACCTTAAAAAAAAACTCCTTTATTTTCATTCAACACACAGTAGTTTGAGGTATCTTGTAAAACTCTTTTTTTTTTTTTTACAGAGGGTAATCTAGGGGGTAATTTAAAAGTGATGTAACTTTATTTTATGCTAAGTGACTTCCAGTGGGTTTCAGGATGTTGGGGTTTTTTTTAGAATTAGTGGACAGTTTTTTGTTGTGTTTGTTGCTTTGGGCTGAACTTCTTTGTCTCTTAGTGATAATTTAATATCAAAGGAACAGATGATCTTAGATTTCAGTCTTCAAGGTAACAATTTCTCCCTTCATTTGAAATATTTTGCAAGATATCCAGATACCTTTTGACTTATTTGTCCTGGCAATCCTATAGCAATAGCAAAGTTGGGGAAGTTTATCTATTATTGTATTTTGTAAACAATTCATCTACCACCTCTTTAGAGCTGTTGTCACCCACAATCCTCTCTTGTGTACCATTGACAGAGTGACCTTCATACTCAGTGGCTCATCCATCATACAATGAACTTTTCACTCCACACCATGCTCATCCCTTCCTAGTAAGGAAAACCTTTGTCTACATCCCACTTTGCCATTCACCAGACATTTCGTACTTGTGCAAACGTGTATGAGAAATGAAAAAGGAGGAAGGGAAAAAAGATCACTAGTTCAGCACCTTTGAAAGTTAGTACAGATGGTTACCTTTAAAGCATATCTATTACTCTCATTTGCAGTACTTTAGCTGATAAGCCACCCCTATTTGTGTTCCCTGACTTGACAGAAGCTAGCTAGTGAATCAGTAACAGTGAAAAACTAATTGCCATTTGAGAAATACACTTCCCCTGTACTGCAGAATGCTCTGTGAATTTGCCTCACATGCCTAAATTTAAGTATACCAATGAAAAGAGTTGTCTTTTTAATCATAAAAAACCTCTTTAAATGAACCATATTGAAGAATGCAGATAAAACAGTATCTTCTGTAATTGGCAAAGTTTGTTTTCAAAGCTGCTACACAAAGCATAATTAAGGACATTGGATTAACCCTGTTCGCTTATTTATGTACAGGACCTTGTGTGCTCTGGCATTAAAATGTTTCTGACTCTTCCAGAGAACAGGTTAAAACATTCCATCTCGATGCGGTTCTATTTATATTTAATTCTTATTTTTGTATGCTTTTATTGATATGACACCTGACTTACTTAAACCTAATCTCAGGTTTTTAAAATCACCTGTCCAACTGCTTACTCTTTTTGGATACAGAACCAGCAGCATTTTGAAAGTACTGATGACAATGTGGTGCCCTTGGAAAAAAAACTCTCAGAAATGTTTATTCTTAAGTTGGCACAATGACATAGAGTAGAAAGTGGGTTATTGGATTCCTATGACTTGTTATTGTCATTTACTATTAGATTCTTTCATCCTCTTTTTCCAGTTATTTTTTGAAAATGTTTCAAATGATACGTGCTTATTCATTCTTTTAAATTATATGAGAGAATAGATCATGGAAAGACCTCGAGCTTAGAAAAGGGGAAGAGAGTCATTGAACTGTATTTACCCCTAGCAAGATACACAGTAAAGTGTATAGCTGATGTGGAAAACTAAGGATTGGCACTGATGTGTTGCTGACATTGACAGGTAATGAATGTAAGTAGAGAATTTTATGTTTAAAGTGGTGTTTCAATTGCTTCATGAAGACAGAGTTGGACTCCCAATATTTTCTATTTGCTGTTCTTTATCACAATTACATATCAGCAAGTTTGCACTAAAAGTCCTCAAGTCCTCCTTACAAAATACTACAAATTAGCTATTTACCAAGAATTTATCTGCTTTTATGAAAAAAAAAAAAAACACAAACAAAACAACAAAATGAAACAACAAAAGACAAATAAACAAAAAAAAAATAACAAAAAAACCCAAACAAAAATAACCCAAAACAAAACAAACAAACGGACAAACAAAAAAAAACAACAACAACAAAAAAAAAAAACCAAAAAAAAACAAAAAAAAAATAACAAAAAAACCCAAACAAAACAAAACAAAGCAAAAACCAAGCCAAACAAACATCAAACAAAAACAATGAACTTTTTAGACTAAAATCCATGACTGGAACTCCAACTGGTTTATAAATGCCCTGTGAATTCTTACTTTTTTTTAAATTGCAATTGAGAGAGTCTTTCTACTTTGTATTCTAGAATTTTGTTGTTTGATAATCCCAGAATCATGGAAGTGAACTCTCTCTCAGAGATGTTGATAACTCAAAAGTACAGAATGATATAACTTGAGTAATTTGCACCAGAGAAAGTGAGTGATTACAACATAGGAGAAAGAAGTACCTAACTTAAAAATCATTCATTTCCCAAGGTATGGTCAGACCTTACACTCTTTCACTGGCATTTTCTGCAGCTTTGCCTCATAGGTCCTAATCTGTGGAACTCCCAAACCTTTATTTCTTAGTTACATAGATTTAATTGCCAAAATGCTTTTAATTGCCTGTTAGTTGTGTCTAAATAGAAAAAAAAAATATGAAGAAGTAAAATATTTTTAAGCTAAACCTTAAGCAGCAAGAGTAGTACTAATAAAAATAAGCTAAAGTTGAATTTGAGTGTGAGAGTTTGTCAGAGGCTGATCTTTATGCTAGGTGGGTTTTTGGTTTTTTTTTTGTTGTTGTTGTTTTTTTAAATGACACTCCCTCCTCTTTGGTTTGCTGCATGTGGACTTCTTTATATGGTTTTGTGATGTATGCCTGGGTAGAGCTCCTCTTCCCTCCTTTTAAGGGTGAATTATATAGCTAGTTGTGCTACAAGTTCATAATACAATGACAGAGGTTTGCAGAGTGAACTCCACTAGGTTAAGGAAAATTACTTGAGGTGAGCACCTAAAAACTACAAATGCCTTTGAAACATCTCTTTAGATTGTAGGGGTTTAGGACTAACTTCCACTTTGATGGATGAAGCCTTTGTTGTCCACAAAACAGAATTAGTTACAGAGGACCCTGATGCAGAAGATATTCCTAATTTCTACCAATTAGCAAAACAGGTTGCTGTCCTAGTGAATATGATCTACTGGGTTTCAGACAAGAGAGTACACAATACCTGTAAAGGAGATAGACTTGTTGCTTCTCTTCAAGGTGTCAACCACTTGTACTCATGTAATGTTCACTTGCCAAAGTTTTGGGACCCTCCTCCCCAGCTCAGAGACTCAAGACACACAAGAAATCAATTTGTGCCTCATCAATGTAGCAGTGAGGTTAAAGGTCAGGATTTCCTTCCCAATATGTTTATGTCACAATAAGAAATTACAGAAGTATTGTATATATCCTAAAGACAAAATCTTTATAACATCAAGAAAAACATCAGCTACTGAGAACCTTAGCTTAACTATTGAAATTAATCTCTTTATAACTAGTAGAAGTCAGAAAGGACTTAATCATTGGATTTCCATTCAGTTACACGACCTGCATGCAGCATGAATAACAGACAAAAATAAAACATTTCAGCATTTCTAAAGGGAATGACTGCAACAACAGATCAGCTTTGGGCATGAAGGAAAACCTTTTGCACGTAGGAAGCACAGTACCAAACAGGCTGAGTTAATACAGTTTTTGCTGTTTTTCTGCCTTGTCTCTCAATCTTAAGTCAGCTGAGCAGCAGATTTCTTAGTGGGAAAAAACAGGAGGAGGTCAGGCGGAATGACCTCCCTATTTTGTCTCCCAGTGGCCTGCCTCCCATTTACTACACCTTTTGACATCCTTAAGTAGATATCTCTTTAAGTGTTCGGTCAGTAAAACAAACTGAAATGCAGGCAAAGGAAAGGGGGATGGGGAAAGAAATATATACTGAAGGGCTTAGATTGAACTTAAGGCAGGCGAAATTCATGAATGCTGTATCTTACATATTCAGCCATGAATCAAAAATAGTCTATATTTCCATGTATTCAAAAAACACTTATTTACAGTTTACTATTAAACTACTACAGTTTTCAAACTGCGTCATTGAGTGCCAGTTTTGAGAAATAGGCCATATTCTAAAATAAGCTCCAGACTTAGGTTTCACAGACTCTGTTATTCAGATTTGTTAATTCAGCAGCAGTATATGGGAAATTATTAAAATTAACTTGACTAATGAATAAAGAGTGAGGAATGTTGACGTGTGCTGTACTTCGTGAAGCCATCCAATGCATACATGAGCAATCAATTCATTGAGTAGTTGTGGTGGAACATATGTGAAACGTGTGATAATGGGGTTTGTGGTTCGGAGAATGTTATTTCAAGACTGTTGTGGAAAAATTCCAGATATTCTACAAAACTTTTAAGAGCTTTTTTTCAATTTGTAAATTACACATTTCCCATCTCTTGTCATTAGCCATTAATTAACCAGTCTAAATATTATGCTATGAAAAGAAATTCTTAAATAAATATCAGATGCAACCCATGCACTTTAAATAATAGGACCATAAATTTTGACATCCTTTACTGGTTGGATGTACCTGTTTTCGTCTGTAATCCCTAAAAAGGAAAGCTGATAAATGTGGTAGGGATTTAAGATTGCAGTCATTACTGAAGCACTTTCCAAGAAAATGAATTTAAAAGATTCACAAAGAACTGCGAGCCATGCTCAACGTATCAAAAAAGCTGATGAGTTTTCAGCTTTTCAGAATTCTTATTAAATTCTTCTCTGATTGTCACAGTGTTAAAGCTGATCTAAAGTTCTTATGTTAATCAGTTCATTTCAACATCCATAAAAACTGGAAGTTTCAAGTACACAAGATTTTTCATGAAAGACTAAGGATTTTAGGAAGCTGTAATTGGGTACATATCTTTCTTTCAAATTTAATTCATTAGAATGACATTTCTTTTATAAAATTTGAAAAATTAAATTGGCTTTCATTATCTTTTTCTGAATCTCACTGTGCATCTTCCCACCCTACATATTTTAAAGTAACTCCTCAAGCAGAAAAACTACTTTTTTCTGGCAATTTGTTATTCATTTCAATAAAAAACAAACCCTACTCAGAAAAAAATTTCTTAGTAAACAAGTGATTAAGCTATTGTTTATACCAGTAAAATGTTATTTTCTATTGCTGCACATACTACCTTAGTTTGTGAACATCAAACTAGATATTAGAAAAAGGAAAAGATTAAGAAATTTTCATCAGAAAGGTGAGCAAATATGAATGAAGTACAGAGAAATTGGCGTCATTTTGCTAGGGTTTTCATTTTGCTAATAGCAAAAGAATTCAGAAAAAGTCAACATCATCAATGATATATCTAAAGGGGTAACTAATTCATATGCCAGAGATCTGCGAAAACATTGATTGGCGTATGGCACTGCCATATACTGGGAGAGGGCAAGGCAGACCTGAAGACTCTGTTTCCTTTGGAATTAAATCTCTGGATAAAAACAAATGGGACAAAAGATCCTACATAGGACTGGTCAAAACATTTAAATTAACTTTATTTTCTCAGAAATATGCTGCTTTGGCAAAGCCAAGCATTTCTGCAATGACACGTGAATTTTTAAAGCTTTTGATGAGAGGATTCCTGAGTTTCATGGCTGTGTGGGCAATCTGGATGTTTTAGAGCAATCTTGGTAAACAAAGGATTTTTTTTTGGTCCATGAAATTAAGCAGCTGCATTAGTGTAATGGTGCTCACCTATCAAGCCCCTCCAAAAGGAAAAGTATTTTAGCTCAGAATCAACACTGTGATCATAAGGCTTCCAAAGTGAGGTTATTAAGGAGGCAGAAGTAGTCCAGGACAGCACCTCAATATACTAACATTCCTCTAGGAGCAAAGGCACTGGTGGTTAGGCTGTCTGAGAGTAGTCTCTGTCTATACTTTATTCACCAGAAGATTGTTTCTCTTAGATATATCCTTTTCAGAGAAAGGCAGTAGAATGGAAGAATCAACCTCTGTATCCATAAAAACAGTCTATGAAATTCTAGAGCACACTATTAAAAATATGATGACAGGATACATAGTCTAGACACTGTAGATAAACCCACCTCAAAGCATTTAAGATCCTTTTCATGAGGAACTCTTTTCCACTTTAGTTGTATTAAAAGAATGGAGTTATGTTCACTTTTTAAACTTTTGGTGATGATCTGATCATAAAAATTTTTGGGATTTTGTCCACATTTGACAAAGGAAGTTTCTTTGCACATTTAGACAATTCTGTTGCATATTTTCAAAAATGTTCTAATTTCTTTTATGAGTAATTATTTTAAGACCAGTTTACATAAAGGAGACACTAGCAACATATTTTTCTCTTCAGTGGTTAATACATCTCTTAAACTGGCCTTCTGAACTTGGCATTTTCTCTTCCAAAATATCCCATTAATTCCTATTAGGGAGCTACTAGTAAAGAAAATTGCATGTTAACTTCTATCAATCTGTATGAATAAATGTTAACCATTCTCAGTTAAAAGCTCTCCTTTTAGCTCCAGTCAAGTGAAAACACCTAAAGCAGTGCACACGTTGGCAAATCATTCAGAAGATTAATGCACTTAGGCCTGTACAAAGAGTCAGAGATGTGTATTAGCATTATAGATTTTAATTTGAAATGATGTCAGTCTTTTCTCAGCTGCATTGTAGTGCAAGGACTGCCATCTGCTTATAATAATGAATCTGACAATCCACGTAAATGTGATTTGCTGCTTCTTTTGCCAACATAATGGCCTGAATATTGATCCTAATGGTGGAGCAGTTGCTGCCATTTCTTTCAATAGAAGTGGGAGGACAGGGTGCAAGAGGGAAATTTTCAGGACTTCCGCTGGAATGACAGCTAAGAACAGAGCTGAGGGTTTTTCACTATGAGAAGGAACATAGATATTCCTCACTCTGTTTTCTCCTGGACCAAACTGTAGAATGCACTACTCCAAAACCAAAACAAGCAAAAGTAAAAATTTATATGTCTAAGGAAAAGGAGCTTAAAAAATAAAAAACTTTCCCCTCAGTAGAGCTGTTCAGCTGCTCTTTTTTGCTTTTGTTATTGATGACAATTGAGATGGTAAAAGGTTGTGGAAAAGTGTTGTAATAGTCTCCACATCATACAGCAAGTTTGTAGCCTGGCAGTGACTTTTCTCTGCGCTGTGAGAAATGAACTGTCTGAGGTACACCGTTTTGTATTTCATTCTGATTTTTTCATAGCACTTACACCCTTGAAGAAAAGCATTCAATGGCAAAAGCTAAGTGCCATTCAGAAGTCACACATCTCAGAGGGAAACTTCTCTTTAGCTGATAGTAAATGCAGGGATTTCATGCCTGCCATTTTTATCACTGCAGTGCAGAACTGAGGAAGTCTCTCAGCATGGCTTTCCTCCAGGAAATGGAACCCAGCTTCACTGGAAGTACTCAGACTTGGAGCAGTCTGGAAGAGAGGCGAGGGGCTATTTCCCTAAGCTACCCCAATTATTATGTCTAAGTTGATTCTAACTCCACTGTTAATGTGATTTGTGCAGGGCCCGACAGAATTACAGTACCTTTATAAGAGGGTGCATGGCTGTTTCCATGACAGCCAGAAGAGGTAGGGATGGAAAATGCCATTTGAGAGAGCCCAGAAGTGTTTGATTGGTACAAGACACAAGGTCAGCAGCTTGAACAAGTAAACTCCTGTAGCACTCAGGGTGATTCTCTTTAAAAAGTGGTATTCACAAGTATTAATATGTTAATTATTAATAGGTTTTTAACCAAGTAGTTAAAAATGCTGTTAATTTTACCTTAGCCAGTTCCCAGACAAGGCAGTGTGACCTTAGTGACTGAAACATGAATCTCCATGGCAATTCAAAGTGGTTGCTCACACCTACAGTCAAATTTTACAGCACACCAAAGAGTGATATATGAAGCAGCTTATATATAAATCCGTTCCATAACTTTTCCTTTACTTCAAACAACTTTAACTACTGATTTTTCAACTTTCATTTCAAACCTTGTAGATTGTTATATTTATAAATGGAACAGACACTGCTCATTTCAAGATATCCACAACAATCCATCATAATGTCATTTGATCTCCTAGGACTAGAATTTTGAAAATGTGTTCTCAAAGTGTAAAACTACTTGCAAGTAAGAGCTGCAGCATACATGTAAAATTTCTGTATTATTCTATCAACACTAAGCACACAGCTTCTTGATTTGATTTAGTACATCCTAAAATACCTTGCACCCTCTGCCTTACTTGAATAGGCACTTATTGTTTATTTCCCACAGAGCAGTGCAGCAGTGAGCAAAAGCCCGGTAAGAGGCAGAGAACCTACACAAAAGAAGGTATGAAAGAAATAGAGTAAAAGAAAAAAAAATACAGATCCAAAACCCATTTCCAAGATGCTTACACAAACAGCATAATAAACTACGAAGTCAGCACAAAACTGATCCTCCTATCTTTTATCTGATAATTGGTGATAATGAAAACCACCAGTGATACTCAGCTGGCAATCAGAAAAACCCACCTGCCCTGACGCAAGTAGGCAGACAGAATTTGGCATAACCATAGAAAGGCATTATTCTCAGACACATATATGTGTATGTCTGTGTACTAATGACAGGCTCTTGAGAAACTAACACAGTGCATCTCAAAATGAAACACATCTCATAATGGGGGAGAAAATTGTTCTCTCATCTTCACTCCTATTATTCCCCTCCAGTGTTTCTGCTCAGGTAGCAGCAGACAAGCACCTCTAACACAGTTCCCCAGTGGGCTCTTCAGTGTCTTCTTAGAACTGCATTTCCACTAGTTTTCTTTTTCTGAGAGGAAAGATCAGGTTCAAAAAAAAAAAAAAAAATTAATATCACTCCAAAATTTTCCTATATGGAAATCATTAGGCAAAATCTGTTTGCAATCAGAATGGATGCCTTTACAGGATGTAGATGGGATCTGGATGACTTCTACCCTCTATGGTTAATACCTGTTAGCCATATTTCACTACTCTTTATACTACTATCAGCTATCCAGTATAGCTATCCCAATGCATATATTTGATTTTGATGCAATCTTCTAAACTTCCTTTTCATAGGAAGAAGAGCATCTGTTTTGGTTAGGTACAAACTGGTAGGAAGAAAACTTCAGTTCCAGTCCCAGGTTAGGAGGATATGTGTGTAAGCTGCAGAATTTCATGACTAACTTATTTGTATCTCAGTAAAACTGCTTCAGTAGGCACATTTTTCTTGGAAAGGGAAATGACATTAGAACGGATATAAATACCTTTAAATCTGATTAAATACATATGGATACCTATACAATTTTATTCAGATTACAACAATAATGTGTATGTATGTAAATAAATAAATATTCAATATATACAGCCTACCGATAGAGTAGATGTTCATTTATAGCTGGGACATATATCTCAAGCTAGATAATCCAACTTCAGTTCGGGAAAGAGAACTGTGAAAACTGTTATCATGGGGACAAACACACAGTACTACTTCACATATTGCCAAATCTTCATTTCAGTCAAAAAGGAAATAGTATTAGAGAAAGAATAAATGTTCAGCTGGGATTGGAACAAGTACATCTGTGCAAATACAGGTAGTACAAGTGATGTGCAACTTCTAATATGAAGGTACCCTAACAAATCTCTCCCACATGTCAAGTGAATGTAGATCCACAGCAGCACATTGTCCACACTGAGACGATACCCATAAGCATTCACATTTCTCAAATTTACTGTTTTGCACAGCAGCAGCATCACGTCCTTTTGAATTTTCTTCTGAGAAGTGGAAGAACACCAAGAGACCTAGAATACTACCCTGCAAGTTAAAACAGGAATACAGACTTACAGATTTTCTACTTTACATGGAGCAGAAGGGGGTCTGGACCCGTGTCAGCTCTGAACTCTACCAACAGTCCCCTAAGGGGCCACAACTGCATTTGTCTGATGAAAAAGGACTTCATTTTGGAGAGAGCTTTCAAGTTTTAGTACATTTTTCAATTTTAATTGTTATCTTTTGCAATACCTCAGTAAATACATGGTATATGATTATAGCTCCCAAAACATTTTATCTAAACCTTGCCTCTCTTCTTCAGTTTAACAATACATCCTTTTCAGTAATCACAGTTGAAAACACTGAGTGGGAAGAGCCCGTTTTTGAGTTTACAAGTATAAATGGCCAGGAAAGTCTTTCTGCAGGAAAAAGAAGAAACAAAAAAAATGTTTTTCAGTGTTTCTAAATCAGCAGAAAGGGAGCAGCTGTCAGCCTGCCGGAATTCAGAATTTAGATGAGCTGTGAGGCCACACTTCTGCTACCCTGCATCTGGTTTGGAAACAAAGAACAACCTGTCTTTGGTTGCTCTCATCTTGTAAGTACAACTATCGCACAGGTAATTAACACTCCATGATAAGGGCTTAGTTTTGCATATCTTCATTTCTACTGAGTCTTCCACAGTGTAAGTCTTCTTCCCACTTGCAATTAAAACAAAGGCTATGTAGAGGAAAGGAAACCTGAAGTTTTTCTGATGTTGCAAGGAAGTGAGGTAAATTTACTTTTTCAGTTCATTTACTAGAGAACACACCATGATATATAAAATGTATATATAGTAAATGTATTTTTGATTTTTATCCTTAAAGGAGGAAGAATACTCCTTCCCTTCCTCTCTAAAATGTTTACAAGTTAACTTTCTTTGTGAAGTTCACAACTAATAGCAGTATTTTTAAGACATCCTTTAAAAGCAAGAGGTCTTGGAATGTATTTGTGCTATATAGTGAGACCAGTATTATTGGTTCGACGCTGTATATATTATATGAGTTTGGTTGTGCTGCCTGCAAACTGATGAATAGAGATGAACTTGTCTTCTCTTGCTCTCTGCTCCCTGTTCCATCTACAGCAAAGTCCAGGCACAGAAGTCATTCAGTGCTGCTGTCTACAGGCCTTGCAGTCTCCATGGGCATCAAACAGATGGAGAGGACAGCCCTTCTCCCTAGCTTGAACATTACATAGGGTCAAGACAACCCGATCCTCTATGGCTTCATCCCATTAACTCATTCTATGGACCACAGATTTTTGAAAGCTCGTGAAATCCAAAGTTACAGCAGGAAGACTATATTAAGGTAACACTCTCTATAAGATGGAGAAAATAAAACTAGGGTTGTTCTTTCTTTTAACATGCTTTATTGGAATTTTTCCTCAGTGATTTTGAGAAATGAACCCAAGTACACACACTTTTTACAATCTTGTAAAGTGCTTCTAAACTCCTAGTAAGGAGACTTTGTTCATATATTTTCACATAAAAATGCTCAGAAAAAAATCCTCCTATGACAGCTAACTAAAGTTTCCCAGTTGGGTCATTGTTTTATTTAAGTTCTACTTAACTGTCAAGTGAAAGATAAGGCTGTCATACTGTCTGAATAACAAAAGAAATACAATTTTCCTACACTAAAGTGTACTGGCCTTGTGCCACTGTTAAAATTAAATTTGTCCAATACTAGTTAGCTGCAGCAAACATTTTTATGGCAATAGTTGGCAAAGAGAAGAGAGCTTTCTAGGTTTTTCTGTTGCTCCTTTTCTCTAAACAATGGCAAGAATTGATATTGTCTATTCAGTGTAGAAGATAGGCTGTCAAGTAAAGCAAGACAAATGTGATGTCCTGACTGATTACTTCCTTAGATACTAAATCAATGAGCTTATTATCACAGCAATTACATTACTAATGTAAACAGATGCTATGTGTAGACAACTGGTTAACAAAAAGGTAGGCAGAGTGTACTTTTATTTTTTCTTAAACACAACAAATTATTTGGAGTGTGTTATAATACAAATAATATTTGATCTTCAGTTCATGTGTATCAGTTAACTGAATATATGCTGAATCATTTGATTTTACATGTAGGAAAGAAGTACTGTAAAGGAGTGGTCATTTTCCACATGATTAAACTTGTGTGATCTTTATGATTATTAGCATTAATGTTTTTATCTATATCATTTTGTAATAAAATTCAGTGACTCTGAAATAATAAAAGGCAATACTACAGTTCTGCCCCCAAATTAACTCTGCCAATTTAGTCTCAATGCAACTTGTTACGTAGCTTATAATAAAATCAACAACAAAAAAAAAAAAAAAGCAATATCCTGTACAGTGGCTAAAATTATTTTTCACACAGCTTAACATGAATTTCTAGTCTGTTCTTCTATTTCATAAATAGCTATATCTAAATTTCTAAAGCCTTCTCAGTTCTGATCATTTTATATGTGCTTTAGAGAAATCTGGTATGCATAAAATATATCATTATAAATCTAGCAGCATTTATAAATGCTGTATCGTTAAAGTAGAAGGTAGTTCCTTCCTATCAAAAAATTCAATCAGCTATTAAGCTTCCTGAATACAGTTGTGTATTCAGGATACGCCAGAAAAGTGGTGGGGAATCAGAGTAAATTTGTATGTAAGTTCTGTAATAAAGGCCCGTTAACCAGTTTTGACCTGATGGTAGGATTATTCTACACTACATTGCTTTCTTTTAATTCAGAGGAGTCTAGAAAGCACTAATAATGAAGAAAAAGAACTAGTCTTGATATAACAGATCATGTCAGAAAACAATTTGTCAGAAAATGTTGTTTCACCAGGTGCAAAACTTTCCACGGGAATGCTGAATGAGAAACTTCAGAAATACTTTTTTTGCCAAATTAGATTACAAACAAACAGCGGATTAAAAATTCCTGCTATTTCTCTTTTCATCACTGTTATTGAATATACGACAGTGAAAGACAAAGTTACATTTCTCCCTACTCTCCTATAGGAAGAATTTACATGTAAAGGTGCCTGCTTATCATGTGAAAGGAAAAAGCCCAGTCATTTTCTAAGGCATTTTCAAAGCAGTAAGATCTTCTCTGAGTCATTCAGGACGGCTCTTTAGGAAAACCCCACTAATCTTATATTCTCTGTGTTCTATAAAAAGCTGAGTACTAATTGAAAATAACCAAAATAGAAACATTTCCCCAAAGGTCTAGGTTAAGTAAACTGTGAGTTTGAACAGCAAAGAATGAGCCAAAGGTTCCCACTCCCAGTTTTAATCACAGGGCATTTTCCTCTGTGAGCACTGCAAGAGTTTATTTTCATGAGATCTTATAATGTTCTGACATGTTTGGAAGTAGATCACTTAAAATACCTGCAGTCTATAAATCCTTCAAATATATGTACATGTGTACCAGTAGCCTCAATGTGCATTTTGCTGGTGTGGCTCCTGATTCTGTACCACTGGAGAGAGAAGCACTGTTACTAGTGCACCACTGAAAAGAGGAGGTGCGGGACTAATTTCTTAGCCAGAACAAATTCAAAAACCCATTCACAGGCAGCATATAATTTTGAGTGTTTTCCCCAATCTGCCAAAATATATTTTCCCTGGAAAAGAGTCAAAAGCATTTTTCTTTTGTAGAGTCTGATTTCCATGATGGGTATCAGTCCTAGCTGTTTATAATCACATGTATATTTTATGCTAAATATATCCTGGCATTTTTCATTCAGAAATAAACTGTTCTTGTTAAAGTTTAAAAAACTGTAAGAAACCATAGAGATCAAGTAGAAAATGTTGATACATAAAAGAAAGCAAAGATAAATTACAGTCTTATTATGGAGTATCTAATACGAAAAAAATATCCTCAATTTGACAAATAAAGAAAATGACAAACATATTTATTTTTAGTAATAATCCTCCCTCACCAACCCCCCCACACCCAATATCTTGCTATATCTTTGAAAACATCAGGGAAGCTTCAGGTAAAAGTTTGTATCAAAGATTAGTCAGAGACCACACACAATTAAAGAAAAAATAATTTGCAGAAGTTCAAAATTTATGAAGATTTCTCTATACAATAAATAAATCTTCTACATCATAATTGTATTTATTACATGTGGCAGATACATTGCAGTTATATCTATTTTAATATCTGTTAGCTTTGGTACACAGTATTCGTCTCTGTCTTCAGAGTATTTCTCTTCCACCCACTCCTGCAAAATTTAGTTCTATTGCTTTTGAAATGCTAGAACAAAACAGCTTCCTTTTAAGGATAATTTTTGATGAAAAATAATATGTCTTTGTTTAAAACCACAAACTAGGCATATGATTAGTTATGATTTTTGTTCTTTATGACTGGATACCTCATTGGATTTCCATATACTGGTTTCTACTGCTGTGATGCATTGCTGATCTAAAACATTTAGGAGGAAGGTGAGAGAGTCTTCAGTTCCTCAGTTTACTCAGGAAATGACGACAAGTTTAGCTCAGGTTACTGGGGAAATATTGTTGCAATATTTAGCTGTCACCTTGCTTAAAAATTAAGTTTAATTTGAAGAGAAAATCTTGGGAGTGTGTGTCAAACTCATGCTCTCTCTTTTCTGGCATTTTTGAAGACTTGAGAAAAATGTGGTCATGAGTCTTCCATTTAAGGTAAAGAAGCATTGCTTTCAAGAAAACGTGTTTATAATTACTGGTAGTCATTATTTCAGTTTTTCTCATGCATATTTCAGGATCTATTAATTTCTAATTTTATAATGCAGGATAATATATGCTGTAGCTTCATAACTCTAATGGTACTACAAGAGGGATAAATTATTCCATAACTGAGACCAAAGAATTTTGCCATATTCTAACACATGTAGAATCTCTGTTGTTGTGTTTTCTTTATATATCTTAATTTTACTAATTGTACACAGAAGCCTCTTTACAGTGAAAATGTTAAAAAGAAACCAAAGAACTTTTAAAACAACAGTTTTACACCTCTGCAGAAAAGATATCACATTTAACAGACACAACTGACTGATATTTTTAAAGAAATGGCAGTATTTATTTATTACTTCTGTCAGTGGTTAATAAATAAGATAAAGGTTTTTAGTTTTGTGATTTTAATTTCTTTTAAAATCATGTATTATTGCAGTAGATGTAATAAATCAAACGGTTTGCTATCTCATCCACTATCCAAGCAGTTCTATTGATCAGTGATGAATGAGTCCCCAAATTGCCTACTGTGTGCTCTATTTATGCACATTGGAATGCTTGTTTTAGCTATGCTTATTGTGAGAATGAAAAAAAAAAAAAAAAGACAGCAAAGCTGCAGGTGTGGGAAAATTAAGAAGCTTTGCCAAGGAAGGTCAGAACCTTCGATGTGCCGAACAGCTCTAAAATACTCTTAGAGATTGACTTAAGGTGTGGTGAGACATCTGCCTTTCATTTTCTTACTGTATCTTAACTCAGACAGTTGCAAATCAAAAACTAGAGGTCTTTTGAAAGCTGGATCGCACACTGGAGACCAAAAGAAAATCTTAAATTGGCTCAGGCAACAATGGTAAACATACAGAAAGGGGATATTCTTTCCTTTCATTGTATACAAGCTACTCAACAATGTATTTATAAAAATAAGTAGAAGTCCATTTCTTCATGGCTGGTTTTCTACTTGGTTCTTTCACACTCTTCTAAAGGCTTTTAGAACATGACTGCTCATTGTGCGCTTGGTGCAGTGCTGAATGCTCTTTGTGCTCAGAAATGACATACCAGGTCTTTTAAATGACACAGAGCTGAGCAGTGCTTAAGCCACATTTGCTTAAGTATGTGCAACAGCAGAGAAGCCAATTTTGAACTTCAAGAGAACTAATATATGTGTCACCTTACCCCGAAGATAAATTCCATTTCAACTTTTTTAAAGGACAGCATTCAGAAAATAAAAATGATTAAATAATATTCTATCTTCCTTTTTCTGTGGTCAATGAAAACAGGCTTGTCACAATCACAAAAAACAACAGTTGTTTCCGCGTTTCCATCAGTGTATATACAGGCANAAAAAAAAAAAAAAGAAGAAGAAAAAAAAAGGCACCATGTGCTATAGGAATCCTTGTCTTAAAATGTTGACTTTGAAATAAAAATTCAAAAGAAAAATATAGATTAGCCATCTTTTTTTCCAAAATGGCTGATTTTAACAAAAAGCAATTATAGCTCATCACTTTTGGGAACTTGGCTACTAATATATTCTTAATAAGGATTTTAGGAACTAGATCCTATTTTTCACCTTTTTTTTTTATTTTCCACTGTTATTTGTCCCTTTAGATCAAGATTTAATTTTTCATTTTGTTAACATAGATTTTCTACATGTTATTCCACTCACTCCAGTGTATTTTGAATATGGCAATGATCCATGCACCTTTTTGCACATGGCTGTTGAGAGAAGGAGAAAATCATAGGGAGATTTTGAAGCACTTGAAAGAAAAAATATAAAAATAAGACCATGAAAAGATTATTCTAAAGAAAACCTATTAAAATCACTTAGAAGTTTAGAGTAACAATGGCAATAATGAAGCATCAAATATCTAAAATCAGGTCACAGTGGCCAAAGTTTTAGATTAATTACAGTTTGTCACTGTCAGATTTTTCATTTGGTGATTCACGTTTAACAAATCAATTTTTTCATCACATATATAATAACAAAAAATTATTCTAATATCACACACTATGTTTAGTGAAATACAGAATGGAAGCCAGAAACTCCTGAGTTTTACATCTGCCAATGCAGTTCTAGCACTTACATTTGAACATCTCACCCACCGTCTTTGACGTTTTCAGGAGAGATTTGACTCCTAAGCCTGCCCTCCACCCTTGCTCCTGTAAACGACAAAGACAATCAGTAGGTGCTCATGGAGCCACAGTCACAAGCAAAAAGACAGTCATGATACAGTATTTCCTACTATATTTCAGAATCCAGGTAGCATTTTTAAGTCCTAACCCAGGGAACAGTGTTTCCTGACTTTCAAAGGCCAAACTTTCACTTGTCCAAGCCTACGTTACCATCAAAGCCTCCACGCACTTCCTACAGAAACCAAAAGATGTTCACATTCAGTCCACTGACCCTCTGATGGCTATTAGTCCTAAAAGCAGGACTGACAACGTGGAATTTTTCACTAGGTCATCCATTATTATGATCTTTGCTTTATACAACTAGCTTTCAGTCACTGGTTTGCCAGGGTGAAATAGTTCTTGTAAATATCTAACGATCTTAATAACACACGTCTAACTTTCTACAAATCATGTATTTTAGACAACTGCTTTCTGAAGGAGACATTGAATCAGAACAAGCTAAAATTCTTATATATTTATGTTATTGAAAAAGTAATTCCACTATGTAACCTTTAACAGCTAAGTTTAACCATGCACAGATGCAGCTGCTACTAAAACAAGGAATAGAATTCATTCCAGAGAGTCATTATGCTAGATCTTTGAAGGCTATGGAGGAAATGAGCGTAGAGCTTCTAATAAAGTGTTTACAAGCCAATTATGAATTTTGTGCATTTCTAGGTTGGAAGGACTGGCTACCACACTACGACATTCAAAACAGCTTAACAGTATTATGCATACATAAAAATAATATGAAATTGCAGCTTTCACCACAATATCGTATATTAGTATTTTATATTTAACATAGTAAGGTTGTACATGAAAAGGCGTATGCCACTGTGTTTACCAGGGAGGAATGGTTTTGTCCCTCAGGGATGCATTATTTATTTATTAATCAGAAGAAGAGATACCTGAAACTGTGACTTTCTCAAATTATCCATCTTTGCAACCAGACAAATGATTCTGCCCTTTCTGAAATCAGCACTTAGGATAATTTACCAATAATTCTAAGAGATCTGTGGAAATGATCTTAAATTAACATCTTTGCTCAGTACTCAGAGCGCTCTGCAGAAGATTAACTGAAACCTCAAGCAGTGAGTGCCAGTAACAATGACACGTGCATTCTGCATACTTATTTCCATCTCAGACTGCTGAAACACGTTACCAAAATTATATTTCCATAGCCTTTGTCTCCAGTCAGAACCATTGAACTTCCGAGCAAGTAACAGCAACACCACTAAGCAGCCTTGCCTACAATACCAGTGCATGTGCTTTACATTTGGAGATAGCCACATTCTGATTCATATTCACGCAGTTTCACAGGTTTTGTGAAGATAATGGAACAAAAGGTCCTAACCTGATACATAATTTTTGTCACTTTGCCAGCCTGGCAAAGAAATTTGTTCTGTGGTAATTAACTTTATATTTACAATCAGAAGGAATAAATGGATATAAGATCTTTTTTCCATATTACGTTTTTCAAGTATGCTTAAACAAGACAAAATAGATCTCACGGTTCAATTACTAAAAAAATACACAAGGATGGAGTCACACATTTATAACCCTCAAAACCCTATAAACAACACATGAGTATTAAACAATTTCCTTGGCCTTAATACCCTTTATTGCCTTGATTCTTTCTCCTCTATTCTTAAAAGCCAAAATCAAAATGTTTTGTTGTATTGATCTTATTTTCAGTGTAATTTACTTTCAAGCTGATTTTGAAAGCTGTTTTAAAGTTCTAACTTTAGTGGAAAAGCAGCTACCACACAATAAAATCCTTAGGAAGAAATGTGATTTATGCAGATGAGTTTGTTAACAAAATTTACACATAAATGAGAACACTTTTTTCCATTCTGGTTGCTATTACAAAGAAACACTGGGAAGTAAATTATCTGTAGAAGAGTACAAGATAAAAAATGTATTAAAAGCTGTAAGAACGAAATTGAAATGTCAAACATAGTTACTTATAAAAAACAGGTGATAGGCTCCTCGTAAGCTACCTATTAAAAAGAGTAATCAAAGTGAACTAAAATGACTTTAGTTCTCCCAACAAACTTGTGGCTTAAATTCTCTGCAGTTTTATTACCTGTTCACAGAGTTTCATTCACTTCTGGGCAGTGTAGTCTTTCTGAAAGCTAAGGCTGTATATGATAAGACTCTTTATTACCCATAACATACATAACATTTGAATTCTGCTACAGGTTTTTCAAAACCCAAATAAATGCTTTTCGGCACTAAGTTTTTATGCATGCCATAACCGCGATGTCATGCAGCCTGCAGAAAAGGGAGATGTAGTGCAAATACGGATTTTAACGCTGCAAAAGGCTTGGAAGTTAAAACTGGGAGAGGAGGTCATTGTGACCAAGGTTGCTCCTGGCTACAGATGCTTTTTCCTCAGGATACCCCCCTTTCCAAATCCCAGCCCATTCCCAACCCCCAGTCCCACCACCCCTGGTCACCTTCTGGTGGGGTGGTGACGCCTCCTGCCCGGGACCTGCTGCCCCAGGACAATGGGGTTGGAAGCATAAAGCATAGCGCTGTGACCGAAGCCTCCTCACCGGCAGGCTTTTTCAAGCCGATGGGAAGTAGGGCCACTTGAGCTGGACATGGCTGGCTTGTCAGTTCCTGACAACAAACTGTGTTTGGTACGCAGTGCATTCATGGGCAGTGTCATGCTTTTGTCCAGAACCGGGCTGTCTTTCCCCAGGCCAGCTTCTGGCTTTTGCGGCTGGGCAAATGTGTTGGGAAATCCACCCAAGCAGAAAGGGCCCCCCGGCTGCTGATTCCTCACATTTAATTACTTGATTTTCCTTTCCTGCAGTCAGGAAGAAAATGGAATTACACCACACACCATGTAACCTTGGAAAAGGACCGATTGTTTCTAATAGAGCCGCTGGCGACAGGCACAATACATACGTTCCGTGTTTCACATTGGATATTAGATTCTCCAAACAAGTCTGAGTGCTCCTGCTCGGAGGATCCTCAATAGGGAACAAAGGCAACCAGGCTTCTCCCGTGTCACTCCCAGCACCCCACGAGAAGGAAATCTTCATTTAGGCACACTTCACCCTTTTTCACTCTTTCCAAGCATCTTCTAAGAGTCAGCAAATGGTTCTGAGGGTGACGGTTTGCTGTGGAGAATTCATAAGCTGAGGGTTGGAACTTGATGATCTTTAACATCCCTTCCAACTCTAACCATTCTATGGTTCTACTCTATGATTTGATCTGCCCATCAATAAGTAGTTAAAGGCATACCTCTACCACTTCACTTAACAGCAAACATGCCTGGCTGTAAATTTACAGTCGCTAAGATCCATGCAATGGGCCTGTGGCACTTGGCTCTGGGAATGTACAGTAATGACAGTTTCTTAAATTGAGTACGTTTCCCACAAGCAGACAGATTGTATTACAGATCTTGGGCAGATGCTCCAGTACTGTTAATACCTAAAAAAACCCAATGACTCAAACAAAAAGCCCACAAGAATTACCATATTTGATGAGACCAGTGATGCATCTCACTCAGTGCTGAGTCTCTAATGGCAGCGTATAGAGGATGACCAGGGAGAAGTATGGATATGTAGAGTAACATCCCTCCAGAATGCGGCATACATGTCAAAAAATACATAGTAGTACTTCCCTAGAATACCCTCCACACTTGAAGTGATTTGTGGCTTAATGATTTTGTGAACCAGAACATTTAATAGCTTTGGATGGACTTCTCTCCTGTTGATCTTGTCATTACTGGCACACTCAGGTCTTGTTGCACAAAACATCTTAAAACGGTTTCCCGACACACCTCTCAGCCCCAGAGAATAGCTGTGCTTGAGGATCACCTTTCTTCCTAGCACATTCACCCTCATCACTGTCAAAACTGAAGTTCAGTGACTGTGCTTTTAAACAGGCTTTCAAGGTCTGAGAAAAGATTACTTCTTCCAGATGCTAAAAAAATTAATATGTAGTACTAAAGCAAGATTTTCCTCAGTAATCAGTTTTAAACTAATCATCCTATGGGAAAAAATGTAGGCAAAACATATTTATGTTAACCACTGCAGAAGGAGGGCACTATTTTGAGTACCCATATTAAAACATTTCTCCCCTTCTCCTATCAATATCAGTCTCTGTGTTTGAATTGCATGAGATGAGAGTTGTTCTTTCATGCTATATGGGGACAGGAGGTCACAGAGTCATCCTATATCAAAAAGCAGGATCAGAAGGTAGTCACAATCAACAGTGGAGTATGGAAGAACACTTGCGGCAAGCAGACTTCAGGCAGGGACCATCATCAGGATACAATATAAGGAAGAGCAGATGGTATCAGCTGATGATACACCTGAAGTAAAAATTACTGGAACATCATCACTTCCCAGCTGATTCTGTAGATGAATTTATCAATGAACTTCGTAGTACTGCCAATGACATTAACTCATTAATGTTGCATTATCCCAGTTATTTATTCCAGAAAGCAACAGGCCTCTAGGACTGAAAATGTGTAGGGTAGATAAGCTGTGTTCCTGTACCAAGAAAGGCAGAAGTCTCTAAGCTTTCACTGAGAACTTTTGGATTCAATATTAATGAACAACAAAAGATGAGTCCATATGGCTGGTGAGGCCTGAGCTGGAATTCATAGGACATCAGTCTGTGTACTGCAGAAGTCAGTTCTTATATATATTTTAGAATAGGGTTTGTTTTAATGGTATATTAAGCCACTTATGTCAATAATGAAAGAGAAGGGACAGATGTGGCTTAGATCAACTAAGATTTTTTAATGTTTTTAAATTATTTGTTCTGTTGTAGACCTACATTACCTAACAAAAGAAAAATAGATCTGACTGGTATACATTCTAATTACTCCTCTTATCTCTTCCCTACCACCTAAAAACTACTACAAATAACCAAAAAAGTAGGAGGTTTTATTTCATATATGTCTTCTGATATGTTTTTTAATATTTTCATTCTGAGCTGGAATGAAACATATAATTCTGAAATTTACAATACAGTGGCTTCATTGTCACGATAAAATATCCAATTTATAAATAGTCTTTCAAATTTTCAAAATAATAATTCCCTAGAAGAACAGAAAGCAGTAGAAAAAGCACATTAAAAGAGGTTTTGCAGGAATTTATGAGAAAGTAAGCTTAGCATAAAAAGCACATTTGCCAAAACCAGCTGTTCTGCCTGGGAAAAAAAAAAAAAAATTCTGGTCATCTTGTCAGTCACTAAAAGAAATCCCGACATGTAAAACATATAGAGTCGAATGCAGAAGATAGAAATCACTGCACTTCAAACTGGACCTCCATTCTGGGCTACCTACAATGCAGTCTTCTTTTAGATTCATCCACCAAAGCCATACAAAACCTGATCAGAGTGATTGATTAATAGAGCTAGATGACTGCATTGTTAATACACAGTCTCTTGGCACTTGAGGCAAAGTTGGACTGTGGGTATTTATGTTAGAAAACTGGGCCTCAGCTATGCTCTGGCATAGATAAAGAATCAGGATGAATTAATGCACAAGCTGTAAATCTAAACCATGTGTTGAACAGTATTAGTGAGCAACTGCCTCTCCTGATGCAAGTGACCATTCAGTGGAGTGTGTAGTAACTTGATAACCCATAGTTTTTAAGCAGTTTAGGAGATGACACTTCACCATATCTTAAAGAAGGGGAAATCTGTTGAATACAGTTGGCAAATCCTATAAAAAGGAATAACGGCAGCTCAGCAGAAGTGATAAAACCACATTAACTGCCTAGGGGAAAGGCTGGAGATAGATAACTCCTGCACAGTGTGGAAGAGCAAAGACTGAAGATGATCTTTCTTCTCTCAGATTGGCCATGATGTTTACTGGATGAGCTGAAGAGTTCTTTGATATGAGAACTCATTAAGACTTGATGTAGCTGCCCTCTCTACAAGCCTGTGCAACTCTAAGATCCATCTAAAATACAATTCTATTTATTCTGTGATGGAGCTGTCTATATCGACTCGTAATCAGTTACTGAGATCTCCTGAAAATCTATGATTTTGACAACTCCTTCAGCTCAAACATTCCCAAACAACCTTCCAATCATATCAGACAGAGCTTAATTACTTAATTAAATTTATTCTTTTTAATTTAAATTGATTTTTGCAACAGTAATACATAATGTGTTGAAATACCATTAATATCCAAAAGTTGTACTAAAGAATTCAGTGTTGAGATTTTCCTATACGTGGCAGCATCACCTGAGCCTCAGAAATATAAAAATAGTTGACTTTACATGTGAAAATCTCTCACTATAACCTTAAACACCCCTGAATTATGTTAACATTCCTGTTGCTAAATCATGGCTTAGACAACTTTCTCTGCTCCCCTCAAGTGTTACTTTCACAGTGAAGCATGACTTTGAAACAGCATCAAAGGGCACAATATTTTCTTGGCATTTACTGAAAAGCTGAAGATGGTATGTTTGAAATTCCACAAGTAAACATGGATACTGGGGCTCAACATGTAATGAAGCCCATACCTGTCAAACTAACAAAGGTAGCATCGACTCCATGCTTGAGCTAGATAGAAACTCGAATTATGTTTCCTGGCTACTTGCTTTAGGCAAAACTGCTTTCCCATGATCACAGAAGAACTCTGACTGTATTTTGATTTAGTGTTCATATGTAAAGAACATTTGTTAATTGCCCATTTTAACACACAGTGAAATGTGTGAGATCAACACAACTGAAGACTTAAAGCCGGTTTGACACGTATCAAGTGGGTGTATTGAATAGGCAACTTCAAAATCAAGGGATTGTTTTAAGTGGTTTAAACCTATCCTTTAAGCCAACTTTGTTGCCAAAAAGCTGCAGAGGTTTAAAATAAAAATAACACGTTCTTAGCCAGTTTGCATTTCCTATTCAAAGAGCTTGTTCATCTTTAATCCTAACTCCTTATCTACAGAACTTTGAATGGGCGAAAAGGACAGAGACTATACCAGAATCCTTTGCTCTATCAACAGATACATGGGAATTAGAAAATAACCCTCTGCTCATTTGCCAATAGCCTTTGCAAGTCATCTAATTAGATGATTAAGTCATTAAAGGGATATGCGCATCTGAAAAGCCTCTAGTCAGCCTCTGAAATCAGAGCAGATAAAGACAAGACTCTTATTTCTTTTTTTTTCTTACACTGAAAAGGTAATTAATCCATTTAACTCTGCCTAGCAGTGCTTTTCTATAGTAAAAAGGAGAGACTGAAGCAGGATAGCTTTTCAGAAACACTCTTTGAAACACCAGAATGACAAATGCCTCTTTCTTTTGCATGCCATATGAAGAGGTTAGGCTTAGCCCCCAGTGGTCAAAATTATTTAGACAAGAGATCAGCTGCAGTCTGTGTAATGCTGACTTGGGTATTTGAGATGTTACTATCTGCTAATTTGACTTTGTTGTAGCTAAGAACAAAGTCTCTCTCCACAGCAGCATCTAAGGCTGGTAAATAAAATTCAGAATTTGTAAGACCTCTGTGTGAGGTTTGAAGTTTAATTTCTGCTAATACATTTGATATTTGCAATATAACACAACTTTAAGGAATGAAGGCAAAATGGCAGTGCTAGGCGAGCAGCAAGAAAGAGAGCTCAAAAAAGCCCTTAATCCATGACACTGTTGTAGGGTCTTGTCAGATCAGAGAGCACAACCCACATTGCAGTAGCTCAGTCTCGTCACTTCAGCAGCATAGAGGATCTGAACACAGGCCACGGTGAACAAAGGCCTTATGCTCTGCTTTGCAATTCACCTCTCTAAAATTAAAATTGGTGAATAAGGTGAAGAAAGAAAGAACATTCTTATGAGCTTAAAGCAAGACACTTTGTCTCTCTGCTCCACAACTCTAGAATGTTTCCTGAGTCTGGCTAGAGAAATTCCAGCAACACTTTACAGTGAAAGGCAATGTCAAACATGGAAAGCATATTATTATAACTAACCGTCATTACCATTCTAAAACTGACATCTCTATGTCAGAACAATTTCTGGTTTTAAGCCATGTTTGGAGTAAAATCTTATGTTCTTATACAGTTTTTTACTTATAGTGCTGTAAGTTAAATTAGAACATTGTATGATTTCCACAATAATTTTTTGAGAGAGTTCGGCATTGATCTATCCGCTGTTATTCTACTCTGTGTAACCCTGGTGATGATTCAATGCTGTATCAAGCATGAGGAAAGACAGAGAAATCATTCTAAAAGGTTTAGTACACATTTTAGAATACATTTTAGTAGTACATTTTGATTTAAATTTTCAGTGATGTGTAAGAGAGACAAAAACAATTTCCAGGTTATGTGACCAGATTATTGCAATGTGCCTACATATATACATACTTTCTTGTGAGGGAGAGTGCAAAAAATGAATAATAATCTTCGTGAAATAATATAGATCCTTAAAAATCCATGAATTGTCGGAAGTCCAAATATTCCATTTAAGAGTCAATTAGCACCTTGATATCAAATAGATATACTGCCAAGATGTGTTCCTTTAGGCCAAATGATTATCAGTCATTCTTAGTTGACAACGATTTAATAATAATACCAACATGAATTATTAATTTCTAACAGTACTACAAATACATTGAAAATTTCTTGCCATCCCTTGCCCAGAAGGCAATAAATGAACCTTCCCCCAGATAAACTGAAATACAGCTCTTAAGCCATTCTTTTTCTCTGGAAACTGTAAATGAATGAAAACAGCGTTAACTTAGCAAATGTTCTTTATTTTATTCCTTCTTCAATATTTTGTATTCACTTAAATCCCTATAGCAACTTTATTTTTCCTTGTTTTTCACAGTCTCTATATTCGGTATGCACACAAAAAAATACTTACTTTTCACTTATGATCAGAGAACTGTTCTTTCTGTCCACACTAATTTTAATGGTAATGCCCTTAACATTTAAACACTAACACATTTGCAAGTTCATTACAGCATGATAAGCCCCCAAAACAGCAACAGAATCAGTTATTTAATTACCTCTGCCATTTCTTTGAATTCTAATCTATCAAAATTATTTTCCTTCATTACAGAACATGAAAACATATTGTTTCATATCTCAGTATATCCTAGCTTTGCGGGGAAGGGGAGAGAGGCAGAAAAACCTAAGGCTACAAACTCAGCTTTAAGCAAAAAGCCCTGTAAGTGTCTTGATTGAGTAGCCCTTGAGAAATCTGCTAATACATGTTTTTTGCTCTTATTATACACAATATTTCCTTTTTTCCTATCGCAATTTGTATTACATACATTTGACTGAAGGCAATAATAACAATACCAGGAGATGAAACACATTTCAAAGAACACTTAGATAGTAACCTCTCAGTGGTTGAAATAATTCAAAAAAGTGTAACTTGCAAATGTAACTAGTACCATACCATAAGGAAAACTAAATCAAGCTATCAGTCAAAGTAAAGGTACATGGTATATTGCTGAAAAATTGTAGTTGTTAGCATTCCATCTGTACTGAAGAATTATTTTTGTCAGTATATCATAGCATATATAGTTATTCTAACTTAATGCTGAAACTTTCTTAGATGCAAACATTTAATGAAATAGTGTAAGATGCCAAATATGTACTTTTTCCATTAAGTAAATAAGTCTTTAATTGCTAAGCAAAATTTATGAATGTGTAACAGGATGAAAGGCAGGGATGTAATGTAAACACAGGAAAAGAAAACACACTTGTTGCAAAATAATTACATAGAAACAAGATACATTGTCAGTAATTAACAGATAGGAATTAGGTCAAGATTAGAAAAAAGATGGCCAGCAGGGCATGAGAATTCTTGATGGCAGCAAATTCACCAGTGGGGTCTTCAGGAAGTAACTAACATATCTGTATAAAGAAGAAAATTAAATTCCATTTTTAGGGCTCAGTTGAAGATTTAATGAAATACAGTGCATGTACACATTCAGTGTAAAGAATAAGTATTCTAGAGCTAGCATTGAAAACCGCTGTCGTTATAAATACCCTTCTTCCTTTTATATCTTAGGTCAGCCTACTGTTTCCAAAACCTTCTTAAAGCAATAGCATGTTTGTATTTCTTCCTTCCTTCCTTCCTTCCTTCCTTCCTTCCTTCCTTCCTTCCTTCCTTCCCTCCTTCCTTCTTTCCTTCCTTCCTTTCTTTCTTCGTTCCTTCCTTCCTTCCTTCCTTTCCTTCTTTTTTGCCCACCACTCCATGCATATGTCCTATATAGTAGGGGTTCCCCCTGGGCACAAATTTCCATGAAGCAGTTGGTTAAGGAAAAGACTATATGCAGGAGCTGGAAAGAGGATTTTTTCAGTCAATCCTATGTTAGGTCTTTAGTGTTTGTTGTCTGAAGTTTCTTCACTAGTGCAAATATATCAAATTACTGTCAAAAATGTAATCTTCCTGGCTGGCACAGGTCATGAGAGCAAGTTTGATGTATGTAAGCTTTAAGTATCACAGTCAGAGCTAAACAGCAAAGCTTAAAAACACTTTCCAATGCAAAAATTATTTACTGCATTTTGTTCCCCGATGACCTTTTCCAGACTCAATACTAGACAAGCTCCAGGTCATGCTGTGCAGAAGCTTAAGATGTTAGTACCCCACCAGTCTGTTCTTCCCCAACAAAGCCGGCAAAAGGGCAAAGTGGACCAAGTAAGAAGTTTGGCTGCTTAGCATCAGCCCACCACCACTGATGATGTAAGCCCTGAGATTTCCTGCTGATGCAGCTGAGGTGCAGACACATGTTCCCATTTTGTAGCGGGGACAGTAACCTCCCAGTTGGAGAAGTCAGTTAGAGACTCAAAATTGCTGCCTATAAATTCATTACAGATTTTCTCTCAATGCCATAACAGAACTCCTCAAATTAACAAAATGGTCTTGCACAGAAATATTCAGACTGCATAGTGTCCTCCTAAAAAACATATCCATTGACTTTCAGTATTATATCATCACTTTGAAGTCAGTTGGATGATGACAAATGTGAGACTTGCCAGGATTCAATTTAGGTATTTATGCACTATGAAACAGAATTATCAATACCAGCTTTCTAAGACATCATTTTGCTCTTTGGATAGCAGAGAATATAATAGTGATAGTGAATGAAAAACACAGGTTGTTTCTATTCTAGCATTTATCCCTGCTCAATTCAACCTTGTTTTGCTCTTCAGACAAAGCGATAACTTGAAGAGAAATGACCAGAGCTTTTAGGAGCACAGTAATGCCATCTCAAACAATCCTCTATCAGACCTTGGTGTGTCCCCTCTCCTGTATTCTCTCCTGAATTCAGCAGGAGGCTTCCAATATGACAACTGATCTACTAGACTTCCTACCGAACAAGCCAGAGCTTTATATTGGATAAGCCACTTTAAAGGTGAGGAGCCTGCCAGCCACGAGCTGCATGCAGATGAAAGTGAATAATGCAACATGCAACATGCAGCAATATTCTGCCAGTACTGATTCCATCTACACAACAAATACTCATCATGTGCACGTAGATGGCAACCGAATCAATTATAATCTTTCAGGATAAAAGGATAAAAACAAAGACCTCCGCTTTCAAAGCAAATGTCACCAAAACTGCTAAATAAGACAAATAAGACAAAAGGCAGAAAAAAATATGAATAGAAAAAAAAAAGATCTCTTGATTACTCTTCTCATTGTAAACTGCATGGTGAGGTTTTTTTTCCTCCTGTTTGAAGGGTCACAATAAAAACTCTGAAGTTAAAACCATGTTTAAGTTTTCATCTTTGAAAGGATGTACTCTTGCTAAGAAAAGAGCTGATAATATTTTAACACATAGGGATCAAACTAGCAGTGATACTCACTATCAGAAAGTAAAACATATTTGAAGCTTGCAATTTTCAAACTTTCTTGCCCTAAAGAATAATGCATTTTCTAGTGAAGCTAGGGAAAGTAAATATTTACTAATAAAAACAGAACTGTCACATGGCTCCTTCGTGACGGGGAAAAATAATACACTAGCCCACATTTACTGCTTTTCCTTTATTTCTGAAGGGCAAGTTCCTTTGTCATATAGAGGCAGAAGAGATTCTACCACTTAAATACCTTTGAAAATTGAGATGCAGAATACATATCCAAAGTTTGTCTTTAATCTGCACTCTCAGGGGAAGAAAGCGTAGATACAGAACATTCAATCAAATGTCTAAGACCTGCCAAATTAAAACAATGAGATATACATTGTCTCACAACCTTTTTATTATATAGTATATTAAGCACTGCTGCAAACTGCTTATATCGAAGAAAAAAAATCTACCTTTTATCTTCAAGCTTCCATTCTCACTTACCTACACAGATTAAAACAAGCAAGCAGACATGTATGCCAAAACACAATTAAATAATTTTTTTGGTTCACACCTTCTACTCATTCCCGCCTCCAAAACCAGTTTCTGCAGCAGCCAATAGCACTCCCTTTGGCTTGTGGAATGAATTAAGAAGGTGCTCCTTCAGAGGGAACCAAGACCACATCCAGGTCAGTGGTTATTTGAAGGTCTTGTGCCCCACAGTGGTCATGTCTATCTTAAATCAAAAGTTTGTCTTGGCTTTCAGGAAAATATATTGTAGTCCTGTTTAAGTACTGTTAGTGGCTTATTTTATTCAGGGTGGAGCTGAACAGAAGTAGTCAAGTTGACTGTACTCTTCTTTACAGTCAATTTTGAATGGACTAATTATGGGCTGCCGATCAACTTTTCTGCAATTCTAATCTTATTAAAAGACATCAAAAATATAAGTAATATTTAGTTATTACTATCTTCACCATACATGAAGTTTATTAGTGAGACAGGGAAAATACGTATGTCCTTTTCACAGTTTAAGAAAAAGCTGGAAAAAGTCAGTTCTTACTACTACACTTATTGATGAAATATTGCATCGCTCTAAGAAAAAAACAGGTCAGACAAGTCTGAACTCTTTTCCACTAAACATGACCTCCCTTTGCAAAGACAATTTCAAGATGTTCAGATGTGTCTGAAAAATCACACCGCAAATTGAAATAGTTGTTTTTTTCAGTTTCAGTGAGATTTCTGGAGTCCATCAGGCAGGATATAGCTGTGAATCATAGTCTTACAGCATGAAAAATAAAAAGTAACTCACAATGAAGACTAGAGCAGACATGCATTTTGAAAAATGTCTTTCATTATGCCATTTTCCTCTGATCTTTATGATATTTGCCTACACCTTAACAAAAGCCACAGAAATATGTGAAGTAATAAAAATTCATGATGAAAAAAGTGGAGGGAGATGAGTGAATTTAGCTGTTACTGTTCACAGCTGCAAAGAACAGCAGTCTTTCCTCCCTATTCAGTGCCTCTCTGGAATGGAAAAATCTGTCTCTAACTTTCCATTTACCTTCAGTGGTAGATTAGAAAACATTCCCAAGTGGAATTGTAAATCTTTGACCACACTCCTTAAGAAAGTTAAGATTTTTGGTTTCTTTCAAAAATGAGTTACCCAAGTTTATAGTGCAGAGAATTTATTTTGTCACATTCTAGTATGTGCCTAATCTGAGGTATTTACAGGTTGTGTAACAGGAATTAGCAAATTTCAAAATAACAATGAGCATGAGTTCCTAAATGAATCAAATACTCAGCTTCATGAAATTATTTTGTAGGCTATAGCTTGCCAGTGTTGTCAAAGGCTGCTTTTTTTCTCAAAGGCATCACATGATCTTACACACCCCCTCTCTAGCATAAAATTATAAGATTTGCTTGCACATAAGGAAGGGTCACTGTGCAATTTCCTTTTGCTATAATTTGAAATCCTGCAAATATAATTTCTCATCATACTCTAGGGAACATAACAGTTTTGGCAAAGTTCAAAGAAAAGGTAGAGCTGAAAATAAAAGCACAAACCCACACTAATTTCTGCAAAACTGTTTTCTGTGTTTTCTCCTAAAAAGTCAGTAACTACCACCAGGGTAGTTTGAGATATTTGAGTTTTTAATGAAAGAAACAAAGTTGTACAAATACCCCAAGAATATTTTGGGCCAGAATTGTTATTTGACATTCTTATAAACTCACACATTTAATTTTGGAATCATGTTTCTCATCCATTAGATTTTCTTTGCTTGTCTACTGAAATGTAAGAACTTCATAGTCATTCTAAGCTCAAGTTATCACTATGCATAGAATTTAATAATATTGATTCATAAGAAGCTTTAGCTTGCATTCAAAGGAAGCTTGTTATTTATTTCTGAATGTCTGTCCTGAAAAATCTAAATACTGTGTTTCATCAACACTTTACAAACAATAAGAAGTTGTTCATTCTAAATTATTTCCAAATAATTACTCAAGAGTCAGATAGTTATTCTGGGATAGGATGCTGTAACTCACTACTTTTAGTGAGTTTATTACTTTAGTGATTGCAACAATCAGAACTCTACAGGGCAAGAGGGTTACGCTGATTTGGTTATCTGTCAGAAACTGCATTGTCAGCAGGGTAAAATGGATAGAGAAGGTACAAGGCAGCAAATACAGCCAACATCAAACTGGAGGAACCAGGTGTCATGTTCAAATTTGTTGTTCTTCTTAAAGGAACACACAGGAAAGCACATGCTTTAGAAAACGCCAGTGCAACTCATTCTGTTTAAGGCATATACATGCTGCCATCTGCTATTTTGGCGTCCAAAGGCTCTGAAAATCTTTTCGCAAAAGTCATGTTTGTTAGAATAACTTGTCCAATAATCATGCTGCTGGGCAGCAAGATCATTTCCAAGTGTTAGGGTTACAGTACTGTTTCTGGAAAAATCATCCTGCATTTTTCTCCAATGTACACTATATACAACACAGAAAAATGTTATCTATGTCCAGTCGGTGGGGAGGGTGGACTCTGTGGTGTTCCCTCCTGTCCTGGTCTCTTCAGCAGTTAAAGTGGGAGCATACTGCAACTCCATTCCTACCTCTGTGTGGGAGGAATCCTTAAAAGAATAAGGACAACCAAGAGGCTTACTGTATGGCTGGGTCTCAACTCATAGAAATGTACCAAGAAACTAAAACTGAAAGCATATCACAGAACAGATTTCTGAGATGATAATCATGAATATCAGGTGAGCACCTGGTGAGCTTGCTCATTTTAGGATCCTCTGAATCCATACTTATTTTGCACACATTCCTAAAGAGGGAATGATATCAGTTATATGTATCTTTTTGCTTTGTGATGGTGTTGGAGGCATGTGCAATAATTAAATCATCAGTACCTTCCCACAGTTGCTTAAAAAAGGAGATGAAGTGGACTTCTGGCAAGAAGGCTAGGAAGTAATTTTGCCTGTATATTTGAGAGACCTTGCAGGAAAAACAAGTTTTCCTGCAGTTGATGAGGATCATTGATTTATACATATATCATTCAGGAAAAACAGCTAGATTTCTAATCATTCCATTCAGAACTATTCTGTCTAGAAACCTCCATCTTTGAAGGAAGACTGAATTGCTAATGACACATTAACTTCATTTGTTCTTTAAATCATGCTTCCTCTAAGTTTTTTGATTTGCTTTGTTTGTTACATCCCCTGCAAGGAATTCTAGCTTGGATTACCTCAGGGTTCTCCTTGGTCAATAATTTGTACAATGGTTTGAGCTGCTTTGTAGACTTTTAGACATTGTTTATAATATTCAGTCAAGTGGAACTCAAAACTTTGCAAAAACATGCTTCAGAGCTGTAGTTTAGGAGAATGTAAAACTACCATAAACCTGTAAGTTAGAACTGAGAGTGAAGCCAACAATAATGACAAAGAGCTTCACAGTAATATAATGTCAATAATTTTCTTGATCCAAGACGATATAACCTCTGGATCCTAGAATTATGTTCCATTTCCGTTACTCCTGCTTTACATCTTTGTATGGGACAGTTAGTCAATGGTCTATAAACCATTAAAATGAGGGATACTCAAACATTCAGAAAATGGATGGCCTCTCATGCTACTTAGTGAAGACAACTGCTCTTCCTGCAGGGTTTCAGGAGTCCCCAAGTCCTTTTGGACTTAATCTAGACTCTTTCGTCAGTGAAGGTACATTATGAACACTTTAAACTTCTTTCCTTTCTGCACCCCTTCTTGTTTCAGATGAATGCGGGACACAAGAAGCACTGCCTCCAATATTGAAGATACACATCAGTATCCTCTGTTTTGTTCTGTTTCATTCCTGAAAATTTCTGAAATTCTGTGTGGTTTTTTTTGGCTGTGGATGAGCTCTGAACTGATCTTTTTGCAGAAAATATTTTCTCCTATTTTGTTTCAGGGTGCCAGAGCCTACGTCACCCTGCCCAAAAGTGCTTCGTACAGAGTGTTGCAAAACAGGACAGCAAGGAAGAGCAACCTATACCTCGCAATGGGCAGCTGTTTCTTCTCCATGAAGAAGAAGAAGAAGAAAAATTACTGTTACAAAAACCTTCCCTGAAAGCAGAAACCCTGTCTTTGTTCTCCTGGTTATAGGGAAGAAAACAGTGTTGCTGTATAAACCACACCTCACTCAGTGGCCATTATCCCCTCAGAAGACTCCCTTTGCAACCTGATGTCTCTAACCACAGCCAAGATCTCTCCTCACCCACTCCAGTAAAAACATGGACCCACTCCACTGCTTACTTATGGGATGTTGTGGTGTTACGTGACACAGTCAGTTTTAGAAATGCAGGATAAAATACTTAGCTCTTCTTTTTCATGTCTCCTTCCTTCACAACATGTTTCCTTCAGCAGCAGGCAGAGTACAGAAGGATAGCAGATCAGATACAAGAGCCAGGTGATCCCCTGACTGATGAGAGGGGTTTGCGCTGTCATTGCAGGCACTAGTGAGTGACTGAATGCCTGGCATTTCAGAAAGAAGCCTATTTTCATTCCTCGCATTTGAAGGAACTTCAGAGTATTTGACAGGTCTTAAAACTGTGCATATCTGCTGCCATGTAAGAAGCTTGCTTCTAATTTCGATAGATACAGCAGATAAATATTACCTCAGTAGGGTTTACTAAAAGTCTTTCTTAAATCAACAGCTATGCAGTGTAGTTAGAACTATATGCATGCAGAGCAATTTTAGGTTTTTTGACATCTTCACAAAGCCAGTGGTAGATACCCATTTTCAAGCTCTGAGAATGATTACATGATATCTTGGCAGGCCAAGATGACAGTATGCAGCTGGTAAGCTGTTTCTAGCTGTCATAACAGGTAGTGTTTGAAAAGGAAAAACAAAGGCTTGCTTTAATGAGGCCTACAGCAGCAGCAAACTGAAGTTATAAACACATTTGTTGCTATTTTGAAATTTCTAGTGAACTTTTTTCTTACTTTACATTCCTTTTTTAAACACATTTTGCTGTCTGCCTTTATAACTTCAGCCACTCCTGTGTGCCGTCTTGTGTAAAACTTGCTGGGAGACATTTAAGGGTTATTTTTTGTTTGTTTGGTTTTTTTTGGGGTGTTCTTTTTTATCTTTATCCCATGTCTCCTTTGAATTTTTTCTTGAAGAAAGAAACTGTTTCCTCTAAATACAACCATTTGGTTGAGTGCAAAAGTGTTAATTGGGGCATTTATTTACTCTGCCGAATTAAATTCCACAGTGATTCTACACAGAGCTTCAGCAAACCCAGTATTTTTTCTTCTGAAAGCCTATGCAGGTGGCGTCAGTACTGGATATTCTGTTTACAAATCATTAATGAAGTGATTGTGGTTTTTTTCATTTGCTCACACTTTTGAACTGCTCAGAGCGACACATTCCTAAATAGGGAACACAAGAGTAGAGAGAAGCACACAATAGCCTTATTATGGGGGCCACACAAACACTGGTAGTGCTGAGGGTTTATATTAACCCAATCAATTAAAGATGTACGGAAAGAGTTCAGCTAGTAGGGGACTGGGAAAAAACGGTACACAGCAATGAGTTGCTAGGCATGCTAATCTGGACTCTGAAATTTTCACTTACTGCTATATCTGAGCTTTCTTCCTGCACAATAAAAGGTCCCTTTCAAAGCTGAGAGTCCTTAGCAGTGCAACCATTGGAAGTCACTGCATTCTCTGAATGAAATAAATGCCTTGCTTTAATTTCTATAAGGCTTGTGTAAATTTCCTTCAGTACTAAACCATTAGAATTCTGAAGGAAAAATGCATATATTAAGCTATACTGTATCCCTATTGTGCACTAAACATCAACTCATGCTACTGATATGGAGTTTAAAAGCTTAAATAAAGTGTGGAGCTCCTGCTGGGCAAACAAGCTGAACTGGCCCAATGAAGTAACCTTTTTGTTAAGAATTCTCATTTGAATAAACAGCATGGTAGAACTACTGAATGCAGATGGCTTAAGTGGTTGGGTTTCTTCTGGAAGAAAAAATAAGCCTCAGTAGTTTTACTCTTTCATGAACTAAATCATATTTTATGAAGGACAAGTTTCCTGATTTCTCACAGATTGTATGGTAGAAATGAGAAGAGTTAGCTACTAATCGGCTCGTTTGAAGATTGAATCAAGACAAAACAAATATACAGATTTTATTCTGAAATTCTCCTGTTGTGTGTTTGTCTGTGCAAACACACATGCATACATGTATGCATGCAGAAACACATGGGTCTAAAAGCTACATAAGATCTCCAAGGAGTAAATGAAAGCTCTGTGCTTCTGTTTTACATTATTTTTGTTCTGCACTCATCTGTGATACTTTTTGAATTGAATGCAATATCATGAGCCTATCAAGAGCTATGAAAATCTTAACACAGCGCATAGTCTGTCTAAGAATAAATGCTCTGCTTCAACTTCTGTTGCATTCTGTATCATTTTCTAGGTTGATATTTTCCCTCCTGTCAGCAGAATGATGGTCCTGTTTGCCTCCTTCATCTCTGAAAGTGAGCAGGTGGTGGGAAACTCTACTGATCATGCAGAGAGCTCATAGTGCCATCTCAGATGGAATATAACAACTGAGATATACAAACATTAATTTGGTATACCATTTAATGGGTTGCCATTATGCAAATGAAATTGAGAGCTGACTGTGCTCAACTGTCCAATAGACACCGTGTTCTCTGCATCTTTCATAGGAGGTAAATAAACTATTAACTGTTGTGTGAAGCATTAGTGAGCTGTCTCTACAAGCTTTTTCTTTAAATACTGTAAGAACTACATCGGTTTTAATTGTTACTGTTGGATATCTATTTTTCTTGAGGAGGTATTTCTCTGATCTGAGATAGTCTGAATGCAGGCTTGTGCAAGAAAGTGTAAAAGATGTCAAGCTGATTATTCAGGTCCACAAAGTGACTAATAGGCAAATATGAATGACTGGGGAACGAGGAAACAATAAAAATATCTGTCAAAAACCTTTTTTTGAAAAGCTCTGCTCAATACAGACAATGTCTTGTATTGGAGGGGGGGGGAAAAGAAGGAAAAAAAAGAAAAAAAATATGTGGAATTGTCAAAGGTTGTGGAGAAGAGAGGGAAAATTGTCAAAAGTAAATCAGGTAATCTGGTACATTTACATCAAGAAAGACTTTCTAATAATCAGCAACTGTAAAACTAGAAGTCTGCATGTTGGAAATGGTGAATTAGTACCATGCACCAGAACTCTTAAGACAGAACTTTCCTCTCGTTGTTTTGTTGCTGTTTGGTCCCTTAAAGGTGAGGTAAATTTCTATCATGTTGTAGATAGCACTAGTCTATATTTAAGTGTTATTTTTTCTGCTGATCTCATAGGACTTTAAATAGTTTCATAGGTCTATGTATTTGAACTGTATAGGAGGTATTTTTTTTCTCACCCTTTTCTACAGAAAAAAAAAAAAAAAGATACACACTAACTGCAGTTGTTCGACAGCATATACAGACAAGGAAAAGCAGAGTTACGTTTCCTAGCCACATGGAATAGTCTGTAAGCAGGGAAAGATCTCTAAGGCCTGAAGAAAAAGCTATCTTGATTTTTTTTCTTGAGAGTGTCTACTTTCCTCCCCATTTTTTTAATGGGGAATTCTTGGTGATTTTGTCAGTTGAAGGCCCCAATTGAAGGTTACGGAACAGAGAGCAGAACAATGAATTCCTAACAGTCACCATTACAAGTATGTTTTCTAGCAAGCACAAAAATATCATGATATAGACATTCACATGCCATTTTTTAAGGGGGGGAAAAAAAAAAAGATTGTTCATTTCTGTTGTAAACTTGGACGAGCAAGTGCATCTAATGTGCAAATTTTTTTTATCTTATTGTACTAGCAAATCTAGCAAGTTATCTATGGAGTTTTATTTGTACTGAGAAGACATTCATGTACCTTGCTATGTAGCTTGTCTCAAGTTCCGAATGTAAAAATCATCCAAAAACTAAAAACTGAGCCAGGAAAAAAAAAAAAACAACAAAACCAAAAAACAAAAAAAACAAACAAACAAAGAAAAAACCCAAAACAACAAAAGAAAGAGGGCTGCATAGTTTAATCTAGTAAGATAGCTAGCACTAGTTAGTTGGAACTCTTCTACTCTTCTGCAATATCTCCACTGCAATATCCAAGCGGAAACTTGATGATTATCACAGGTAGAACCATCATAGTTCAAATAAATGCAAGCTTACCACCATCAAGCAGTGAAGTAGCTATTCAAAATATTAAAATGGATTGCATTACTGCATGCCATTTACATTTTTGAAAGAAACTACATGGGCATGGAGTATTTGAAAAAGTGAGTTTCAGGAAAACTTCTTGGCTTTTTCTTTTAGTTTTCCTTTTTTTTTCATCTCAGCATTACAGTTTCATAATTTTTAAAAATTATTGTTCTAATATAAAAAATGAAAAAGCAAACCTCCCAAATTAATAATCCAAACATTTTTCTAAGCTAAGAAATACTTCAGGTTCTGGGTGTGTTTTATTACTTAAAATTACTTAAAATTCTATTATAGTCAGATTTACCATGATTTAGACCTAATTTTACCCTCTGTTATTTTGTACAGGGACGAACAGCAAACTAAGATTGGAAGAAAACTTACAGTGATCCTAAAATTATAGAATCATAGAATTACCAGATTGGAAGGGACCTCAGAATCATCTGGTCCAACTTTCTTGGCAAAAGCATGGTCTACACAAGATGGCCCAGCACACTGTCCAGCCGAATCTCAAGTGTCCAATGTCAGGGAACCCACCACTCCCTTGGCGATATTATTCCAATGGCAGATCGTTCTCATTGTGAAAAATTTTCCTCTTATGTCCAATAAGAATCACCCCTGGTGTAATTTGCATCCATTATCCGTTGTCTTTTCCACCCCTTGTAAAACATGAGCCTACACCTTCTTTGCAGCCACCCTTTAAACACTGGAACATGGTAATAAGGCCTCCCCTAAGCTTTCTTTTCTCAAGACTGAAAAAAAAAAAAACAGTATTCTCAGCCTTTCTTCATATGGCAGGCTTCCCAGTTCTATGATCATCTTTGCAGCTCTTCTCTGGACCCTGTTTAGCCTGTCCACACCTTTTTTGTGTTGTGGGGACCAAAACTGAACACAGATGTGGCCTGACAAGACTGAGTAGAGTGGGTTAATGACTTCTTTATCTCTGCTGGTGATGCCCTTTTTGATGCAACCCAGTGTTCTGTTGGCTTACTTTGTTACTCGGTTTACTACAAAAGTCTTTCTAGATGCTGTCCTGCCTGTGTCCTCTCCTGAACTGAAGGCAGCCCCAAGCACCTTCATATGCCAACCTACCTTCACACCAGTATGGCACACTGTAATTTTACTGACACACTTTGTCCAAAAGTCTTTGTTCTCTGCCACTTAGTATGATTATACTTTTGAGTTAAACAGCACACGACAGGTATCAGACCTCCTGTCTTTTCTCCTGTGCCTAGTAGGGGAGCAGAGGGATACAATTGTTCTCTTCCTCTTTCTCCAATTTCAGAACATACATTTTTCAGAATTTTTGTTCATTTTGTATTTGCATTAAAAAACAGCAGTGTCAAAGGTCTACAAAATGACTGAGGTATTCAGACAGACATTTCAGTGCTGTAGGACAGAATGTAGACTGTTGAGAGTCACTGTCATCTTCCTGCTATCTCTAGAAGCATGTATACTTGTTACACTTGAATTATGAAAACATGCACTGGAGCAGGGTTCAAAGCTCAAGACTTTTCCCTCTCAGGTGAAAAGCCTAATCAGTGGCAGCAGCCCTTCTCATGAATGTTCCCTTGCCTGCTGGCCAAGGCACTTGCTTGGAACATGCAAATTGAAACTCTCTTAGATAAAACTTAGATCTCTCAAACAGAAAATAGTCTAGTCCCTGAGTTATTGTATGTAGGTTGGTGTATGTATCAGGTTGGAGATACAGTGCATCCTCTTTGGCATTTTCCTGGGGATATGTTGGTGACTCTTCTAACAAGGCGTAATATCTGAATATCATATTTAGACATTTCACTGGCCAAACAGTGGTGCCTAATTCAGAGCTGTTGACTCCAGCATACACTAAAAGACACATAAAAGCAAGGCACCATGACACCCAATAAGGTGGGTTTTTTGATCTATTTTCCCCTCCTCAGATCTGAATCCATTCAAAGTAAAAAGCATAGTGGTTTAACTCTCACAATGTTTAACTCTTATAACATGTTGAGAGATTTCAAGTAATTCAAAGAAATTCAAAGAAATCTGAGAAATGCCTTAAATTTACTGATACTAACTCTAATTGGGGGAAAAAGAGCAGCTATTCAGTACATCACTCATTTTCATAGCCTTCGTTTAAAAAAAGCCTAGTGAGAAGGAAGCAGAGTTTGATTTTGAGGCTCAAGATGGGGATGCTGGCATATCCCATCTCCTACAAGATGCTTTGATTAGACCAAGCCATCCAGAAGGTCCTACACAACATGTCCTGGATCTCTAAAATGCCAGACATAGCCTTTCATGTGAAAATTATGCTTCTGTTCTCACCTTTTCTTTTATAAACATTTTTCCTACTCTTCTTTCTGACCTCTATTTTTCTCTTTCTGCTCTCTAAATTTATCCCTCTTGTGATACTACCATAACCAAAAGGACACTGAAGTAAACAGACAAGGAGGCTTTCAGATGTCAGTGTCTTAAGGAATGAGATCCAAAATGCCACTTCAAAGACAAAGGTGATCTTTTGGAAGATTTCCCATACTGATATATGCAGCCAGAGAACTGTATGACAACAGGACTCTTAGGCAGGGCAAACATTTCTTCTCTCGTGTAAGAATTAGTAACTGTTTGTTGCACGTGTCAAGAGGGATATCAGTTCCTTGCTCTTGTGTATAATTCTGTATTTCCAGCTACTCAAGAACACCTCACATTTCTAATACTTTCCTTGTTGCGCTCTCAAACATGGCTTCTACCCCTTTCCATCAGGCTCTTCTCTGATACATAATGCTAGAACATTTGATCTAATAGGAACTATACAGAAAATAGAACAAATGTGGACAATAATAATCAATGATAATAGATTTTACATACTCTATTTTTATAAAAGTGAACTATATTAATATGCTACAGAACTTTGGAAAAGTCAAGTATCATTACAAAGCCATTATTATTGAAGAGAAAGGAAAAAGATTTAATCTTAAATATATTAACAGCTAGAATATGAAAAACTTTCTGAAAATGCTTTATCAGTTATTAATTACTACATATTAAACTGTTCTGCAGTAAAAGATCACTTACAGATTTCTACGCCAGCTTAACCTGGAATAGATTTTGGAAAGTGACACCAAAATAATTCTCAATCAAAGTAATCTGACAAGTGGCCAGGACTGTTATGAGCAGGGTCAGATATCAAAGCAAAAAATGAAACACTTCACAAATCCAGCACTTGTACAGTTACAACTGCAAGAAGACTCTCCAGAATAACTAGCTGCTTCTTTCAATCTAGAAAGAGTTTTAACAGTAGAAGGAATGGAGTATCTGATTTTTCCACAGTCACTACCATGAAGACATTTTGCTGTATGACTTGTACTGAGATGTAGCAATGGGTCACTACAAATCTTTAAATGATGCAAAAATTGGGTTCTTTCACAGACTGAAAACTTTAACCTGTTCTTGAGACTGTGGACAATTTGGGGAGCCTCATATGATAAAAGAAGAGGATATCATGCTTTCACCTATGATATGAAACACTTCCTCCAGTATTGATGTCAGTCTACTACAGATAATTTGTTGTCAAAGTAAAGGCAATTCGGAGATAACCACGAAAACATGCAGAGACAAAGACAGGCCTAATAAAAGTGCTGGTATTATGTGGAAATTCAGGTCAAAATCATAAGTTAAAACTTCTCTCTTTAGATTTTCAAATGACAAAGAAATATTCAAATAACTGATATATTGAAAAATTATTTTGAGTTGTGTTGCAATAACTACTATTGCAACACGAAAGCATGGATTTGTTTCTGGTGCAGCAGAGAAATTATGCATGGGAACCTTCAAAAGTAACTTTCCTTTCTCCTTTTGGTTTCACGATGTGAGACAGGAGGCTCATTGAACTTTCTCTCAGGAGAAAGAGACCAAAAAGATAAACAGGTATAGATGGAAAGAAGTAGTTCAGGAATGTGATGGTGACAGTTTATCTGGACACATGATTTTTTCTTGAATCTTGGCAAAAATTTTCATTAGTAACAAAATGATATCAAAGGACTGTAAGGGAGAATTAAATCAATTAATTACACAAACAAGATAGACCAAATAAATTAATTTAATAAGAAAATAGTTTTTCTTCTAACATTCATGTTAATTTCTATGTTATGAAGAAGACAAAATCCAAAAGGCCCTTGGAATTATTCATCCAATGAGAAAACAGAAAGAGACATGAAGTTGGATGAGAAACAGTTCATTAAGTATTAAAACGTAAGCCAGTCTCCCAACCAACCTGGCAGAAGCTCCATAACTTGATAAACATGTAGCTCAGTTTCATCAAGTTCTCAGATCTGAGAAGCAATGCTATTAGACTTTCTGATGAACCTCTCTGTCAGCACAGGAATTTACCTTTAAAAGTTACTTCTTACATTTGGACGTGAAATGTCCAGCCAAAAATGGAGCGTCCTTTAATATGTAACTTGCTCTGGCTAACACGGGTTCCCTGGTATGAAATTAAGGAGTTCACTTTCTACCACCTTTTTTCTATTTCTGAAAACTCTATCACTTGTTACCAAGTATCCCATAACTGTGTTTCTAACAAAGATTACACTGATATTTCTGTCCAGCTACATGTCCTGCAGGGCTGTTCTGTGGTCTTCCAATCAGTAAAAATGTAATAACATTTTCACATAGTCAATATTTAATTCTGTAAATGCAACTGGTAGTTGTAATCTAGGTTATTAACCACACAGTGATTTATGATGGAGGGCAGACAGTGGAGGGGCACAGAGCACGAGGAAGGTCCTCTGGTGACAATAAAAAAGTTATAAATTTCATAGCTCTGCCCGAGAAATGTATTTATATCCTATATTAAGAATAGCTTTTTATAAATTTTAATGATCCGTGTTATTAATGGTGCTGTCATCATTACTGCCTGTGCAAGACTGCAGTCTTTTTTTTCCCTCTTATACTTTTCCATCAGCTGAAGGTCTTATATTTTTTAAAAAGCTCTTACTAGCAGTTTGCCAAAATATCTTTAAGAGTTATAAGTATATCTTTGTTTCATTAGACTGCAAAGACTGCAAAGAGTATTTTGCATAAAGTTTTACAGCCAAGGTAAATGTTGGGCTAATTGGACAGAAAACAATTGCCACTCTATCATGTTTACAAAGCCTAAGTCAACACATAGGAATAAAAGTAGCACCATATCAAAAGAGGAATTTATACATGAAAATTGTTCTTAAATAGTGTACTATAGAATGCTGTGTAACTAGAAGATAGTTATTTATCAGAGATCCAATACGAATACTTATGGTACCACAGACCAAGTAAAGTAAAAGAGACAGCAGTAGTATTTATCAAAAAAATAAACCAAAACATTTTTACTTTTTTTATTTTAGAATGCTCTGTCACACATGGCCAAGTTTGCCATGGCAGGTAGTCTATGGCACTTCCTGATTTTAACAACTTGGCCATTTTTCTGATCTTCATGCAAAAATATTAAAAACACAAAAAGAAGTTTGGGAATGGATGAAAAGACAGGTTGGAAAGAAAACAGAGCATAAGTAGCGCCATTGGAGCTCTGAGCATTTCTCACTGGTCGCCTTTAAAAGCAGAAGCAGACTCCTACAGCAGCCACTTTCTTTACCTCTCTCAGGGATAGAGGCAGGTTTGCTAACACTATCAGAAGTCAGATGGTAGGCAGCATCCCTCCCACCATAAGAAACAAATAGAATAAAAATGATACCCAAACATCTGATCTGTAGGCAATGAAGGGAGGGATAGAGTTCTGGCAGATGCATTCAGTAGGGAAGAAACATAGCTGTATACATATGTGTATCTGAGTCACGTACATCCTCTGAATTACAAGCACAAGTATTTTTAATCATAAAATTGCAAAAACAAACCATAGCCTTATGGGCTACCAGGTACACTGATGCTTTGGTGACAGCAGCTGTACAGTTCAGACAGACATATTGAAGAAGATACGTGAGTTGGAACAAGGTCCTGTGGTATCATACGCCTACTGCTGAGTTTTAAAACATTCACCAAAAAAGGAACAATGAACACTGTCACTGCAATCTCCAGGCAAACATAAGTACCTGCTATTTTACGGGTATTGGCATCAATTATGACTTTTTCAAGCATGAAAACAAATCTGCAGCACTGAGCCACTATTTTCCACAATTCTTCTTCGAAAAGAGTTTATTTAACACTTTTTTGTCTCCTTTATTTTGACACCAACTCTGTTTAAAGGTGATACAGTAAAAGTGATTCTTCCTCTTGTCTTTCAGCTACTAATCTTATTTCTAGGATAGGAAACATGAATATTGGTAGCCAGTAAAGCAAACATTCTACTGCAAATACTGTATAACACAAGTGCCAATCAATCCGAATTCAGAGGATGAGTAAGGAGTAAGATACTAGACAAAGTGATTTCAATGAAGACAAAAAAGAAACTTTGAAGATCACAATGGCAAAGCATCACTTGACTAATCTCAAAATGAACAAAGTTCCACTATCCAGAAACCTTGGAGAGTATTAGAGGCTGACTCCCAAATTTGCTTTCATAAGAATATTTTCCATGACATTCTTAAACTGAGAAAAAGCATCCTCTCTAGTGCTAAAAGAACATTCAGTCTTCCTGCAGCCTGATTCTCTTCCTTTCTTAAAGAAACTCTGCTAACTATATAATATTATATTCCTTAAACTCATAAGGAAAGTTTTTGAGATATAAATGCATTTGCATTTGCAAGAAACTCATCTTAATGAAATCCACTATTAAGTCAAAAGAAAAAAAAAGGCACAACTCATTCTTAATACAGAATTTTCTAGGATTCTTTTTTTGACAAATGTGGCCTGCACAATACTTAATGTATTTTAATGCTTGTGTGAATTTCTGATGATTGTTCATAGTAATATAATAGTAATGTTTAGTATTATTCAGGGGAGATTGAATAATGATGATAGGTAATGAGTACTATATCAGGTGCAGGATGCCTCAACTAATAATATCTATCTCAACAACATTAGCTAGGAGAAAGACTATGAATTACTAAGAATAAGTCTGTTGGTACAACTTTTTTAAACTTTTTACGACAAAATTTTGTCCAGAACTCCAGAAATAGGAAATTTATTGGTTCTTAAGCAAAGCTAACAGAATTTGGAATCAGTCTGGTGTAGAAAAAAAACAACCCTATTTTGTTCTTCATGATAAGTCACTTTCAGAACACGACATTATGCAGTGTAAGAATGCTAACTAGTGTTCTTCTGATTCAGGAATCAAAAAAACATTTACTCAAGGTGATTACAGAGTACTCTATTGATTTAAACAGTGGGTATTTAACTCTAACTTTCCCTTAAATGACTACAAAACAGGAGGTTTTCCCTTCACCTAACAGCATGACATCAAAACATAAATGCACAGCTCCAGGACATCTGTATTCACACATAGAGGCTACTATCTTATTTTATAGAGTAAGCAGGCAGAAGAACCAATATCACAGATAAAAAGGTGACGTTCTACTGCCACTTATTATGCGGTCAGAGGAAGCAAGGCAATGCAGCAGCAATGATTCAGCAAAGGAAACACAAAAGCATATTGGTGGGAACAGTTTTTTTCCACCTGAATTTTGCATTTTAGCTAACTTAAAATGTAACAGAAAATATTATACTGATTGTTACACGTTTAAAAGCTGAGGAGGGAAGAAGCAGATGTTGGCCCACTGACGAATGAGGTGGGTGCCTTAGTGGTGGAAGACACGGAGAAGGCAGAGCTACTGAATGCTGCCGTTGTTTCAATCTTCACTGCTAAAACTCTCCCCCATGAATCTCAGACCATGGATAAAAGGGGGAAGACCGGGAGTGATGAAGATTTTCCCTCTGCAGAGGAAGACTGGGTTAGAGACCACCAAGCCAAACTACACATCCATTAGTCCATGGGCCTTGATGGGATGCACTCACAAGCGTTGAGGGAACTGGCAGATGTTACTGCTGGGCCAGTCTCCATCATCTTTTAAAGGTCATGGAGAACAGAAAAGGTGCCTAAGGACTGGAGAAAGGCAAATATCACTCTAGTCTACAAAAAAGGCAAGAGGAAGAACCCAGGAAAATACAAGCTGATAATTCTCACCTCCACCCCAGCGAAGGTAATTTTTAAATGTCATCTCCAAATATCTTAAAAAGCAGGAAATCATTAGAAGTGGTCAGCTCAGATTTACCAAGGATAAATCATGCTTGACCAATCTGATAGCCTTCTATGATGTTATAACTGGTTGGCTGGATGAGGGGAGAGCAGCAGATGTCATCTACTTTGACTTCAGCAAGGCTTTTGACACTGTCTCCCATAACCTCCTCATTAGCAAACTGAGGAAGTGTGGGCTAGATGAGGGGGCAGTGAGGTGGATTGAGAACTGGCTGTGTGACAGGACTCAGGGGGTTGTAATTAATGGAGCAGGGTCAAGTTGGAAGCCTGTCACCAGTGGTGTCCCCCAAGGGTCAGTACTCGGTCCAGTCTTGTCCAACATATTCATCAATGACCTGGATGAGGGGACCAAGTGTATCCTCAGCAAATTCACTGATGATCCTAAACTAGGAGGGCTGGCTGACACTCCAGAAGGCTGTGCCACCATCCAGCATGACCTGGACAGGCTGGAGTGCCAGGCAGAGAAGAACTTAATGAGGTTCAACAAGAGCAAGTGTAGGGTCCTGCACCTGGGAAGGAAGAATTCCAGGCACCAATATAGGCTAGGGAGGGACCTGCTGGAGAGCACTTCTGAGGAGAATGATCTGCGGGTTCTGGTAGGTAGTAAAGTATCCATGAGCCAGTAATGTGTCCTTGCCAGCCAAAGGGCCAATGGAATCCTGGTCTGCATAGGAAAGAGTGTGGCCAGTAGGTCGCGGAAGGTCATTCTTCCTCCCTACTCTGCACTGGTGAGGCCACAACTGGGATACTGCATCCAGTTCTGGGCTCCCCAGTTCAAGAGAGACAAGGAACTACTGGAGAGAGTTCAGTGTAGAGCAACGAAGACGATTAAGGGAGGGGAGACCTTATTAATGCATACAATTATTTAAAGGGTAGGTTGAAGGAGGATGGAGCTGGACTCTTCTCAGTG